>OY282640.1:134744126-135344126 GCA_958299015.1 Tetanocera ferruginea
TGGGGTGCTTAAAGTCTTTCTGTCTGTCTGTCTGTTTATCCGATTGAGCTGAAATTTGGAAACCGAGTACGATTCATTGAGAAAAAGATCATTGGGGTATAAAAAAGTAGGCGGAACCATGTGGGCGTGACACTATATAATAATTTCTAAGCGCCTGAACCGATTTCAATGAAATTTGGTATGAAGGTTCAACTGCTCCCAAAATAAAACATAGGCTATAAAAAAATTCCACGACTTCCGCAAGAGGGCTCTTTAAAGACATAATAACTCCTAAACACTTGTACCAATTTTAATGAAATTTGGTATGAACGTGTAACTCCACCCAAGATAAGACTTTAAAAACAAAAAATTCCAAAAACTTCCGCAAGATGCCGCTTTAAGTAGTGCATTTTTAAGACTCAATAACTCCTAAACGCCAAAACCAATTTCAATGAAATTTGAAATGAACGCTCAACTGCACCCAAAATAAAGCAGAAGGAAAAAAATGGGCGGAAATATGTGGGCGGAAATATGTGGGCGTGGCACTTTATTATTACTTCTAAGCAACTGGAACGATTTCAATGAAATTTGAAATGAACGTTCCACTGCACCCAAGATAAAACATATAATATAACAAATTCCAAAGACTTGCGCAAGAGGGCGCTTAAAGTAGTGTATTGTTAAAACTCAATAACTCCTAAATTACTTGACATATTTTACTAAAAATTGGTACGTGAAATAAGCTGACCTTGCAACATAATTGAGGCTATTTAATTTTCAGAAAACTTCCGTGAGAGGGCGCTTTATTCAATCAATTATGTCTGGCTCATTTATGTTAAAAGAGATAAACCGATTTTGATGAAACTTGGTAGGCATTTGTATCTATTACTGAAATAGATCCTATGATTCTAAAAGTTCTTTCGACAAAAATCAAGGAATAAGCCAAAGGCAAACGAAGTCAAGAACCAAAGACTAACGAACAAAGAGAAGTTTAGTGAATACGAACGGAAGCTACATAATGATGAAATAAAAATGTTAATTTTTATTTTCGCATTTTTCTCGATATGACTTTTTTCAAACTGGGTGACCATTTTCCTCAAAAATCAGACGCCAGATCGAAACGTTGAAGATGTCATTTTTTTTTTAATCATCTCTGACAGCTGCAGTTTTACTGAAATATGACTAAAGACTTTCGACGGAAGGAGTGGACAAAACCCCAAAAAGATAATATTTCAAAAAATTCAAAAATGTAATTGATAATTTCAAAATTGTTTAAATGAGAGCAGTTTTGAAAATTGCACTTTTTCTGTGCTCAAGGCACAACCCCGAGTAACACCGGGTTACATCTGCTAGTATCATATAAAATAGTGGACATGAGTGAAATATGGGACTTATAAAACTCTAGTTATAATATACATATCCATTAAAAGTAGAATGCAATACCATTTAAATGTCATCAAAGGAAGTTTTTGCACGACTAAGACCTTTTGTGGCAATCTTCGGTGATTTTTGTGCACAAGTTGGGCATTAGGTCGGTCATATTGACGAATGCTGGTTTGTGATTATTCAAGAGTTTGAGATCTATTCACGTGAGCACGAATTTTACGTAGCTCCACAAAAAATTGCCATAGGCGTTAAACCACGATCTCGGAGAACAATTTATATCACTACGAAAGAGTTCTAACTATAAATTTTAATTGTATAAAAAAAGCATACTGCTTAAAATTGACTGTAACGCCGTGAACTTGACAATTTTAAATCTTCATTCACATATTCTCTAACAGCAGCGGTGGTTTTTGTGGAGAGCACATTAAAATGATGCTTACGTCTTACAATATCTAAAAACGATCGATCTAATTTCTTAAAAATTTTCTTCGTAAAATATTCGAATTCGGTTCAAAAGAATAAATTTAAATTAGTTCTTAACTTGATTTTGAATTTGATTTTCGAAAAAGTTTGCACAAATTTTGTAGTTATGTGAATATCGAAACTATATATTCAGCTCATAACTCAAACTATGAATGCTTAGTATGAGTTTGATGTATTTTTTAGCTTTTAAATACTCCTCTTACCACCACTACAAGCAGCACCACTTATTTAGTTATAAATTTATAAACAACTAATTATAAGTATTTGAGAAAACCATTTAGCCACTTGAGTTGAAATTATGAAATTCATGTTAAATTTAAGTTCAATGCAACAGCAAAAACGTTATAAGCTATTGACTAAAGTCTTTGTATTATAATTACAATTATAAAACGCCTTCAAACTTTTATGCTCCTTAGTAAGTTTCTGCTGTACCGCCTGCTAGGTTGCATGCTTCTCAGTTATATGTTTTTTTTTTTTTTTGTTTTGTTTTTGCTTAACTTATTAAATATGAACAAATTTTCTTCGCAATTAGCTGGCGGGCATTTAGAGTATGAAGAAAAAGTGCAGAGAAATTATAAATAGAAAAGCTCTTCTTCTTCTCTTTTGCAAGTTACTCACTCATCTTTAATTTCATTAAGCAACATAAAAACAATTTACGACTTAAGGGCAGACCATGGGGTGAGATTTTGATATTTTGAATGGTTCGCTGATTTTGTTCTTTAGCTCAAGTTTCAGCAGCTGGGCAAGAAGAAAAATAAAGATAGAAAAACAAAAATCAAAATCATAGAAAACGATGCCAGACAAAAGAAACGATAAAACAAAGAAAATAAAAGAAAAAATAATAATAATAATAATAAAAATAAGAGAAAAACAAAAATCCGGCACCTGTAGAGGTTGTATAAAGCATGAATCTTAAGTAAAGCTATTGTGTGCAGGCACAGTAACAAGAACAGCAACAACGGCAACGGCAACAGCAGCAGCACCAAAAACAATAACAAAAACGCAGAAAATATAATATTAATTAAAATATGAATATAAGCGGCGTTTAAATGGTGCTCTAAGATGGTATTTTTTTTTTTTAATAGAGGTGACAACAGTATTAATTAATGGCAGACAAAACAGCTAATAGACTGATTAGCAAGCGACTGAAAAGATGCTTGAAGGCTTTAAAAAGCTTCCAACGTATTCAGGTGCAATATTACGTTGTGTGCAGTAAGCTAAGGATTAATTTTCTGAGTTTGTTATAATTAAATGAAAGAATTTATTTTTTCTTTTTAGGCTTATGCAGACAGAATAACTTACCTATAAATAATTATTTTTTTAGAGTTTTGTATATCAAAAGGCAGCATTGCAGCTCTTGCAAAATATTTTCTTTTTTATTCAGGCTTATTCGAAAAATATAACAACAAATATGCAAACAGCTGAGTTCTAGGCATGAAAGGTTAAATCTGTTGTGAAAAAATACACACTTTTCTATGATAAAAATAAACAGTCAATGTCACATACCTTTTAACATGTCGTGTCTTAAAATATCTGCTATCCTTGGGCGACCTTCAACACCACACTTCTTCAGAATATTTGAAGAAGCAAGCTTCCGTTATTCTTCTTATATATCCATTGGCTATAATTGAATATGTTCTGCATAAATAATTGTATCCTATTTCTTTAGCCCACACAAATCGCTCAAGGATAACTCTTAATACCGTCTGAGGGCGTCTGAGCCATTAACTTAAAATAAATGACAGAAGTGTGTGAGTTATTTTGGGTTCTCGTTAGTATGTGCGTGTGCATGTGTAAATTATGAATGGCAGCAATTGATTAATTTTTTCATCACACGTTCAATTCCCATCAGCAGTTTCAGCAACATTGCCTACCACACTCTATTGCAAGTTATGTTCTAGTGTTGCCATATCTTAAGCTAGATGCTGAAAAGTAATATAAATATTCCAGACAGCAGTTTGCAATACAGCTTCTTGCATTAATTATGTATTCAGCTTGCCTACCAAAACTGTCAACATCACGAAATAGCTGACCAACAGTGAGTCTGCCAAGACCTGCCACATTTATTGCCGTTTCAACGGCAAACCAAATGAAACTCAGTTAAGTGACATTTTTTTTTTTGTCGTTTTGACAAAAAAGAAAAAAAAAAATCTATTTGATTTTGTTGCTGTTGCTGTATAAAATATTTTCGCCGCAGGTGTCCAAAGAATGTTTTATGTTTATTTTAACGGATTTATTTATGACTCAAGTGTTTTGGCAACATAAAAGAGACACAGCGTTACGAACGAAAGCAAAAGTTAGAGTCGGGCAGAATCAATGAATGGATTGCGTTACTTACTGACGAATGTAAGAAAATTCAATATTCACAAAATGGCATCTAGAAAATAAATTAACTTTCAACATTGAAATTCATCAGATCTGAAGAAGTAATGTTAAATAATTACAAAAAAAAAAAAAAAAAAAAAATCACTTTGAACATTCAAATTCAATAGATCAGAAGAAAAATAAATAATGACAAAAAACAGTAATTTAATTTGAACATTACATAAGTCTGCTTGAAGAATTAAAAACAGAATTGCTAACGTTTGAAATTAACAAGCTTAAAATATTTAAATATGCAACCATTCCTAAAGTAATTCTAGGAAATCGTAATTTTAATGGAAATAAATGAAAATTTACGCTTTAGAACTGTTGCCTGAATTCGCGCTGATATATTTGAATTTTTTTACTACTAAAAGACGTTTTTTTTTTATTCTAATTTCTATATATCATTATTTTTTATTATATTTTGTTTGAATTGTATGGAAAATTTGCAATTTATTATTGAAGAACGTTAAGCTACGCACCAGTATTGAGTACTATAAGAATGGGTGGCTGTAGAGCACCATGTGACAGAGCAAAAACCTTTATTTAACAGATGGAACATTGAAAGCGGCAGGGATGTAAATTCAGCCTGAAATTGTTTTTATCACAGATTGAAGGAGGAAAACAGTTATATATATTAGTCAAAATTGTATTTTAAAATTGCCATTTTGCTGCTGTCGCGTCGCGACACTCCTGGTTGCGAGGTCGCGGGCGCCGAAAACCAATGACTTCTTCAGCAGCAGTGCGCATAGAGTGAGATATTTGTGCCCAAAGTCCGCCAGCTTCGTCGAAGCAAGAGTAAGGTTTGTTGAGCTTAACCGAGAGTTGAGCGGAGTAGGCCTCGGCGGTCCGTTGTGATAGCAGTTTATCGACATCAAGCTTTCGTTGCACACCTGTGCGTACATTCTTTGCATTGCACAATCGCATGCGGATCATGATGATCGGAGTCAATATTGACCCGCCGAAATGTGCGCACATCCAGTACACTTGAAGCGAGCCTTCCGTCGATCACAACATGATCAATTTGGTTTCGTGTTTTTTGATCCGGGGACAGTCAGGTTACCTTATGGATATCAAGGTGCTCGAACCATGTTTCGCGCCGCGGCAAAGTCGATCAGTCTTAGACCGTTGTTCAAAGTTGTCTCGTGCACTCAGAAAAAAGTGTCTCGGAATATGATAAAAAAGGCATCATATTTAGAGAAAAATGGTATAGACTTTGCTCCAGAGAATGCTATTCTCTAATTGCGATACTAAAAATTCTCTAAAAATGATAAAAATCTACCATGAAATAGAAAAATATATAATTTTTAGAGAAAAATACTTTTTTTTTTGAGAAAATATTTGTTTTTATTGAAGAAAATACTTCTCATAGTGAATTTTTTATCAAAATATAAGAAAAGTTTTTCATTTTCAATAAAATTTCTCTATAAATGAGAAATTTTTTGTGCGAGAAAAATACTTATCATTATTAGAGACATTGAAATGTTTCCATTTCCTAGAAGTAAAGAAATATTTATACGAAAATGTGAAAATTTATTCTAATTGAAAAAAATTTTATTTGAAAAAGAGAAAATTGCTATTATCAAAAATAGAGACATTTTTTACCGGAGCAAGGTATGTGTTTTTTTTCTCAGTGTGGAGACTGAAATGACAGTGGAGCCAAAGAGATTGAACGACGAAGCTCCAGCAAATAAAGTATTGGATTCTGTACCCAGCGGAAAGACCAGGCATTGGATAACATGACAACGCTTAGAATTTCCAACTGGCGCTAGCAAGCGCACGATAAAAGAAGCTGGCGCATATTCTTAGACGAGGCCAAAACCGACCAACGGTTGTAAGAGCCATCTAAGTAAGTAAGTAAGGAGCCAAAGATGTTCTTTTCCGACCTTCGCGTTAAAATCGCGGAGAACTATTTTCACGTCATGGGCCGGGCAGCGATCAAACAAGTCCTCTAGGACCTTCTCTCGCGTAGAAGGTGTCCTTGACAGCATCGTCCTTTTCCTCCGTCGGGGCATGTACGCAAATTAGGCTTATGTGGAAGAATTTAACCTTGATGCGGATTGTCACCAGCCTTTCGTTCACAGGTGTGAACCGGGAAACAAAATAGCGTTGTTTTTATCATACAACGAATTCGCATTCAAATTTGCACTTCTCCACATGGCAGCTGTAGACGATATCGCAGTCTGCTCTCTTAGAGCAGCCTAATCCTGCCCATCGCATCTCCTGGATGGCGGTGATGTCAGTCTTTATTTTTTCGAGGGCTTCCATCAGTTGAACAGTGGCACCTTCCTTATAAAGGGTTCGGACATTCCAGGTGCATATCCTTAAATCATTGTCCGTTTTTCGTTTGCGGTGGTCGTCAATATAGTGGGGGTTCACATCCGAGGCTGGTTTAGTTTTCAATAGGATGTAGTTTTTAAAGTCGTTTAGAGATCACCTCAATTTTATAGTCTAGCGGAGACATCGCCGCTTAAATTAGTCGACAACTAAACTGGTGCTACTTTGCCGTTTCCAGCAGACACCACTTGGAGGTTTTGAGTCGACTTGAGACGATTTCGACATGAATAATGCTGGCCTCGTCAATTTGAGGCAGTAAGACAGGTTGCCATGTGAAGATTGCCCCCTTGTCTCCCAGTCAGCTGCAACGGGAGCCCCTTACGAAAAACTATCGCGATAAGAGGAAGGAAGAGAGATACCTTTTCAGACGTAAAAAAAGAAAAGCAAGAAAAGCGTGAGCGAGAAAAAATTGAGGTGTACCAGGGCAAGAAAGATGAGCAAAAATTGTACCAGCAGGTTAAGCGTCTAAAGCAAAAAGACGCTTATTTAAAAAGTAAAGGATGTCATCCTCAGACGTATCAGCTGCAAATCGCGAAACAAATATAGATCTTGCAGGCGGAATAACTACAAGATTTTTGTGCAATGGCTGATTTGAATTACTTTTCGATATTAGTTTAGGTATTGCACCTGTATTATTAGTAATAGGTACCGAAATACCATCACTTGATAAAGCGCAAGTTTGAGCATAAGATAAAGCGCCAGAAGTAGAAGGAGAATTAGTGCTTAAGTTAATTGAAGGAATAACAGCAGAAGCCTTAGCCAAAAGTAAATTGGGGTCGACAAATGCTGGAGATTTTGCAGTAGCTACATCATTAGTTTTATGAACTTTAGCTACAGCCTCAATTTCAGTTGCCAATGCTTCAACTGAAGTATATAAGTTGGGTGAAGGCTCAATATTACAATCAGTAGAGGCTTTTACAGTAACATTTATAGACGGAGAGGCTGCTTTTGCAGTAGCATTGGCAAGGCTGCGGAGATTTTTTTTGCTACGTTTGCGCTTAGGAGATACGAAAGCCTCATCCATGCACTTAAACGATTTAAACAAATTTTCATACTCCGACAATCTATTCTGCGCCGCCTCTAGATCTTTTGAGACCTCCAAGAAGCCCATTCTTGATTGCCTTATAAGTTTTAAGATATCAACATCCGTTGCTCTACATTCTTCGCATGCCCAACGTAAACCTTTGTTTTCGTTAAGTGCATCGAAAACACGAGCATTTAGTGCTGCACACTTAAAGTGAAAAAAGGAATCACACAACCAGCAATTCACAATACGGTCGGATTTTCCTTTAACAGCACAGTTCTGGAATTTGCAGTACATAATAATTTTATTAAATTTTAAAGTAAGTTTAGTTTTAAGGTTATGTTAAATTGATTTAATAGATTCAATAGAAGCGTTGGCAACCCTGTTTGAATAAGTACTACAGACAGTTTGAAAAGCACAGGTTTGTGTACGAGCTAATAATTTGTAGGAACTTAAAATGTAAACAAATGTCAAAACAGCTGATAAGAACAAAAAAATAACTTGCATGTATGTGATAAATTAGTTTTAAATAAAAAAGGATAATTCCGCCGCATTCACTGGATGAAATTGCAGAAATCCAACGATGTTCTTCAGCAAAATACGGCAAGTTAAATGATGAATAATTTAAGACGGTTAAACTTGTTGAAAAATTGAATTGAAAATCGGCGGAACTAAGAGAGATGTAACTGCTGCTTTCGCCGCTATCGAAAAGGAATCAGCCAAAGTGAGTTTGACGGTGAACGAGGGCAAAACAAAGTATATGCTGTCTGCAAAAAGGGAAGTGCGGCATCTAGGCTCCCATGTTACAGCAGGCAAATATAACTTTGAAGATGTCAAGGAGTTTACATACCTTGGCACCGTCGTAAACAGCAACAACAATGTCAGCCTGGAGATAAAGCGAAGAACAACAATTACTTATAGGTGCTACTACGGGCTAAGTAAGCAATTAGGTTGTAGAGATGAGAATGGTGATCTGGTTACAGATACGCTGTCTGCATTGAAATTATGGAGACAGCATTTTTCCAATCTGCTTGCAGGTGACGATACCAACAATTCCGCCCTCAGAGAAGGCAGTTTGGCACCACCAATTGACGATGATCGAGTGGAAATTCCACCACCTAGCCATGACAAGGTTAAAGTTGCTATCCAGCGACTCAGAAACAACAAAGCCGCTGGTGCTGACGGCCTGGCTGCTGAATTGCTTAAAACCGGCGGCGGTGAATTGATAAGGTGCATGCATCAACTCATCAGCAAAATATGGCTAGCGGAAAGCATGCCCGACGATTGGAATCTCAGTGTACTTTGAAAGGAGACCCTATACTTACGAAAGGAGACCCGACAATCTGCTCCAACTACCGTGGTATCAGTCTTATTTCCATCGCATACATGTTTCTTTTGAGCGTATTGTGTGAAAGATTGAAGCCGCATAGCAAAACACTGATTAAACCTTATCAATGTGGCTTTCGTCCTGGCAAGTCCACCATGGACCAGATTTTTACAATACGCCAAATTCTAGAGAAAACTCACAAAAACCAAATCGACAACCATCATCTCTTTGTTGATTACAAAGCTACGTTCGATAGCCCGATTCGGGATTGCCTGTACGCAACAATGTCTGGTCTGAGTTCGGTATACCTGCAAAGTTGATAAGGCTCTGCACGATGACGTTGAGCAATACATGCAGCTACGTCAAAGGTAGGAAATGACCTCTTCGAAACCTTTAATACCGAACGAGGTTTCAGACAAGGCTATCATGCGCTATCATGCAATCTCTTCAATTTCATCATGGAGGGGATCCTACGGAAGGCAGGTGTACATCGAAATGGTACCATTATCTACAAAGGTGTCCAGGTTCTTACGCATGCTGATGATATCGATATTATCGGCGGAACCAAGAGAGATGTAGCCGCTGCTTTCGCCGCTATCGAAAAGGAATCAGCCAAAGTGAGTTTGACAGTGAACGAGGGCAAAACAAAGTATATGCTGTCTGCAAAAAGGGAAGTGCGGCATCTAAGCTCCCATGTTACAGCAGGCAAATATAACTTTGAAGTTGTCAAGGAGTTTACATACCTTGGCACCAATTGCTTTAGGTGCTACTACGGGCTAAGTAAGCAATTAGATTTCAGAGCCCTCTCTCGATCGACAAAACTAACACTCTACAAGACGCTCATCATACTTGTGCTTCTCTATAGCGCTGAGCAATGGTTGGTATCGCAAACAGATGCAGCCGCTCTTGGCGTGTTCGAGAGGAAAGTTCTTCGCAAAATCTTTGGTCCTGTTCGAGTTGGCGACGACTATCGCATTCGAATGAACCACGAACTGTACGAGCTCTACAACGACATTGGCATAGTTTAGCGTATAACAATTTAGCGACTACGTTGGCTGGGTCAAGTCTTTCGACTGGATGAAGAAGCTCTAGCGAAAAAGGTGTTTGAGGCGAAAGCCGAGTGTCGACGACGAAGAGGAAGACTATGCCTGCGATGGATTGATCAGGCCGAGGAAGTCCTTACCGCGCTTGGTGAAAGAGATTGGATACGGCGCGCGCGAAGCAGAGACGCCTAGCGACAGCTAATGAAGTCGGCCGTAACCCGTCAATGGTTTGTCATGGCCACCTTAGTAAGTAAGTAATTTGATTTCTTATGAATGCCTTAGAAAGTTAACTTACTTTTTAATTAAAGTATCCCGATAATTTGTTTAAAAATAGTATTTTGTTTTTTGACTGATAATTAATTTTTTTATTTTTGAACTTGAAATATGCACGTCCGTTTATTTTTCATAGAAACATACTCATATATCAACATTGAGGCTTTCTGTGAAAAACCAAAGGAGGCAAGAGAAGAAGAGCCCAATTCATTTGCATATGGACGTTCGGAAGTACAATTTAAAACAAAGAACGGCAAGAGTGAAAAGACTGATAGTTCTTGTGATCAAAACTGAAGATCGACGATATAAGTTTGTTAGTTTATGAAGCCGCCATTATGGATTCTCAATTTGAGAACTTGGTTTTAAATATTAGATAAGAAATTAGTTAACTTAAAACCCCTTTTTATAAGTTTCACATAGATGCAATGATATTTAAAATTTTTTACGGCCATAATATATCAAATTTTCCTCCATATTCGATCCGAAATTTTGAATTTCAAAATTTTTACATCGAATTCGAACTCAACAACCTCAAAAACGTGCTTGAGAATCATTTAAGAATTTTGGCCACTAAACCGGTTAAAATTTCGCACTGCGGATTGGTAAGAACGGAACTAAAATTGAGTGACTGCATTCATGTAAAAATTTTTGGGCATTTAAGCCTATTATACTAGCTGTATGAAGACTTAGTAAGAAATGGCCAAAGGTTTGAATAACCAATTAAATTACCATAATTAAAAAATTCTAATCCATTCCAAAATCGTGTTTTTAAATTTTTTCCTAGCCTGATTAAATATAAACAAAATAAAAATAAAAGGTGGATATTCAATTAAGTGTTTAAACTATTAGTTTATCGATTACATATAATTTTTTATCTTTATATAGCTCGATTTAACATCTATAACCATTTCAATTTCAACCAGCACAATTTAAAGTATGACACTCATCTGTGTACATACAAAAATTCAATTCGAGAACTTATTAAAATTGAAGCAAAAATTCAATTTTTAATTAATTTATCATAAATTATTAGGTGTATTACATGCCATTTTTATCAATGATTGATAAAGTATTAAATTTTACTATGAGAAGCAACACAAACACTACTCATTCAATATGAAATTTAAAAAAATCCATTAATTTATATTATCGATAGTTATAACTGTGAAATGACCAAAGCAATAACATCTTTACGCAAATAAATTTACATTTCAAGAGGTGCTAATATATACTTCATCATGATATGCTTTAAAATATTTCAATGGCAATCCAACACGAAGCAACTCAATGAAGCACTTTTGAGTGGTTCTGTATTCATTGCCACTTTTATGCATTGAAAATTGTTGCAGCTGCACGTTGTGTATGTATTGGTTAACCATGCATATCTCTTTAATCTTAATGCGTGTGTTGGGCTGTAGCAAAACGGCACATAAGCCATTAAAAAAGCTTTATATGAGGCGAAAATTGTTGCCAGCTGCATGGAAATATTGTTTCGAGTAGCTGAAGTTTAAATGCGTTTTAATGAGAGTAAAATAAATTCATTTTGATGCATAAAAATATTGAACATTGACGTGACTATTTGTCACTGATACAAGCTGTTACTTAAGCTGTCGTTAGTGGCAATAATGGTGACAACATTGCTGAATAAAAACACACAGAATGCTTTCATCAACCTGACCATTAATAGTTGGCAAAATAAAGCAAACTGAATGAAAATCTGATTAAATTGAGCATTATTAAAAACATAGTGAGTGACAAGCTGTCGTCTGACTTAGCCTACGTGGTTCGGCTTGCTTGTGTTATCTGAAACGTTTCAGAATAGTGCAATTATATTGTCAACGTTATGAAAATAAGACATCGGTTGGGCAGCATTTTTGTGGTTTTCTTAAAATTAAAGTTTGAACAGAAAGTGAGGCAAACATTCTGGAAAAGCTACAGCATTTTAAAGTTAGTAAAAATAATAGCTTAAAAAAATCATATTAAATTTGAAATTTAAAAAAAAAAACAAATAAATGCTTGCAATTTAAATATAATTTCTAATGTTGGTATAAAAGATTGCTCAAAATATGACACCCAAAAAACAAAAATTTAACCCCTTCGTTGCGGTCAGTGCGAGTGACAAGTCACAGCAAGGCTTCCAACACACACACACACACACGTACACAACAATTTAAACTAGTGTCTGCTTTTGACTAAGTGCAGCACAAAATGATTTTGTTGCCAGGGAAAAGTTTCTAGCCAAAAATAACTGAAAAAGTTTCGAGAAAATTAAACAAAAATATTTTAAATTTGTTATTTTTGTGCTGCTAACTGATGACAAAACATTGCAAGAAGTATGGATTTGTATGCACAAATAACAACAACAACAACAACAACAACAACAACAACAAACGCATGAGTGTGACAGCAAAGATAGACATTTTTTTTTTTTGCCAATGCAATGCCAACGACCACCTACCGACTGACGCCCACCAGCCGTTTGTCTCGTCAAAGTGGCGCCTAAAAAGCTGCAAGCATTTCATTGAAGTTGCTGAATTCATTGCAAATCGTTGCAGCAGCATCTGCAGCAGCAGTTTAGCAATCAACAAAAAGAGAAAAAAAAATACAAATGTGTCGGCTTTTGCTAGCTACGGCTGCGAGAGAGAAAAATAGTCTCACACAAGATTTTTCCTGCTAGTAAAAAACTAGAAAAAACTACACAAATTTGAAATAAAAACAGAACAACCAATAAAAGAGCAACGAAATATAAAAGCAATAAAATTAAAAAATTAAAAAAAAAAAACAAAACAGAAAACCAAAAGAAAATGTAGACGCTTAAGGAAGCTGCGTTTCGGGCAATAAATTAATGGTTTTATATTGAGGAAGGATATGAAAATAGTTGTGGTATATTTTTAAGAGAACTGCTGCGCAGCAACCATAAACAGCCGACGAGCAAAATCAACTTTAATCACGACAAAAAAAAAAAAAAAAAAAAACAAAAACACAAAAACAACAATCAACACCAGAAAACTATTAAAGCATATAAAATAAAATATATGACGTCTGATGAGCTTTTATTAAAAAACATCAAAAGATGATTTGAAGAAAAAAAAAGGATTTTTAATATCATGACATGAACTTATCTAGAGATATGCAAAGTTATTGCTAGAGAAAGAATAATACATATGCCGTTAAACTAACGGCAAAACTGCAAAGATCTTTAAAGATATTCTGCAAAGATGTTGCTATGCAACCATTTTTATGCATTTAAGCGTAAAAACAGCAGCAGTTAGTAAGTCATATACGTTGATGTTTTAATTTTTCATATTTTTATTTTATTTTTAAACACTTAAAACGCCATCTAGCGTTTATAATGATTAAGAACAGCCATTAAAAAAAGCAACAAAAACTTTGCATAACTTCTATAAAAACTTTTATAAAACTTAGCTAAAGTTCTGCATATATGTTTTGATGACTTGATAGAAATCCATCTGCTTAGAAATTATAGAAATCTTTACTTCTTAGCACACGACTAAGTTACGGACAGCGCCTCAGTAAAAAATTAAAATTCTTAAAACATACATAAGTTCTAACAACGTCCACACAAGAAAAGTTATAAGAACAATTTATTTACAAGGGTTGTATAACGGGCACTTGCACTGCAATTTAACCGCACAGATCTGTATAGTGGCCTAAGCGGCCGTTTTTAAATAAACTTTATTTGGCTTCTACAGCCACTGTACAGTCAAATGTCCTCAAAAGCTCCCGTTGTACAGTCGCTGTAAGGAATTTTTCTTATATTTTTTCTTATGTGGCCATTGTAAGCTCAATTTAGTAATAAAAACGGTTTTTTATGCACACCACATCCACTTAAATTAATCTTTAAGATAACGAGAGAGAGTCTGAAATTCTGATTCATGGTTGGAAGGTATCTTTGGTTATATCAGTTTACAAGTCTGGTAACACTGAACAACAAAATCAAATGTTTTCCAAAATAACAAGGTTTCGCCAACGGATTCTGATAGAGGGGACAAAATATAAAAATACACGTTTATCGGCGTTTTAAAAGTTTACGTCTGAGTCTTATTTTAGGGGGGATTTAAATTTCCCTCTTTTTGAACATTTTGAACATTAAACATGGTTAATGGGTCTTTTTTGTCTCTTATCACAAATGGGTAAAAAAAGACCCACAAATTGAGAAGTTAGAGGGTTAAAATGTTCCACAAAAATGTTACGCATAGTATTTTATATAAATCCTCAGTACATATTTTATATCCAAAATGAAAGGATAACATGATTACGTATGCCGATTAATTATGAGAATGTTCAAAAAGGGGGAAATTTAAATCCCCCCTAAAATAAGACTCAGACGTAAACTTTTAAAACGCCGATACACGTGTATTTTTTTTTGTCCCCTCTATCAGAATCCGTTGGCGGAACTTTGTTATTTTTTTTTGTGTTGAACAGTGTAATCCAACAAACGCTTTGCAAGGTGGTATCATATGATGCAATTTTGCAATTTCAGTGTAAAACTATAGAATAATTGCGTGTAAAGCCTTATTTGCCTGCTGTTACATGAGAGCTTAGACGTCGCGCTTTCCTGTTTGCAGAAATCATATACTATGTTTTGCCCTGGTTCACCCTCAAACCCACTTTTATTCCTTTTAAAAAGCGGCAAAAGCTGCAGTAACATCTCTCTTGCTTCATCCAATTATATCAATATCATCAGATAACGTAAGAAGTTAAATACTTTTGTAGAAAATGGTGCCATTATTATGTACAGTAGGTGGTCAAGCTATTACAATACAGAGTAAGTAAACAAAATTTTCAAGTTTAAACATGAATTAAAATGAAAAACTATCTATCTTCTAATTAATAATTAAGATATCTAATTATCTAAAAAAAAAAATAAATTAAGTAGTTAAATACATTAATTGTTTGTCAAAAGAAAGTATGAAGAGTACATTCTTTTCAGTAACGTGTATTTCTACCTCTAGCTCTTACAACATTCGCTATCATACTTTCTATAGAAGCCTTAGTACATGATTTTATGGACGAAGAGTTTCTCCAAACATCAATGACATTTTCTTTTAAAATAGTTATGGATTGGTTATTTCGGAGGTAAACGTGTTTCTTAAGGGTGTGGCAGGCATTCTCTGTCGAATTAAAATCCGTAGAAATTTCCGGTCTAGGCAAGATAAGGATTTTCGTAGAAGAAAACACATTTTTTACAAATTTAGCTATGAAGTAAACCTGAAAAAAAATAGAGTGTAGTAAGAAGTGTTGCATCGTGATTTAATTATAAAAATTTAATACTAACTTGATACTAACTAAATTGAATATTAACATTTCAAAAGGTCATTTACTTTGTTGTATGTGCATACAAAAAGTTTAAGCGGGCTACTTTAATCCTTTTGATGAGGCATGGCTTCTTAGTCATATGATTAGCTTTCACCACGTCTTGCTAAAGCCTTCTTTAAAAAATACTCTTGGACAAGTTTATTAAGTCAGCTTGCAAAGACTTCAAGTGTTCAGGAATCGGTTGTGCGTGATTTTCCAGAACTTTTCGGATGATAAAGCGATCAGTGCGCACAACTGTTTTTCTGCCACTTCCAGCTCGAGAAGGGCGCCCATTTATTGTCAGGCTACCTGAGCTCATCCTTTTTGACTGTGGGTCAAACTTCCCTAACATCGGACTAATTTCTTAAAAACTACGGCGTCCTCCTTTAAGAAGTTGTGAAAAACTATTTTCCTTTGCTGGATATATGTCTTTTTTAAGACCCATTGACTAACAGTTACAGGATTTTGGTTCAAATTAATAATTCAGTATCACTGGTAGCAATGCTTTGGAAATCTTAAAATATATTTTAGGTTTGTTTGTTTACATATGCAGCTTTTGACAAAAAAAAAAAAACAAAACATGCAAAAGAAAATAATACACAACCGCACATTTCAATGCTTTTTTTCTCATCACAGACCCATTTCGTTAAGTTTGACACTTTGAATTCATTGACTGAGTTGAAAGAAGGTTGTAATTAACATCTTGTGTTAAAAAAGAGCACTCATTTCTAAGTAGTACAAACAAGAACCCAATAAAGAAACCTGCTAATCAGTTTGTATAAAACAAAAACAATAAAAGTAAAAACAAAGAAAGCAGCAGGCACAGCATAAGCAGCTGATGCTTGATTTTTTTTAATGTAAACACATGCATTTTTCTTCTTATATTTTAATATCTTGTGACTTTAATATAATAGTGACAAACTCCAAAATTAGATATTCATTCAGCGCAGGATATATCTGATATTTTAGTATATATATTTAATTTGAACGATAAGTATTAACGGCTGTAGGTATACCCTAAAGTATTCGCCAAAAAAGTTTCATGGCCTGAAAAAAATCTGTTAAAACGATTCTATACAAACCGCGCTGTTAGATGTAATTCTATGTCAAAAAATTTGATTGGCTTAAAATTGTAGACGAGACAAAAATTTTGAAATGATGACTTGCGTTGACAAACGTGTATTTGATGTCATGTGATTTACGTGCCTTGTTACATTAAAAATTTTTAACACAAAATTTAACGTTAAAGATATTTTTGTACTTTTTTGATCTTTCAAAAAACCATAACCGACATAATAAAATGAAGAAGTGAGTTCCAAAAAATTTTTATCGCCAAATATTGCAAGAAAACTTTTTCTGGTCGACATTCTTCTTTTACTGGTGTTGTAAAAGTTATAAGGCAATTATGTTTTAAGAGTTTTTTGAGAAAATTTCTTAGTCATTTTTAAGATAAAACTCAAAAGTGACTGGCTTTTAGCCATTAGAGATGCAGATCAAATTTATATTTACAGATCTTAGCTATCTCTGCCACTGGATAAACCTGATGATGAGATGTTGAACGTTAACGTCTTGTTTGGCCAAATATTTTTATTTTTCATTAAAAACTTTTTTATACACTGGTATACAGAAAAATCGACTAACTTGCAAAACATGCATCAAAAAGTTTATTCTTTGACTTGAAGTAGAATATTTAATTTTTTGCCTTATCGATTTGGATGCATAATTTTTCTTAAATATCTACTATAACCCACTCCTCTGAAATTCAGCTTTCATACTTTTATAAAAATAGTTCATATTTCCATATATTTGTTTTTTTGGTTTATTCTTATTCAACAAATAAACTGTGCTCAGCACTACTCAGTTAAACCAATTATGTCAGGTCAAGATGCAAAGCAAAGCTCTGTTTATGCAACAAAAAGGCAAAGAAGAGAGGGGGAAAATAAAACAAAGAATTGCATAAAGCATAAACAAATGCTTGGCAAAATAGTTCAACATACTTTAAGAGTTTTAAAAGAACATAGTAAGCATGCTTATAAATTATAATAGTTTGTAACGAGTTTTTCAGCTGAAACTGCTGCTAAGCTGCAATCCAATTTCTTTTTGGCATCACAAAGTCTGAAGTTGTTTTGCGTGGGAAACTTTTGTGCTTATGTGCAGCATATATCATGGCTTTTCATGTTGTTGTTGGTTTTGTTGTTGATGTTCAAGTTGCTTCTGTTGTTGATGTAGTTGTTGGTGTTGTTTATGTTATTGGCATTGCTGTCACTGTTGTTACTGTCCGTTTGCTTGCCAGAGCACACAAGCATACAGCCAAATGCTAACAAGAGCGTGGCGCGCTGACTTTTATTGTTGCAGCAAGAGCAACAGCAGCTTTCAAAATATTTGTGTTACTTTTCGAGTTACATGACAGTTTTTCTTTTGCATGCAGTTCTTATTGTTGTTGTATTTGTTGTTGTTGTTGTCGATGTTGTTGTTGTTCTAGCAACCCACATAATGTCCTTTGAACTTTGTTTGGGTCACATGTAACTATTTAACTTTTATGCAAGTTTACATGTGTTGTTTAAGGGTGAATGTAATCTTTATAGCATATTTGGAAAATAAAACCTTTACCATTACCAAACAAACTTAAGAAACAATTGTTACGAATATGATATTATTTTTGCAAATTTATACCATCTACCCTTTTCTAAGGTTGTGCTATCCCCATTTTTTTTTTTTTTTTAATATTTAAGGCAGCACATTTAGATGCAGATGACATCAATTTTGTGTTTACTGTCGAACAGAGAATGTTAATATATCTGTTGACAGGTTATTGAACTTTCAATTATCTTCATAAAAAGTTACCTAACAAACTTATTGCAAACGTGCGTAAAATTTTTTGGAGTAAGCTTAGTTACAATAGAAGAATAAAAATCTTTTTCAAACAAACTTTGAAAACTCTTGCTTTCATAATTATTTTACATGTTTTAATGTAAAATTGTATCGAAAAAGGAAACATATAATTTTTTTATAATCGTACACACAGAGAAAAAAATAGTCATTTATGACTATTTTTTGACTATTTTACTAGTCCCAATCACTCCTACCAGTAAAAATAGTTACAAATAGTTATTTTTGACAATTTTAATAGTTACTATTTGTTTTTGTCAAAAACAACTATTCTGTAATCAATATTGACAATGAGAAAAGTTATTTTTAACTATTTACATAGTTGTTTAATAACTATTACTGTAGTTATTTTTAACTATGAACGTAGTTGTGTAATAACTATTTCAGTAGTTCTTTTTAACTATGCACGTAGTTGTTTAATAACTTTTTCGTAGTTGTTGCATAACTATTTCAGTAGTTATGTTAACTAGTTATGTTAACTATGAATAGCAGAGTAAAACAAGAAAACAATTATGTATATAAAAATTTATTTATTATTATATTTCAATGAGTTACATGTTTGAGATAAAATATTTTAATGTAATAATTGATTTATGACACGATGTATAAAGAATGTACAGTGGTGGGCTGATTGCTTTTGCTTTATTTAAAAGTATGGGTTTTTCATTTTCAGAACCAATAACACAAATAAATAACTTTGTTCAACATAAATAACTTTATTCTAAATACTTGAGAAATTTATGTTCTGAAGAAAATTTTTTTGAAGAAATTTCTTTGAAATTTTTTTGTAGAAACTATCAAATTTATGCAAAATGTTATCTAAAATGGTAAAGAAGTCTGTTAGCTCACCAAGAGTTTAACCAAATACTATAATGTATGGTTGACAGCTGAGGCCCATTTGTAAGTACATTTTAAAATGTTTCTGTTGTGGGTATAACTTGAGTTGTAGACGTGATGTGAATAAAAAAACTTTCTTGAGATGCAACGCAGCTTGGACGCCATGGTCTTGTTTGTCCTTTAAGCTTTATGAGAATTACTGGTTGTAAAATGTAATACAGGAACAACACTAATGCCTCTTGAGTCTAAATAGAAGGAAATTGTCTTAAATTATATTTATCGAAAATAAAATATAATCTTTTAACCGTAGTGAAGATAGCAATGCACGCCCAGCCACGTTTCGAAGTTCGAAAACATTAAACCAAAAATTCACCACACACCATAAGCGAAAGTGTTAAAATGCTCAACCTCAATGTGGTAATTTCACATTTAACTAGGTACACAATTAGCAGACACAAATAAATTTATTCCCTGGCTCAGTTGGTTAAGAGGTCGATTTTATTAGATGTGATGAATTCAATGACACTGGTTCGATCCTCAGCCAAAAAACTGTATTATATTTTTTTTTTTTTGTTTTTTTTATATTATTATTTTATATTATTAATTATTTAATGTAAAAATTGCATTGTGCAACATTTTTATTTTTTACCACATCTCCGGACTAATCTATTGCTTTTTCTTTTGTTCTAAATTGTGCAGTTTTCAATGTGCTATAATTTCGAAAGTAAGCCTTAAGTATAATTAACACAGAGAAACACAGAAAATAATTCTTATAACCACTATATAATGATGAAAGTACTACCCCATGACAGCAGAACAACTTAGGCGAAAATGTTTGGTAAATGATTTTTTTGATCGTCTTACTCCCAATACTGTACAAGTAGAGCCCAAAAACTGAAGCGTTGATAAGCGAAGAAATCCACTGTTCACCCAAATTAAATGCGTAAAAAAAATATGTTCCGCGCCTAAGTTAGCAAAACCACGCCAGGGGTTTGAAGCCCAAAAAATTAAATTCATCAATTTTTCGAACGTAAACTGAAAATTTTTTAAAAATAAACTTTTAGGTTTAAAACGAGCCATACATTCAAAAAGAGTTTTAACGGTTTTCAATTTAAGCTCAAATTTTCAACAGTATAGTTGCTGGAATTCTATGACTAGTCTTTTGTGACTAAGTTTTTGTGACTGGGCTTTTGTGGCTAGGCTTGCGTTGCTAGGTTTTTGTGGCTAGGCTTACGTTGCTTGATATTAGTTTCTGGAACTGTGTGGCTAGTCTTTTGGGGCTGGGCTTTTTTGGCTGGACTTTTGTGGGTAGGCTTGCGTTGCTAGGTTTTTGGGGCTAGGCTTACGTTTTTTGGTCTTAGTTTCTGGAATTGTGTGGCTAGTCTTCTGTGGCTAAGCTTTTGTGGATAGGCTTTTCTGGCTAGGTTTTTGTGGCTAGGCTTAAGTTGCTAGGGTTCTGTAGCTAAATTTACGTTACTAATTGTAAGTCTTATTTTCTGGAATTGTGTGGCTAGGCTTACGTTGCTAGATCTTAGTTGTTGGAATTGTGTGGCTAGTCCCTTGTAGCTATGTTTTTGTGACTAGGCATAAGCATATTTAGAAATTTAAACTTTTGAGTTGCATGGGAGGTAGGCGTATTTGTAGGATTCCAAATTTTTTTATTCCAGATTTTTATGAACATGTATACAAAGTTTCATGATTTTATCTCAACTAATTCATATCCTGTGTTTAAGGACAAAACACAGACAGAGGGACGGACGTACAGGCAATCGGACAGATGACGCTGATCAAGAATATATATACTTTTCTTTACCGAACTTTTATTTATCGTACTTGCTTATTTCAGAGTGTTATAAACGTTGGCACATAGCTAATATCGCCTGACTTTACAGGTTTAGTGTATTAAGACGCTAGCAAAAATAGTCCAAATTGTTACAGGATTATTAATTTTGATTTTGCTTTGCATGTAAAAAATAATAATCTGTATTATTTTGATGAGAAAGGAACGCATCTATTATTACTCATAAATATACTTTTCAAAAAGTTTTTCTTACGAAAGTAGGTGCCATCCAAAAATATTTGTGGGCAATATTTTTTATTAATGTTTGTTTTATAAAATTGAATTCACGGTTATTTGTTAGAATCGTTAATTTATTAATTTTTAATCCGCTTAACTACAATTTGTTATTAAAACAGTTATAAGAATAATATTTTAACTATTCTGCTATGAAATGAGTTTGGCTTATTTTTCAGTATTTTAACACTTGATTAAACGTGGTAAGTTCAAAATCGTTGCTTATATATTAAAAAGATGAGTTAGAAGAGTGTTTGAAATATTTTTTTTTTCAAAAGAAATACTTATGTACTAAAATATTTAAAAATATTTTATTGAATAAAAATTTGCTTTAAAATTAATTGGTGAAAGTATTCTTGATTTTCTTGAATTCTTCAAATCATGGAAAAATATACACGCCAACATTTCCTGTTTACAAATCAAATTGGATTATGAAAGTTGAACGCAGCTTTTACTATATTTTCTGTTTCACTGAACATGAAAAATTTTGAAACTTTTGTTTTTAAATAACACATTGACTTACAGATGTCTACATAGACTGGAGGAGAGAGTTAGGAATTTAGAACTTTATAAATTTTTTTATTTGACAATTTTAAGTGCTATAAAGTAATGAATAAAAGCCTAAGCATAAATAATGAGCAGCAGCGTTTCCATACCGATTATACACAAGTTAAAAGAAATAATTGCAAACATTGCCTTCCACAAGCAGTGTGTTCGAAATTTGCTGTGGTGTATTGTGGTGAATTTAAAAACTGTGGCTGAGTTCGAAAAAACCCGACGCTATCTTCACCCAATGGGTGAAGATAGCGTCGGATTTTTCAGCCACACTTTCGAATTCGAATATGCATGCGTTGCTATCTTCACTCCGGTAATCTTTTACCTGTTGATGACTTTTCATTAATGTCGGTGTACAATTTCTTGTTGTAACTGTCTTTAATACGTGGCAAAAGACGTGGAAATTTTAGCACAAAATCTGGTCAGTTATCAAATAGAGAAAGTGACCTCTCTTCGCCAAAAGAACCAGTGAAATCTTTATGTATCTATTACGTATCTTTATATATCTTCATGTATCTACGTTGTTTTCTGACAATGGCAATGCAACTCTACTTGTACTCTGCAATTTTGGGGAAGAGGAAGAACCTGATTCATAGTTTTCAAACGAACTAATAATTCCATCCACTGTAGAAGCACTTGCAATTGAATTATTAATATAATAAAATATATAATGGTATTTCAAAAATAAATGATGTTCACGCAGAGTTACCTTAGATTTTTTTCCACTCCGATAAACGTTCTCTTAATTGGACGTATAGTCCATACGACTTTCTGTCGCTGCCCACAATTTCTTTTAAATCGTATACATAGAATAAGTTTACTTTAAGATTAATGATTAAGTATTTTGATTATTACAGATTCTAATCAAAATACAGATAATAATAATTTTATTATTACAGATCGCAAACGATCAACAAACAAAACAAAAAACAAATTGGCCATCTCAGCCCTTGAAAGGACTTTGACCTAGCTTCTTATGATCAATTGTGTTGTGTGTGTTATTAAATGTTTGCACACGATTGACCGAGAACTGGACCTACATGTTTTATGCCGACTCCGAACGGCTAAAGTTCATGTTCTCAAGAAGCTTTACATGGCATTGTTTACTCTCTGAGGTTTGCCATTGTCTGCAGAGATGTGGTGACCGATCAGAAAAATTTTTAATTGAAAAAAACTTTTCGCCGCGGCTGGGGATCGAACCCGGGCTCCGAACATGCTAGGCCACACACTGTACCTGCATGCCACGGTCACCACCACTAAAAATATAGCATCGCAAAAATTATGGCTTAAAATATTTGTTTAAAATTTTAAAAATTTTTTCTTAATTTTAATCGGTTCATTGTGTAAATTTTACACACTTTTCAACTTCAAGTTTATAGTCTAAATTATAAGTTGATCAAATCGAACTAGGATTTTGGCTCATTGTAAAAATCGTAGGTATGCAAAAGTTATGTTTCAAAATTTATGAACAATAAATAGTTTGAAATGATTAGATCGCTAGATGGATTCATTTAATGAATTCATAAAAAAATATGGCTCTTGAGAAAAGTGTGTATAATTTGCACACAAGGAACCTATCCGTTTCTAGAAATAAGACACCAATGAAGGTTCAAATTGTTTTTATATATAAAAACATTCTTTAAAAACAAAAAAAATTTCTTTTAAATTTAACTTTAAAAACAGTTGTGTTCAATTTAAATGAATTTGTTTCAGGCTCTTTTTCAAATCTATTTGTTTGATATGACCACACACAGTTTTAGTTAATTTTAACACTTATTCCTCTCAGTGTATGAATTCACTGAATACTGGTGTAGCCGCTTTTTTATTTAAAATATTTGAAAAACTTGCTTTTTAAAAAACTCGCCATTTTTGTATGAATCGTGAATCCAGTTTTTACATTTTGCCGAAAAATCACAGTTTTGGACTTCCCCCTCCCCAAATGGAGGCTCTGGATCCGCCACTGCCAACTACATATGCCTAAAAATATGCTATGCTTAATAAATGCTCATTGCCATATTGAACATCACTCATACACCTTGTTGCTGTCTGAAATGTAGAAATTTTACTGAGTTTTAAGAGATAAAATGTCGTGTAACAACAATCTTTTTAGTATATGTATAAAATGGGTACCAAAGATATCCAATAGAAAAACAATTATTATAATAGCGACTGGCGTTCCCAAGTTCTACAGTCCTCTTTTGTATTGTGTAAAATATTAATTATCAAAACTAATATTTTTAGTATTAAATTTCCTTGCTATGATAGTCAACAGCAAAAACAATTTAACGAAAAAAGTGAACCAAAAAAATGTTTGTTTTGAGATTTCACTCAAAACAATCATACAACCAGGCGTAAAAACTGTTCTTCAAAAATGAAATAAATGTATACTTGAGTGAATATGTCT
Source organism: Tetanocera ferruginea (assembly GCA_958299015.1). Lineage (NCBI taxonomy): Eukaryota > Metazoa > Arthropoda > Insecta > Diptera > Sciomyzidae > Tetanocera > Tetanocera ferruginea. The sequence continues at coordinate 134,768,421 of OY282640.1, forward strand.
TCATGAGTGAATATGTGGCGGCGGCATAAAACATGTATACGTATCCAGTTCGCGGTCAGTCATCAAGTTTTTATTATAATAATAATTATACATTATAATAATGTATAAATATTTAACGACACCTACAACATAATTGATCATAAGAAGCTCGGTTAGAGTCCTCTCAAGTGCTGAAATGGCCAATTTTTATTTTGTGGTTTTTGCTTTTTTAATATGTCGTCAATTGTGAAGTTTACTGATTTGAAGACATACTTATAAATCCAATTCAGTTTGTTGACAAATACCTTCAGTCGTTCGAACAATATGCTTGTAATAACTTTTAATGCAATATATTAAAAACTAATTCCAATGATTTTGAACTTTAGGCCGAACCGAAATTAATCAATTTACTAAAAATGCTGCGTGTATGCAGAATTGCTTTGCATTCATATATAAATGCTAAAAACATAAACAAACAGCAAAAAGGTCAACAACATGCTTCAAAATATGCTAATAACGAATATAAAAGTATGAATTCAAAAACTGATTTAACATTATGGTGACTAAATTAAAGTGAACAATAAAAAAGGCATAAAATAACAGAACAAAATCAAAGCAACAAATTGAAAATGAAGGTAGAACTCAAATTACACTTTCAAAAAAAAAAAAAAAAAAAAAAAAAAAAAGAAAAAAAACTAAAACAGGTAGCTAGAGTAAGTTCTAAAATATGCTTTTTATTTTACACTATCCAAGAGATACCTTCAAAATCAAACTATAAAAAAAACGAAGACATAAACAGCGAGCCAAAAAAGAATTGAAGGAAAACAAAACATAAGCATAATAACAAAAACAAAAACCTACAACTACTAAGCCAAAGGCGCCGACATGTCCTACAAGTGATTTATTTTTATGTATTTGTGCTAAAGTTGTTCTTGTTTGTATTGTTGTTGTTGTTATTGTCATTGCTGTTGATGTTGTTGTTGTTGTTACTGTTTTTGTAAGAATAGTTATGAAAAGCCAGGCCCAAATGTGAAAAAAAATACCCGCCACTATTTATAGCGACTTGTGCACTAACACACACACAAGCACACACACACACAGTCAACCGTGTAGACAGCAAACAACTTATAACGTGCAATGCCTGCTCATAGATACAAACTCTCACCCCCATAGGTGATCTAAATTCATACATACGCTCACACACATATAACACACACATGCATGCTTCACAAATACACACACTCAAACACGTTTAGTTGCTCAACTCAATAATGGCAATAAAACAACAAAAAAACATAAAAAATAACACTAAAGTTAGAAAAAAAAAAAAAACAAAACCCTATGAAAACTTGGCAGCACTGCATGCGTTGATCCGGTTTGCTTCATTTTTTTTGCTATTTAAAAAAAACACATTTTCAAACATTGGGATTTTATGTTTCAGCGGTTACGACTGACGGCAATTTATGCTCTTTAGTCTAGTTGTTGTTGTTGTTTTTTTGTTATTGCTTTTGTATTTGTTGTCATTGCTGCACAATCACCTGGTGACGTTGTGTTTTTGCTGTATTATTTATGGGTGCGCCCGCATATAGTGCTGCCACAGCGGCGTCAATCGTTGACACATGCAGGGTGGGTGAAAATCATAAAATTCCAGCATAAATAAAAAGTTTCAAATTTCAATGCTGTTTTGCACTCTTTGTTTTTTGTCAGTTTCAATTTTTCTTCGCTTTCTGTTTGTTTGTATGCATGTGTGTGTTTGTTGGTCTCTGTGCCATGTCTGCTTTAAGTGCAATTTACCTGCAGGCACGTACGCGCTTTTATGTTTGTTTTCGTGTCATATTAAAAGAAAATCGAAAATACATAAAAAAAAAGAAAACTCTCACCACTCACTCTGCTCGAACTGCATGTTATTCGATTACATTTCTTTCATGATGAATTAAATGTTGCATCGTTTTAAACCGACGCAGCTTAAGTTGGATTTAATAGTCAGTAGCGTTGCATTGAAACTGAGCTTTAGTGCAGCTTAATTGAAAGCAAATTGCTGCTAAGTGCTTATTTCTTTTGGTTGATGTTGCAGTTGCTGACGATGCATGCAACGGCAAGCAAATGTTGTGTGTCACATGTAGTGATTTCTATTGAATGAAATTCATACATAGAATTTTAAGATATTGAAAAAAAGAGGACAACAATTTTTTTTTTAAGTTTATTTCATGTCTGCCTTTTTGCATGCAAAATTTATCGATTTGTGCACATTTTGTTAGCCTGGCGTTAGTGTGTTGGGATACCCCAACATAGTCCAGAGATCTTATTTCCTTCAATATCTTCTTTATCTGAAAAGTTATAATTTCGCAGTTTCTAATAGCATCAAATAAAAGGTCAATAGTTGAGATGAGCTAAAACTAGTATGGTATATCTGCGACTTGTCCGAATAGCCTCACGACCGTTTCGTAAGTTTTAAAAAATCTTAAATTGAAGCGCTTTTTGTATGAGATTTTAAAAGATTTTCTATTTTTATAATGTCTTAAATAAGTACACATCAAATTGTTTTCCTATAGCTAAAAAATAAGCCCTTTTATAAAAATTTCAATGTTGCGGTTGCATGGGAGGTTGGCGTGCTTGTGGTTATTTCAGTTTTGTTGCTTAAATATTAGCCTGGTAACGGCGATCTACCAAAAACATCGTTACAAAATCTTCTTAGAAACACACACAGCCAACACATGACAAGCATAGTGTACAACAACATCAACAACAACATCACAACAAACTAGACACACAACCAACAACAAAAACATGACAAAGCAGCCATCACCTATAAGCAGAATTTGTTTAGCATGCAATATAATTCACAACACGTTCTGTGAAAAGATTGTTTAAGACTAGTCAGTTGTGTCGGTAGTGAGGGCGGCTGGAAGGCGTAGTGCCTTGGCCGTCTTTTACTAGGCAAGGATTAAACAAAATTTTTTAAGCAAAAGACCGAGAGGCGGGTTGCTTGATACATACGTAGTAGTTAGATTTTGTACTTGTCGGCTTCGGTCGATCGGATATTCCTTCGAATCAGTGATGATATTTGATAATTTTGGAAGGGACTTTTTTACTCTTCTGAAAGTACTTTTTCGAACATGAGAGTACTTTTTGCTAATCAATTTATAAATAGGCGTAGCGAAAACAGTTAAAGGCCCAACCAAAATAGACGAAACGAGACGATTGCAATCTGACGAGCGTTTGCATTCGTTACGGCTGTTTTGGCATTTAACCCAAAATAAAACGTTGTAGAACACGTCGACTTGATCAAATGAAAACCGAAAAAATACATGTAAATTACTTTTTCATCCCTAACAAAGACAATAAAATAATAATTATATCTTAACTTGCACTAATTAATAAAAATGCAACAAAACTTGATGTAAACATACTCTACACAGTTGTTGCTGACGAGTTGAGACGGTAAAAGTTCGGTTCTTACGGAACAAAGCGTCTAGTCAAACGTTTCGTTCAGTTTCAATCAAATACATTAGACCATTTTTGTTAATAACATTGTTTCACGTATGCTTGAATTTACTCGTTACGTCTCGTCTCGTCTATTTTGGTTGGCCCTTAAGAATAATTTCTTCCCGTGTTTCTCCACCGATCTATAATAATAAAAAACCAAAGAAAAAAAATGGTCGAATTTCGAGCCCAGGCGATATTAGAATGATTAAGTAAGCTTTTGTTTTGTTTCTGTGGCACTAGGGGTGGGACAGTGATATATGGAGATCTTTAGTAACGGGATTTTGATACCCAGGAACCCTAAATTTTGTGAGGTTCGACAAAGAATTGCTTTTGAAAAACAAATTCGGGTTCGCGTGGGGTTAAATTGTGCCGCATCGATGTAAAAGATTATTGAAAAGTGAAAAAATTAGACGCAAAACTCTATAACTACCCAAGTATTGCCCCTAGCTGGGTGAAATATTCGACCGAGCCCCATTAAATTTGTTTCCCCGAAATTTTTCAGGAACATACCTGCCCCAATCTCGACCCCTTAAGGGGGTTCCTTAACAAAATTTATATTTTTAGGAATTTTGACCCCACCGCTTCCCGGGTGCTCCTAGTAGGGTAAAATGTGTGCCTGACCACCATTGGTTTTTTTCTTTCCAACATTTTATCCCAACACACCTGCCCTCTATTTCCAACCCTTTAAGGGTTATACATTAGGCTGGGTCGATTTGTATGGAGGCAAAAAATCTGATGTTGCCTGGGAGATTTTCAGTTCGGGCATGAAAAGTTATTAAACAAAAAAACAAAAAAAAGGGGACTGGGGGTATACTTTACCTCATCGCACCCTCAATTTTGTGAATTATTTCTATAGGAATTTTTTTCAAACATTTTTTTTTTAAAAACGTGCACAGCTAGGGCAAAACTAACGCATATGAAATTCTCACACCCGATTCAACCAAAAAACGGTCTAACATGTATACGTTGTGATACAAAAATTTACCGTTACAAATTCCTAAAGAAAAAATTTCACTAAATTCAAAGTACATTCTTATTGTTAGTGCATATGGGCATCTCCCAAAAAAGGTCCACCAAAAATGAAGAAAAACATTAAAATAAAGCACTCTAAAAGCTTATAACTTTATTTTTTTTTTATTTTGATTAGTATGACTGCTATGTAACTTGAATTCAACTTATTATGATGTATTTTTATTAAAATTTATAACGAACATCTTTACTGTATTTTACTACTGTGGAAAAATTTGTCGCGTCCATGATGTCGCGTCCGTATTCGTGCTATATCTATTTAAAAAAAGATAAGAGATAATTTTTATATTTCATAAGTCTACTAAGAATAGTTATCCTTTGACCTCCATTAACATATATATTATATATAAACAAAGTTCTCAAAATTTACTAAATTTTGCGTATTTCTATACGAGCTTAAAAAAACTTCTGTTTTTTGTCGCGTCCGTTTCATTGAATGATTGATTATTACTTTGTACTAATTTGTACTAAATCTCGCCAATATTTTTATAAAATGTAGCACTCTATCGTCGCGTTAGAGCACTTATATATATATCGGCTCATTTTGCTTCTTTCTTGTTTTTCGAGTAATTAAAACCGTGCGAATGTCGCGTCCGTGCCACTGGGAGATGCCTATATGTAATTGTGACCATCACGGCTGAACCACTGCAGCTATCCACCATATCCATTCTCCATTCTATCCACCATATCCAGCTATCCATTCACACCATATCCTTTTATGGTGCTCCCGAATTTTTTGTTTTTGAAAATCCCTCCTAGGTGGCGCTGTAGCCACAATCTTTATGCAGTTTCATTACCGATTTAAATGATATACATATACTTATATATATGATACCATTTAAGATATGGTGCGAATATAAGCCTCTTTTGGTGGCGTCGTTGACAACGTGTAGATTACGGAATATTTCTTGCGCTTGTTGGTAATCTTCGCACTCAGTCCATGTTTCTGGATCGATAGCAATCAAATCAGGTGAAAATCCGAAGCTAGCGAAAAATGTTTTTATTTCAGGAATGACTTAATGCCTCAAATTCTTTTGTATTCCTGACTCACTTTCTCCGATGCCACTTGAAGCTTTTTTACGCCTCTTTTAAGCCAGCAATGTTTACTGGATGAGCACGTACTTGATTTCCGTTGCTGCCGATATCCTCGCTATCATATTCCTCGTATTCTTCGATGACATCAACGTCATTATCCGCCACTATAACTTTTACCATCTTATTCTGTTCATCGTCAGATGATTCGTACATCTGAAAATCCATCTGAAAATTTTTTGATCGGATAACCAAAAAAATACTGTTAAGCTTCTCTTTGTGAATGTATTTTAAGAGAACAATATTTTCAGTATCAATATTGAGAACAAAATCTTAATCATGCGTGACGTTTACTTTTTGTGATGGTTAGTGTTTCCGAAATTACTTTTTTTGGTCTAAAAGGAGTTGGGGACTTTCGAAAATCGAAAGGAGGTAAAAAAGTGGATATCCACTACAAATATCATCCCTGCTCCGAATACTTAGCTTGCCGTGTTTGGATTGGACTTCACCGCGGCCTTGGTCAGTCGGATATCTTCCCGAATATTCCGTAATCGGGTTTGTCGTATTTGGTCGGACTTCACCGCGGCTTCGGTCAGTCAGCCATCCCTACGACTACTTAGCTTGTCGTGTTTGGGTTGGACTTAACCACGGCTTTGGTCAGTTGGCTATCCTCCCGAATAATCCATACTTGTGATTGTCGTATTTGGACGGACTTCATCGCGTCTTCAGTCAGTCAGCTATCCTTACGAATACTTATCGTTAAGCTGCCCATTAGGAATTATATGAATAAAGCGTATGATATATTTATAATTATTATTGAAAATAAATATATATATGTTATTTATGCTACTTTAGAAATGTATACAGTGGTTCAAACGACTAACCGGAAAACGCAGCGAGCGCCTTTAAAGGCCATTTGTTTAACAAAAAACAAAAAACTTTGTTTGTTTCGTACAAAGAATTTACAAAAAATGTACTTCAATTTCATTCAGTTCGCAAAAATATAAAAAATCCCCTTTTCAAGGGTCTGTAATTAAGAAGTCTTTGTAATTTATCTGCAGAAAATTTAAAAAAAATACTTATTATTAAAATGAATAAAAACTGAATAAGGTTTGGTAAAATGGTTTTTTTAATGGAAGACAAAATAGTTAGAAGTTGTTGGATTAAAAATGTGTAACTCGAGTAAAGCTCAAAAATTACTTTTCTGAGATTTAAAACATGGAACTTTAACTCTTATCTGGGAGGAAAAATTTACTTAGGACAGTCGAGTACTAAAGGCTCAACTAAGTTATGCGTAAGCTAGAGAGCAAAAGAACGTGCTTGCTCACCAATATATTGCGTCGCCCAAGTTGTGCGTAAGCAATTTTTCGTTCAGTTTCTCAATTTTCGTTTACTTTTCAAAACTTGAGTGTGAGCGCTCGACACCGTATATTGCTAAGCAGAAAAGGGTTGCAACCTGTTTAATAAATAATTTTAATTTTGATTTTAAACACTAATGTATCGAAAATTTATTAAAAGTGAGTAAAAAATGTATGTCTTAGACAGGACTTTTTTTTTAAGCGAGGTTTGTATTGAAATTGACCGCTATTTTCAATCATAAAGCATGGATAAATTTACCAACTTAAAAAAAATATTTTTTTATAATTTTAGTTGGCAATCTTTTTCGACAAAAACAAATAATTTTTTATTTTTTATTTCATTCGAATCGATTTATATTGAAATTTTTTTTCATGCTTACTTCGTTTTTAATTAAGTATGGAAAAGTGTGTTTTTGAACTTTTGTCTACTTTTCGTTGACTTCTCTCTGAAACTTTTGTATGCTTACGCAGAACTTGTTTGAGCCTCTAGACGCGAGTACTAGACACGTCAGCACACTCGGCCAAACATGAACTTTAAAAACAGTGATAAAATTTCAATAAGTACGTTATTATATGGGTTTCATGTTCTATAGACCAACAGTCAACCGACAGTTGATTTGAAAGTTTCATTTGTTGGATGGTATTTAACAGTGAAATCTGTTATTTCAAACCATGATTTGTTTAATATAACAGCATTTTTTCCCTTAGTGTAGAGGGCGTCCACCATTCGCAACCTGTGATCCGTTGTAGCTCAGCCCGCGCATATTTTCCATAGAATTGGTTCCACGGTACCGGGATGAGGAATAAAAACTAAACTCTACTCAAACAATTTTTGTTTTGTAAGCAAAAAATAAAATTTAAGCATTAACTATTATATGTGAGGGAAAATATAAAACTACAAACTAATTTTTAATTTGAGAGCAAAAAAAATAAAACTTAAAAAATAACTTTTATTTTTGAGAAAAAATATAAAACTGGAAAATAAGTTTATTTTATTTCATGAAGAAAAATATAAAACTTAAAAAATAAATCCTTTTTTGTAAGAGAAAAAATAAAACTCGGAAATAAGTTTTATTGTGAAAGCCAAAAAATCAAACTTAAAAAATAAATATAAAAAATAACTGCAATAAAAAAAATTAAAACTAAAAAATAAGTTTTATTGTGAAAGCCAAAAACTGAAACTTAAAAAATAACTGTTATTTTTAAGGAAAAATAAAAGTTTTTTTTGTGAGTAAAACAATAAAACTTAAAAATATTAAAATCTTCATTTATTTGACTAGTGAAGATCTAAACATATATTTTGGTATATTAAATACTTTTGTACCTTGGTTTTTACAAAAGGATTTTTTTCCCTTCAAATTTTAAAAATAACAGCTATTTTCTGTCCCTGATTTTTTTCGATAGAATTTTTCTTGTAATATTTAGAAGACTTATACTTTTGGGGTATGTCATGACTTAATAGTATGACTTTTTTCTACCACACTAATGGCGTTTTTCCATAGTGCTACTTCCTTTGCGTAGTGTGGGAGGAAGGAAGAAAGACGTGTCCGTGGGCGAATGACGTCCATTTCGATTTCGAAATGCCTTTGATTTGTTATAAAAGCCATACTTGCCAAATTTTATATCTGTAGATTAAACATAAGTTTATTTATTGTGTTTTCAATTTTAGGATTGTTTTGGAGATGGGCGTGCCCGCTGGTGTATAACAACCATTTTTCGAAGACATCTTTGTTTTGATATAAAATATATGCGCACCAAATGTTACTTTTGTAGGTTAGTTATTAGCTTATTTATGCAGTTTTCAATTTTTGCGTTGTAGGAGAGGTAGGCGTGTCTGTGGGCGGATGACGTCCATTTTGAAAAACATCTTTATGTTGTTATTAAAATCAAAAGTACCAAACTTTATTTTTGTAGGCTTAACTGAAGCTAATTTATTGACTTTTAAGTGTTAAGGTTTTATAGAAGGTGGGCGTATCCGTAAGTGAATGGCATCCATTTTTCGAAGACATTTTTGTGTTTATATGAAATACATGCATACCAAATTTTATTGTTGTAGGTTAATTGTGAGCTTTTGCAGTTTCAATTTTTACGTTGTATGTGAGGTAGGCGTGTACGTGGGCGAATTCCAAAAATATTCAGTGTGCAGGTCTTTGGATCCATGTGACCATGTGTACCGAGCTGCATCCAAGTATCTCAACTCCTTTGTCTTATCCTGTACTTAAGGGCAACACACAGACTGACGGACATGGATTGCTCGACTCACGAGATGACGCTGATCAAGAATATATGTATATACTTTTTTGTACCGGAGTCGCTTCGTTCTATGTGTTACAAACGTTTGCAAAAAGTTAATATACCCTGACCTTTCAGGTTTAGGGTATAACAAGAAAAAACAAAACAACTCTTTAGAACCTGGCAACTACATTCGAGCTAACTTTAATATGATTTTTGCTCTGCAAATGTAACATATTTTTTGTTGTATTGGTATTGTTTGTTAAAATTCGGAACGGTTTGAAGGACAAGAACAAAAATTATAATAAAAGTGTAGCATTTTTCTACATTTTTGTGACTTTGAGGCTTCGATGCAGTTTCTTCGGGTCACTTTGCTCTACATTTCTTTTCACCTAGGCTATAGCTCAAACTTTACCGAAACCAGAGAACCAAAATTACAATAGGCTTAAATATAGCTTTGGGAAAAGTGCAGTATCTTTGAAAATTGAGTTTGCAAGTATTTCAAATCAGTATTTATCCATGATAGAATAATTTTACCAGGTAGTGTTGACAAATGTTGATTCTCTCAGCTACAAGTAAACGAACCCTTGTCAAAAACAGCTGTTCGTTGTTATATTCGTTGGCCACATTCAGCTGTGTCAACTGTTGTGACAGCAACACATCGGGGAGCGCTATTATCGGTATTGAAGTTTCAGAAAAATTGTCAAGTTTATGAAATATCAAGCTTTGTAATAAATACGAATGGAAATTTTACCGACAAATTAAAAATTTTCTATTTTTAAACGCATTTTAATGCGCAACTTCATATTTATGTGCATCAAGTTTTGATTTAGCAGTTGGCAACTGTTGGGTACGCTGAATGTGAGCAGTGAAAATTAATTGTATGCTATGACGGACTGTGAGCGCTCTCTTTCTTGTTATATTTTTTGACAAACGTCCGTTTCCAACAGAAACGTCAATACTACCTTGGAGTAATTATATCATGGTATTTATCTGATACAATAAAATTCGATGCAGTTTTTCGGGTCAGTTTACTTTGAATTCTGGAGAATTCATTTAATTTAAAAATAATTTAAAAATTTTGACATTTGAGAAATAAATAAAAATGCTCTTTTATAAAAAAATAGCTCTTTCATTATATCAGAGCCATGATAGAATAACAAGGTAGGCGCATATTGGAGAGGAAGTGCGCTAGATGTCAAAATCAGCCGTTCGAATTTGAGTTATTTTAATTGTTGTTGTTTCCTTTTCGTTTGACTTTTATAGCAGCTCACAGCATTGTTTGTGTAAAAATAGACATTTGAGCAGCCATATTAATATGAGCCTACCTTATTATTCTATCATGATCAGAGCTATTATTTTGCCTACATATTGATACATACATACTTTGTTTTTGAGATTGAGACTGTTTTTAACGTATATATCTTTGGAGTGTTATAATAAAAATATGTTTTGTTCTTTTTTTTCAATTTGCAGAATGTCCCACCGCCATGGATGGCATGGAGCGTTTTGCATGTCCGACTCCTGATCTGCAAGGCCGCTATCGATGCATAGACGATCATGTGCTGTGCGACGGCTTTATCGATTGTCCTGAGGGTGAGGACGAAGATCGAAGATCCTGCATGTTCTACAAAACGGTGAGTTATGGTTGAAGAAAACTCTAATAGAAAATGTTTTTGGTATAAAATTTATTAATATATTGTCAAATGTAAGTTGTAAATATAAAAATGTTGATAAAAAAAAAAAAACCATGACATACGGCATAATAATATACGACAATCTAGCAGCATTTTTGCAACAGTGTAACTATGTTATGCATTTTTTGTTTTTGTTTTTTAAGCGAACATTGTAAAATAGAATTATAGTCAGGCAGGTATAGGTTTTCTTGTTCTTATTTGCACTACATTTTTGTAAGCCATTCAAAATTATCACAAAAAATAAATTAAAAGTTTGCTTTGCAATTTTTTAATAATTAAAATTGTATAGCGATATTTAATTGATATTTTTGCCAACTACTTACTGTTCTTCATTTTCTATTTTAATATGAGTTTCTACTATGGCTTTGTTCCTTGGAGAACTTGCATGTTTTGACAAAAATATTTTTAAAAATTTACCAAAAATTTGCAAACGAAGACTGTTAAAACAAAGAGTAAGACGTAGGTACAGAAAAGTTGTTATAAACGTGCAATGCTATTAGAAACTTTTTGTTCACATACATGAAAGGTTTTGGTTTTTACACTTGTTGTGATCATTATGCCATCCGAACTTTCAAAATGTTGTAAATAAGAACAAGATTCCTAGACCTTAGACTATTTACCGTGTTCAGCAAAATTGCAAAGCATTACTATTTTAGAATGGTAACTGTATTGCATTAAAAATATCCTAAATTGTTGGATTTTAATATGTTTCATTAAAACTTTTTCTATATATTGAATTTTAAAGTATTATATAGTTACCCACATCATAGACTAATCTAACACATATGCTTCTATTAAGTTTTCAATAAGCTTTGAAGAAAATATTTAAAGAAACTATTTATACTTTGTGTTTTCTTTAAGAGCCAAAAAGAGGAAATATTTGTTTTATAGAACTATTTGAATATGGAATGCAACTTGTATAAGAAAGTGCGAAAAATAATTAATGGAAGCTTTACTGATACTCCATTATATCAAAAATGCAATGCAATATTGTATTTTAGCATTTTTTTTATGGCACTCGTTTAAAAAAAAAAATTTATTTTTGTTATCAAAGCTTAACTTTCTTTATAAAGTTAAAACAAATTATTTTATTACTCTATTACTTGACATTTTTTATACAGCTCAGAATAAGAAATACAATGATTTGTTTGTGAAAATTTTTAAAAAATGAAGTTTTAGTATCATATCACTTCAACAGCTGTTTTGCTTAGCGTATTAAAAAACGTACCAAATCTGTTTAAAGTGATGAAATAAATTGTTTTTATTTTATTTAAAAGAAACACAAGCATACATAAACTTTCAAAAATTAAGTTTTTAGACAACATTAATTTCAAGATTCTTTCTCTGTTAAATGATTTTTTTCATAAAGAATAAAATTCTAATTAAGCTTCAGTAAAGCTTGCAATAAATTTTTAAACAAAATTTTTACAAGTGAGACCCCAATTTGGTTTTTTTCCGTAGCTCTATGGATATTATAGCTTCCGTAAGCAAGTTTTCGAAAACATATAATTTTAAAAATTTTACAAATTTCATTTTGAACAATCCTTGCAAAAGTTTTTATATCGGTTATGGCTTCAGTAGATAGTTATCTGCGGATATCACATTCTTAATACGCCGAAATCAAGTTTACAACTTATAAACCTAATAGAAGTGTGTGTGTTGGTTGGGAAACTATGTCCTAAATTATTTATAAAACTCATATATTTTCTTCTACTTTCTCTTTCACTCTCTCTCTCTCTCTCTTGTTTTTCGTTGTCTTTTATCTCTTTCACAGACAAAAGCTCACCTGGATGTGTTAGCCGATGCGTTGCTGAGATGGGCGCGAGGTCGTTAAACTCAACTAAAACGCTCACACTTCAACACACACATACACACACATCACCACCTCAACAGCCACGCCCACTATTAACTACTAGCAACTAAGCTGACGCAACTCAACTAAAATCAACTGAATATTAAAACAACAAAACAAACAAGTAAGAATAAAAAAAAAAAAACAAACGAACGGAAAAAAAGCAGAAAGCACGAAGAAGCATGTATAAAGCAGATGACGTAACGAGAAACACAAAATAAAATGGTGTTAAAAGAAGTATGTAGAAATAAATAAAATTTAAATTTACACTTAAATAACATATAAATTACTATAAATATTATTATAATTAAAATTATTATTATTACTATCACTATTATAATTATTATTATTATTATTATAATTATTATTTTTATGATTATTATTATTATTATTATTATTCGTATTGTTCTGCATTAACTTAATTTTTAATTTTATTTCAACGTTCATGTTTAGCGTTCTGAACAACAAAACAAAACGTTTAACAGACAAAAAATAAACTGCAGCAACAAGCAAAAAGATAAATGTATACAAAAGAGAATATAAAGAAAACAAAAAAAAAAAAACATATGTAATTAAATTTTAAAAATATCTATGTAAAAAGTTAATCAGATTAAAAATCTTTTTAAACTATGCAACAATTTTTTGTTAAAACTTAAAGATTTAAAGACTTAAAGCAAAGTGAAACAAAACTAGATATTAAACAAATTAAAAATTTAAAAATGTTGATACTTTATTAAAATTGTTTTTCGTAAATTAAAATTGAATTAATTCTTAACATGTAAAAATTGATTATAGCAAAAAAGAATAAACTTATTAAAAAAAAAATAAAAAAATTGCCATAAATTTTTCAATTGTTTAAACAAAAGTTTTTTGAATATAAAAGCTTTTTTCTTTCCAAAATCAAATGATAATTTTTTTAAATAATAACTAACTTTTCAGTACTAAAAACATTCATAAAAACAAAACAAAATTTTAAAAAAAAATAAAATATATATGACTGGTTCCGATAGTAAAATAAGAAAATGCGATACAACAAAGTAACATTCATTTTTAAGTAAAAACAACTATTTTGGGCTGACACAAAACCAATTTACTTTTACTTCAGCGATTTTTTTTTACATACCTAAATAGCTATGACGCTTTATTTTCACAAGCTTCAAAAGTAACGAGTAAATTTTTACTGTTTAAACGCTAAAAAGTTTGAAATTTTTCACAACTTCAAGAACAACAATAATAAAACCAAATTTTGAGCGCACAAGATATATAATTTTCAGTGCAATAGAACTAAGAAGTAAGACTTGATTAGCAAAATATTACCAAATGAACATGAGTAAATACGTTTTTTTATTTAACAGTTTTTGTACTAACGAGTAATTTAAGTTTATTTGATTTATTTATTTTATTTTTTTTCAAGTCAAATTTATTTTTTGAGAAACCCAACAATATATTGAAATAAAAGTTCAATGAGAAAGCTCAGAAATAGTTTCAAAAATAAAATTTCGTTACTTTTAACTGAAAAAAAATGTACTGTTATTAAAAAAAAAAAACAATTATAGTTCTTTTATTCTAGCCAAAATAACGAGTTCATACATTAAAAAGAGTTTTTATGTTTCTGAACTGTTTGACTTACTAAAGGATACTCTTAAATCAACGATTAAATATATTTTGTTTTTATTTTGCTGAAAACAAGTCGACACATTGACTTTTAACTAATGCGTGACTCAAGATAGAATTCTTTGAAGTAGCGAGTAAATTTTTGTTTTTGTTTTTTTTAGTTGCTGAAAGTAAGTCCTAAACATTAATATTTAGACATCAAGTTATTATTTGGTTTTTCTTTTTATTTTTACTATCATTAAATTTTTACTCGCTACATTCTATAAGCAATATATTTTTTTTTTCATAAAAAACATTCAGTATCGACAATTCTATCGCTATAATATTCAAAGTGTATCTATTGCTTCACTTTTACTTTGAAGTTGTATTTTACTCGCTACTTTTTATATGTAAGCAACTTTAAATTTTATTTTTACTTACTCGTTACAACAGCTTATTCTTATAAACTTACAAAAAAAAGCACATTTGCTGTCCACAATGTAATTACGAAAAACCTAAATAAAGCGGATAACTGATTAACTCGTTAATTATGCAAGGCAACTATCATAAATAGTTTCAAGGCAAGTCAAAAATAACGAATTGCAAAATATTACAGTGTTTTGCCAACATATGCATATTCCAAACGGAAAATATAAGTAACTGCTTAACTAACTGTAGGCTTGTGTCACAGTATTTTGCTAAAAACAAGTCTAAAAATTGACTTGACTCAAAAAAAAATTCTCTGAAGTAACGAGTAAGTTTATTTCATACTTTAATGTTGCTGAAAATAATTATCAACATTAAATTAAGACAAAAAGTCTTCATTTCCTTGTTTTTTTTTTTATTATCATTTATAAATTTTTACTCGTTACTTTCTATAAAAAATATTTTTTCATTTATTTTCGATAAAACTCTTCACAGTTTATCTATTCATAATATTTAGTATGTCTATAGCTATATTTATATTGCACTCGTTGCTTTTTATATGTTCCAAAGACGTGTTTTTATTTGATCTCTATTTTGACGGCATCAAGTTCTCATTTATAGCTTACTCGTTGCAACAGATTAAGTAGCTTACTTATATAAAATTTTCTATAAGCTGCCACCATATAATTACTATAAACATAAACAAACCTACTCGTTTAACCGTTCAACTCGTTAGTTATTACCATAACTTGCAATACATTTTCAGGATATATTAAAAAATGTTTGCGCCCAAAATGTTGAGGTTCAGCAGTTTATTGGAGTTATTAAATTAATTCACTGATATATTTTTTTTTTTTTTTTTTTTTTTTTTTTTTTTTTGCGAAATCTTTACTCGTTGAATTTAATATATCTAGAAATCAATGTGCTCCGTTTTGTCAACTCGTAAATACTCGTTATTAATTTCTTAGCTAACGTTTCAAATCTTTATTTATTAACAATAATTTTGAAACAATGTTACTCGTTGATTAAAGCAAATTCGTTATTGTATTAAATGCTTATATATTTTTATATTTTACTTGTTTACTAGTTTTATTTTTGAAGTTTTAAATAAATTCATTGCTGCACAGCTTAAAAGGTTTATTATTTACTCGTTAGGTTATTTTTAAGTCGCAGATTAATTTTTCTTTGTTGCTTTTAGGTAAAAAATCACTAACTCGCTAAATCATTATTGCATTATAACTTAAATATCGTCTTTTTAGTTCTATTCTTACTCGTTTCTCTGATGTAAAAAATTAACAAATCACTAGTTACTGCATAAAAGTTTACCTCTAAAACATTCAGTTGAAATGCAAAATTTGAGACAACAGCTTCTTAAATTTTTTCCAAAAAAAAAAAACAAATCAGTCGTTACTTCACAAAAGTTTACCTCTAAAACATTCAGTTAATATGCAAAATTTGAGACAACAGCTTTTTAGATTTTTTTCCAAAGAAAAAATTGCTGGTACTAGTAAATTTACTCGTTATGAAAAACTTTGATATAAAAAATTAACAAATCACTCGTTACTTCAGAAGAGTTTACCTCTAAAACATTCGGTTAAAATGCAAAATTTGAGACAACAGCTTTCGAAATTTATTTAAACAAAAAAACTGCTGGTTCTAGTAAATTTACTCGTTATAGAAAATAAACGCTTGTTTTCTTTATGTTACCTCAAATTTTTCATTTTTTTTTTTTATAAAGCTTCAATACTGCTCATTGACAATTAGTTTGAGCCTCTAGAGTGCTATAAAAGTTGATGTGTATTTTCAAAAAATCTTAAAAAATTTTACTCGTTACATTTTGAAGTTGATTATTTTAGCCATCCGTTATCGCATTGTTTTCAAAACACTTCTTCTAAGAACTTTTGATTTCATTTTAATTTTCTTTTCTCAAAATGTAATATACACAAAACAAAATATAAAACAAACAAAATATACATAAAAAAAAAAAAATAATAAATGGAAACAATTCTCATGGAAGAGGCAGCTATTGTAGATAAGTTGAAATATTCAATTAATTATTTAAGTAAGTTAATAAAAACGTATTAACTTGAAAAAAAGCTAAAAAGTCTTAAATTCCAAATAAACTCAAGATATGTAAAAATAAACTAATGGTATTATATTATAAATATTTACAATTACAATAAAAAAAAAAAACAAAACAAAGAAAACAAAACATATGCAATTAATGAGAAAGAGTTTAAACTGATGCAAAAGTAGAAAAAACAGCAGAAGACAAGAAAAATATGCAAGAAATTCTACTATTGATTAGCATACATTAATTCCCAAAACTATGCTAATAACCAAATTTAAAATAAATTAAAGAAAAATTACATTAAAAATTGTTGTATACTTTAAAGCTATCATAATATTGTTGCCACAAAATTTATATTGTTCATATAATATAAATTACAAAAAAATAACTTTTAGGTTTTTCAAACATATACATACATATTTAATTTCAATGATACGATCTTAGCTTTTTCATTTATTTAATATATCAATTTGATGTAACTTGTATAGCTTCCAAAGCGATTACCTTTGCCATTACATTTGCAATAGTCATCAAGTTCTTGTATTATAAAATAGTTAATTGTTGTTTATAATTTCAGTTTTTGTGTTGTTTTTTTTTTTTTTGTTTTTTTTTTTTTTGTCTTGATTTGTCAGTTTTAAATCTAATGTAAAATATATTTCTGTGATTTATTTTTAATGTTTATTACAACAAAAATTAATTAAACATTAAAATATGTGTATCTATATATATAAAAATAAAATATATATAATTAATATATATATATATAAAATTATATTTGGCTTCAAATTAATGCTATATATACAAAAATATACAATTAAAACTTATGAATTGACAGCAAACAAGAAAAAAAAAATAGTAAACGAAGGAGTTAAAAAAACAAAAAGATGGCGCAAAATATGAATGAACTGAAAAAATACATATAGTATAAGATGAAGCAAACAAAAACTAAAATATAAAAATATACAAAAAAACAAAAAAAAAAACAAAAGCAAAAGCATCAGCAACCGTTAGTGAATGATTAACAAAAGTGGCGCAGCGGCGCCTTATTGTATGCTACAGTATTTATGAGCAGTTTTTTTTTTAAAGCGAAACAACTGTTGAAAAACAATCAATTTAGTAACAATCATTCAAACAAACATCTGATTATTCGGTTGTGGACTCGATTCTCATTTCTTATGCGCTCCTTTTTCGTCAATAATAATATGTTTTTTAATTTTTTTTTTTTTTTTCATTTGATTTCCTTTTAATTTTTGGTTGATTTATCAAAAACACTGTTATGCAATGAATTTTTAAACAGACAACTCGTTACTCGTTTTAGTTTTCTCAACAGAAATCTGCAGCGTGCTGTTATTTTTAACAGAATAGATAAATATATGTTTAGCATGATGAAGTCATGAATAGTGGTGGTTGTATAAATTCGAAAAACATAACTTGAAAACATTAACAATTCTCAAAATTTTTTGCAGTACATGCTGCAATGAAAAATGTTTATTAAACAATATGGCATTTGTCTGTTTATCAATTAAACTACGGTTAATCTAATGTTTGAACTTGCTTAAAAACCCGTCCTATGACAGCTTGCATTCAAAATAATTAAGTGGCAGATGATATGTTGAAGTCGTCGCAAAGTATTGTTTCTGTAAAAAATTAAATAAATTTTGTGTGCATATTTTCAGGCTGACCATATTTTCGTTAAATAAAAGCACTGTAATTGTTAAATTGAATAGTTTAAGCAATACAAGGTACGGAGCGTGACACTTGTAATTTATATACATATTAGATAGAAAGGTTTTATTATTTCATGATAATATTTTGCTCTGATCGAATTTCGGAATTGAAACGCGATAGCATTTAATATGATAAATCGCATTGATGAATCGAAACATGTTGAAATCTGCATTTTTTGTAATATTATAATATCATAGTTTTGTTAAATTATTTGAAATAAGAAAAAAAACCAGGTACTTTAAAACACTTGGCTGTATTTAATAGGAGTTTCAGAAGTACATAAGCAAACAAGGTCAAAACCCTGTATATATCTTATTAATTGTTGGAAACGTCATCAAACTTATTAAAAATTATGAATACTTCTTCTAGATTATATGAACAATATCGTTTATAGAAGATGGCAAATAGTTAAGACTTAAATGAAGTTAAATCCATGACTATATGTCATTCCTGCAATTATTCAACTGAGCACGACTTGAAAGTTAGTTTTGCTGACTTCATACATACATCCCGAATCAAAGAGATTCGTCAGGTGGTTTAAAGAACGGTTTATTCGATACAGACCTTGACCTCAAATCTCGTAGCCAGAATCAGTGAAATCGGAAATGTTTTTATCAGTTCTTCTAGACGCATTAAGGTAGAAAATGCTGCCTTTTTTATAATTGCACTGTGCAATAAAAATTTTGTAACTAACTTTTTTAAAGAAGGTCATTAAACAAAGATGACGGCTATTTAAAACTCAAACATGCCACATATAAGTAAGATTGCAAGAAGCATGGGGATTCCACTTTAAGCCCACACTCTTCTAAAGATAATTCTTTCAATTAACTATAACGCTAAAATGCACACTGTTCTCAAAAACTTTTAAAAGCAAATTTTCATGCTATTCGTTTTACCAGTTTGGCAGTTTTTAGTGATTTTGTAAGAAATTTGTACTGCAGCACCCTCTGGTGTTGAAGATTCATAAAAAAATGGTGTCAAAAAACACAACGTGCCCAAAAACTGCTATGTACAAATTTTTATGTTAATTAATAAGAAGTTTTCACAGAACAAAAAAAGTACACAATAATTATGAAATTTTACATAATCGCCATGAATGGCAATCATGAATTTCGGTCCGGTAAATAACCAAATGTAGTCACATGAACCTTATATGACATCAAAGAACTAACAGCATAAAAGAAAACGCATAATTTTTGTGAATAAAATTCATAAAATGCATGTACAAATACGAGAAAAACAAGAAAAGTTCAGAAAATAAGTAAGAAGAATCTCATGTGAATAAAGAAAGGAAATGTAACTACTTTATGAATTTACTGAACGTATAATTACATGGAGCTTGTGTACTTGTATGAATTTACTGAACGTATAATTACATGGAGCACAAAAAGGAATACAAAAATCAAGTAAACTTCGCCAAGGTTCTGCAGTGTAAGATGTGATTGATGCATTTTTCGCTGTTATCAAAGTGTTCTGTTTTTATAAAACGAACAATATCGTGTTCTGTTTAAGCAAACAGCGAACAAGGTTATGTTTGAAGCTGACGATCGCTCTGCAGTACTCGTCTGTTGTCATTAAATGCGTTGAATAAGCTCAGCTTGATTAACAGAGTTATGTTAAGCTCTAAACTCTGCACTGTTGGATCTACTGTTGTGAAAAAAACGAGTGCATTCGTGCAGAGGTTTAACCCTCTAGTGCGCAAGTAAACCAAATTGAATAAAATACTACTTAAACGAAAGGAAACAAAAGTTTAAAAACAAATTTTTGTTCTAGCAGTTTGTATAATTTTCTTTTATAAGGGCGCAGGAGGCAAAAAATCCTTTGTCGCAAATTTGCATCATTGCGGATTTAGCTGTGAATTTAAAATCTAAAATTTTTATACGTCAATAGTGATTTAAATGGACAATGTTTTTATTTCGTTTTCGTTTATTTAGGGCCGTTTTGTTCACAGGGGGATACATTTATTTCCGAGATAGTTTTATTTTTTCATTTGTTCATAGTGAGTTAAGGCTTTTATCTCCTGAGCGGGAGATAAAAATGGCGGCGAGATATTTTAACCCCTGAAATATATAACCCCTGAAATATATAACTCGCTCTTATCACTCTCATTTTATAATTTTTTTCATTAAAAAAATAATTTTGAGAGTATTCTTCATTCTGATTGGTCGATATGAAAAATAAAATTGAATATTCTCTGAGCAACAAAATAAATGAAAAAAAAAATAATGTAAATTCTTGAATTCTGAATTCCTCAAAAATCTATAGATCTCAACGTCACGTGCCATTCCATTCCGTCTTATTATAAGTGCTCACATAAGAAGTTCATGCAATAGATTGCAAAGTGACATTTCTCAACGTTCTATAGCCCGTTTCAAAAGAGAAGAACATTTTTTAGTTTCATTTTTCGATGCGCAGTGAGAAATTATTTTTAAAGCTAGAAAATTTTTTAAGAGCGTTATTTCTTGGTCTTTTTGTACTGTTCGCTGAACTTTATGCTTTTTTTGTGTGTTTTTTACTATTTTTCTATACATTGAAATGCGCAAACATTCAGAACAAATGATCGCACAAGTACGGTGTTGCACCGACAACCTGCAGCAACCTGCATCTTGAGAGAGAAATCAAATACAAATTACATACAAAAAAATTATTTTCTCAAGAAAAAATTGTGAAGTAAAATTTCGGCTAACAAATTTTTTTTTGACGCCCCCTTTTTTTTCAATTTTGAATTGGTTGATTTCGAAAAATAAAATTCAGTACTTCCGCAGCGCAGTTGCGATGAACAACAAAATTCAGGAATATACATTAATTTTTTTCATTTATTTTTCTGCTCAGAGAATATTCAATTTTTTTTTTAATGTCGACCAATCAGAATGAAGAACGCTCTCAAAATTATTTGCTTATTCTCAAACATGCGCGAAATTGTTCTTCTCTTTTGAAACGGGCTATACAACTTTCCGTTTTGTCTATTATAATCAGCGCTTTATTTTCAAAATCAACCAAAATTGAAAACAAATTTATGTGAGAAAATAATTTGTCAGCCGGAATTTCACTTCACAAATTTTTTCTTTAGGAAATTATTTCTTTTTTTATGTAATTTGTTTTTATTTTTTCTCCCAAGCTTCAGGTTGATGCAGATTGTCAGTGTAACACCGTACCTTTGTGATTATTTGTTCTGAATGTTCTGCATTTAAATATATGGCTTAAAAAAGGATTTAAAGCTTCGACTGCGATATTCTGCGACGCAAAACAGGTTTCGTAATAACATAATAAAGATTATCGGTGGTTTTTGAAGTACTGTGACGAAAACAGCAAAAAAAAATCACAGTAAATAACATTAAGTTCAGCAAACAGTACAAAAAGAGCAAGAAATTACGCTCCCATACATTTTCTAGCTCAAATGTTTTTCTCAAAGTTATGCTCTTGGCATAAATCAGGAATAAAATGTGAACAAAACCAATTTTTATCTCGCAATTTATACGTTTGGAATAAAATTAACCTAGAGATAGTTATCCCCGAGCTAAATCATACTTATGCCTCTTGTGAACAAAACGGGGCTTATTGTTTATGAAATTTTACATTTTTTTTTAAAAAAAAAAGATAACATATTAATTTTGTTCATTTTTTATGAAATTTTACAAAGCAGTTTTTTGTTTTTGTTAGACATAAAGCTATGTTGCACTTGCTACAAATCAGTTGACTTTGGCCCTTACAACCCGGCAGCTTGCATCTTACCCTATTTTCTTGGAATTCCGGTAAGTGATCCACATGATCGTGACTGATATCTACGGATAGTATAGCTGGTGCTGGACCTCGTTTTTATTTTTGAACATGCAATCTTTCGACAGAAGGTGAATCGTTGGTTCTTGGACGTTTCTGTTTTGTGTTTATTTATAGAAGTGTCAATGCCAGATTTTTACGAAATTTTAATAGTGTAAGAGTCGTATTCCCTGTTTCTCGCTTATGCAAAAACCAAGCATTTGTAACTGATAGGTCTAGTAGATGGTAAACTAAACGCATGTACCATTTTCTGGTCTATCATGCTGTCTAGGAGATCAAAACCGCCCATATGACGGTTTTACTCTTTGGCAATCGCTGGACACTTAACCATGATCGACTTGCGTTCCCAACGGTTGAATCTGCTTATATCATTTTCTGGTTCACGCCAACGAATGAGGACATCTTTCCACAAGACGTTTGTGAGCTCTAAGCCTTCAAAGTCAGCCACGAATTGAAATTATGATCCCCTAGAACATTTTTTTATTTCTTGATCAGTTGGTAATATTCAATTTTGTATCCTATTTCGTCTGACTGTTCCAACTGTATGTATGCCCTTTTTTCCTAAATAAACAAGCAACGGGATGGCAGTGTTATAATTGTCAAAGTAAACTTTATAGTTACATCCATTTGGGACACTTCGTAATAGTCGTACGTTGGCAGAACATGGGCAGAAGCTCCTAGATCAGGCTCACTTGGCAAACGTTTATGCGGCAAATTGTCTTGGGCCGTATATATTTCAAAATTATATGCAAAACCTGATACTCCAGAAAGTACAAATATTGTTTCAAATGATGCGAGGCTTTACTTGCGCACATTTGTTCATCAACAGATAAACGGTCTTCTAACGGAATAGATGAACATTTTTCATTTAAACAGTCTACCAGTGGCCGAATTTTGTATAATTTGTCGTAACAAGTATCTGTTTGATCGGCAATGAAATTTTCATTATTGTTCAAATGAAATATTGATCGTATTTTTTTAAATTTTTTTTGAGGCATGCATTCCTTTACACAGTCAAAACCAATTTGGCTGTCCCATAGAAGGCGAATATTGGAGTAATTCACTATTGATGACAAAATTAGGATGCCCATAAATCGGTAAATATCAGTTTTTTTTTTAAATAAAGCTCTCTTCAATATTTTTTTGCTTCGCATAAAAATTAGATTCATCAAAGAAGTAGTTGAAAAATTGGAATGTAGTCTGAAAGTTCTTTATAAATTCCGGCAAATCGGTACTTCCTCTAATTAAATTTAGTTTTTTTCCAGACAATATGTCTAGAAGACTCTCGTGTTAAGAAATTTGTGGCACCAAGTAGATTTTTCGGAATTTCTGGAGCTATATTTTCAATTGCATTTTCCTCTTCACTATGCAAGTCTTTCATGAGATCCACAATATTTTCATCATTTAGAAGGTGTTCTAGATCTTCATTATTTCGAAGCTTACCTTCCATAATTTCAACTTCATCATCGGAGTCGTCTAATTCATCTTCACTTGCAGCAGGTTCAAACAAAATACGGAGAATATCTTCCTCTAAAAGTTGTTTTCTTGATATATCCTGAAAATTTCTTACATACGAAAAATTTTTTTTACTATCACTTAAATGCGCAGTGATGCAAATTTGCATCAAATCGTTTTTTATACACAGCAAAAAACTTACCACAAAAAACAATAAACACTATTAGATTTTAATAAAAAAAGGGTGTAACTTATGTAAAAATTACAACTGTTAAATAAACTTGTAGAAATTGATTAAATTTAAGGTCAGAAAAAAACCACTCTTTCCTCTACGCGCAACTAAAAGAGCAGAACAAAACTAATGAGCAGACAGATAAAAATTGCACAATAATTCACTGTTGCTATAACGGTACTTCAAAAGCAGAGAAAACGACGCCTACTTAAATGGAGACAACATATAACAAACATTTACACAAAAATGTTTTCAAATTTTGAGACTACGGAGATATTTTCGGTATGATTCAAAGTTGCCTCACGGCGCACTAGACGGTTAACAGTCAGGTTTTTTTTTTATAATTCCAGAATTTTATTTTAGAAAAATAATTTTATATATTTTTTTTTTTAACATAAATAACGAGTTATGTATTAAAATGAAAATTATTAACAGTTCGTTTTTTATCTTTTGAGTTTTAAAGACAGGATGGGGCAGTTGAAGCTTCGTGATGTTTATGTATGATAATAGCTTTTGTTTTTGTTGTAAAATTATTTTTTATTTATTCTGAACTTTCCTAAAAACCCGGCCGGCGTTTCTTTGCGACGGAGTTCTCGGTTAACTTGATCGGATATGGTTTAATTTCCTATTTTAAAGTTTAATTAGACAAAATCAACTTTATGCTAGTTATGGTAGGTTATATTGGTGATTGTCATAAAAAACTTATATAATATTTAGCTACGTCATATTCGAAAATATAGCCCTAAGTATAAAAATGTTTATGCTATGCGTCCTTGAACACTTTTTCTAAGCAACCTTTTAATTACGAAATAAAACCATTTCTGATCAATTTAACGGAGAACCAAATTCCTTGGGCTTGTGTGGGTTCCTTTGTTCGAATGATTTCTAGAGACTGCGCTAATGGTGGCATTATCCATTACTTTTTATTGTGCTTTGGGGTAAATAGCATTGTCATTTGTCGAATATTCTCTTGCAAGGCTTCCTGGAGACAAACATAATACTTTAAATACTTTAGCCAAAAGGCAGTATTCTGGAAGCTTTTAGTCTAGCGATCACGCAGGATAGTCAAAACCATAATTTTTCGAAAAAAGCCTATCGAGGAACAAACGATACAGCTATGGTGACTCCGGCTGTGTGAGCTGGTCGTTATTTTAATGCAACCAACATTTTAATGCAACTCTTTTTTGACAGTAACGCCTTCTTCAGCATTATCTTCGAAAAAAAAGGTTCAATCTTTCCTTTTCGCACAAATTTCATTCCAAACAATCAAGTGGTTGTTACGAAAAGGTTGTCTGTGGGATTTTGTTGGCGTGGAACAGAGAATTTTCTTTAGTCAAGCTTCGATTCAAAGAATTCAAACAAATATGAGCCCATCAGAGCTCATTTGAGCCTATGATCTGCCAAAATTCATCTAGATTTCAACATGTTCAAAAATTTAATTTTATTTAAATTAAAGAGTAAGTGTATGACAAAAAAACACACAAAATTTTGTTTAACTCATACAGCAAAGTTAATTTTTTTTTAAATCAATCTTAATCAAGTAATATTTAACTTTTTACGATTTGAAACAATAGTTACTGTATCTACAGTTTGAAATAAGCATGCAGACAGGAGAATTCGTTGTAAAGAAGTTGATTAAAAAGTAACGAGTAAAAGTATGGTAGAGTTTTTGAAGCGATGGTAGAGTTTTTGATATCAACAATTTTTTTCTTCGTTTTATTTTTTTCTTAAAAATTAACGATCTTCGTTGCAACTTAATATCTAACTTACAAAAGAAGTAACGAATAAATTTAAAGAACTGTATTTCTTGTTTTCTTTTTCTGCATTGATAACTTCGTGAGATTCTTAAGTTAGCAACAAGAAGCAAGATAAAAAAAAAATTATTAGATATATGAATAAATGCAAAGAAACCCACCTTAAAACTAAACTTATTAACTAACAACAAAGTAACGAGTAGCAACTTAAGACAATTATTAAAAAAATACTTGCGAAAATATGCACAAATGAAAAACTGACAAATGAATGTTAATCAAATTTACTCTAAGCATTAGAAGAAATCTAAAACAGTTAATTGTGAAAACAAAAACAATGACATTTATTTGATTAGAAAAACAAAAACAACAAAAAACACTAAAAATTAAAAGCATAAAATTTAAACAGCATAATAAAAGTGAATAAATTATATAAATATATATTTTTGGCCTATTTTTATAACAGCAACAGCAACAAAAACAAAAACAAAAACAAAAACAAGAACAATAGTAAATATTTTTTTGAACAAAATAAAAAACAAAATTCACAAGCATTTTTCACACACACAAACTAACGAGTAAAATTAACGAGCAGCTTTGTAGGCAATCATAAGTAGGGCAAAGAAATTTAAGAAGAACAAGCATTAGCTCTTGACTTAAAGCAAAAAAAAAGGTCAATTTTTAAGCAGAAGCGTGTTCAAAGTTCAAAGCAGATTTTCGAAAAAGTAAAAAATAAAAGACACAGTTAGAAAACGAAGATGTTGCTACAGAAAGATAAAAAAAAAACAAAAAAAAAAAAAAACAGTGAAACAGTGAAAGCTCTTCAGGCTGTTCTTTTTCAAGCGAAGATCGTTTATTTTTCTTTTCAGTTTATTCAATGTTTTAGTTATAAACAAAATTATTTTGTAAATTGTAAATAAACCGCTAGATTTTAATTGTTTTCTACAATTTTCTATAATCTCAAAAAAAAAAAAAAAACTGCAATTATTTTAAGCCTTATTAAGTTATATCAAAACTAAAAAGCAAGACAAAAACATACAAAAAAAACCGAAATTAAAATCAAAATTTCAAAATATTTAAGATAAGAGAAAATAAAACTGCTTAAAATTATGAAAAAAATGCTAAATTTTGAAGAATTACAACAAAAAAAATTTATTAAAAAAAAAAATTTAATGGTTACTTGCTACATGAAAACATATATAAACAAAAATACACACACATGCATACACACACATACACATAAACATATGCCAACACAAATAAACTGGAGTAAAAATTCAATACATAAGTCAAGCATTCAACGATTACAGCAACAAAAACAACAACAGCATACAACTAACTATATTTATATGTATTTGTATATTGTATAGCATATATTTAGGCGCGCAAAGGCCAACCGGCAAAGTATTCATACAACAGAGGCGCTAGTTTGTTAAACAACATTTTTTATATATGTATCTTAAAATTACACTTAATTTTCTCTTTATAACTTTTTATTTTCATAACTTTCTCCAAATTTCTACGCCGTTGCGCGCCTTTGAAGTACATTTTAAATATTGAAAATATTACTAGGCAAAATTAAGTATATTTAAACTAAAACTAAACACACACAATTATACACGAGAATACAAAAAAAAAAATACAAAAAAAAATATACAAAAAATAAACAAATACTAAAAACTCTTTTCTTATTTCAAAATCAAAAAACAAACATAACTTTTTTTCAATTTTCAGTTTCTGTTAACAAACATACAAACATACATCTTTTCATTGATGGTTTTTGGTTGGAAAATCTCTCCTAGTACATGATCTACGCTGTGAATCTTTTAATTTTACTCACTCACTCCACAAGTTTTATGCGTTTTTATTTTAAGTGTGTTTTATTATTAGTTTTCTTTCCAAAACTTTTATTTTTCAGTTGAGAAATGAAAAAATTTCTTGAATTAAGCAAAAGTTTTTATTAGTTGAAAGTAAATACCCGGTTAAAAGTATCATGCGATAAACATTTATATGTTCAGATATATTTTCTATGTGAATATGTTTGTAAAGTGCAAAAATCTCATTTGAATATGTTGTGCAACTAAAATATCATGCAAATGATATTTTAAAAATATTTTAGTATATCATGTGAGTGCTAAAATATCATGCTACTATTGAAGTATCATGCGCATAATGAGTGATATGTTTGCAAACTGGCATGCAAGTTTCTAGTTACTAAGTTTTAATAGAAAAACTAAATTTCATTTTTAGTTTTAAGCACTTGTTATTAACTCTTTTCATCGTAAATAATCATTTTTCGTCAGGTATTATTTTAAACGAATTTAATTTAAAAAAGTTATTAAATTATGCTACGTTTTATGTACAATATTTCCACTTAAAAATAAAATTATGTCACACCTATCATCATCCTTTGTATCGTTGCAATAACATTATTTTAATACCAAGGAACGATATAGATATTTTTTTTTTTATATAGATATTTTTTAGTGATTACGACAAGTTAATGTTAGTTCATTTGGAATATTTTTTCTAGTATATATAAAAAAAAATTTAGTTTAGCATTTAAATGTTAGTTAAAATCATTTAAATTTCACTAAAATTCTAAAATTTTTAGAGGCAAACTTAAATTTTCCCACAAAAAAATAGCATGCGAGAAATTGCTTAGCACACTTGTTTAGGTTATTTAGGTTACACTTGTTTGAACAATTATTTGATTAAAACAATACTTTAAGTAAACTGGATTTTCTGTATAAAATTTTTTGTCATTTCAAAAAAGTATAGCAAAGTTATCATCATTACATGTATCAGCTTTGTTATGTCAGTTAAAATCATATAATTATCATTAAAGTTGCTGAATTTTTAGAAGAAACTTAAAATTTTGGCATAAAAAAATCATGCGAGAAATTGTTTAACACACTTATTCAAGGAATTTAAAACACGAACTCAATTCATGAGCAATTTTACGTTCCCAACAAACATTATTACAAGTGCTCATTTTTGTGACTCTTAGAAGAGAGTGTTTTCAGACGTGCTCATAATCACTCATATATATTAGTCCGAAAAGAGTCTTATATTTGAACCTTTTATGAGCGCAAATAATTATCACTAAGGAACGGCTCTTATTTATGAAGATTTTATGAGCGCAAATAATTATGATTTAGAAAAGACTCTTAAGGCTCAACCATAATAGACTAGAGCTGGCTGCAGCCACTCTCAAATTTTCTACGAATGCATAGAAATTGTACGTAGCAGACATAATAGCTCCAGCCAGCTTTTTCGTCAAGTTTCGTTAACTTAAGCTGACTGCAAAGAGAGCGATTCAAAGCGCATATGAGCCCGAACAGAACCAAAGCGACTGACGGCTGGCGGTCCTCTCTCGGCGAATTGAGCTGAAACACGTCTACAACAAGAGCGGCTGGCGGTTGTCGGAAAAGAGTTGCTTTTTGTCACGGTAGTGGTACAATTGACAGATAGGGGTGCAACAGACGGACAACATGATTAACATATATGAAAAAATTTTGACTTATTCAATTAAGTGTTCATCAAAATCCATTATGAAGACAATTATTTCGTATATTATTGCAAATTCACATAAATATAACACATACACAAAAAACAAAACGTCAAAATATACTAAAAGCTAAAAAAATTACATTAAACACAGCCAATCCTTAGCAAAAGTATGGCAACATTTATGTTTCTCAGAGAGAGGACCGCCAGCCGCCATAGCAAAAATAGAAAAGATTCTATTTTGGCGTTTTTCCGTCGCGGATTCGCCCAGCGAATTTGTTTTTGCCGAGTGCAAACATTTTAATGTATTCTGCTGAACGGCGAATCCGCCAGCCGTCATCCGCTTTGGTTCTGTTCGGGCACTATAGCTTGAGTTTATGTCAAACTACAATGAATAAAATTTTGTTTGTGAATATTTCGTAAAAAAAATGATAAAACATTAGAAATATTGTGTTTATTTTGTGCGCTTTTAAAAAAATAGCAAGAAAAAAATGAGACAGGTCTGTTAAATAACAGAGAAATGCTATTGACATAAGCCCGAGCTAGTTCAAGTGGTTAAGTTAACGATTTGACAGATCTCAAGTTGGATTTTCGTACAGTTTTGATGTTAGCAGCAGCCAGCTTGAGCCTATTATGGTTGAGCCTTTATTATGCCTCAAAATAGAGTCATAAGGTTTGCTCATTAACAACGAATTATTACAGATTGTTACAAATTTTTACAAATTTTTACCTAAAAAGCGTTGACAAACTCGAAAATCTTTCAACGAGAGAGAACAAAAATAAAATACTGTATGTGAGAGAGAACATGTAGCTACCGAAAAAAAAAATTATTTCTCAACCAACACACAAAATTGTTTTTAATTTCAAATAAGCAGAGTCGTTCGATCAGCTGCTTACTTGCAAGTTTCTACAAGTTTTCTGTTTAGGTACTATTTTTTTTTTGTGCTTTTTTGCTTTATTTGTGAATTTTTTTTTTTTTTTCAATTCTGTTTTTTTTTCTCCCTGCAAGTTTTAACAAGTAAAGTACGTGGAGACAGTGCCGTAGCTAAGGTTGGTAGTACCCGGGACCGAAACACAATTGTGCACCCTTTAGAAGGTTGTTTTTTTTAATAAAATAAGTCGATGAATCTTACAACCAGTGTTGCCACTTAGGGAAATTTTATCCAACCAAATTTTTTCCAAAAACTTACCAAAATTACTATAAGCCTACCAAAACTTTAAAACACGTAAAAAGTATTTTAAAATATACTACAACTTTTATTAAAGTAAAACAAAACAAATAAATCCATACAGCGGTCAGTTAAAAATACAAAAATAAAAAAAAACAATTCAAATACATACATATTTCATATTTTAAATGGGTATTTAATTATTTTAAAGGGTTGGTTTTCACAATAGTTTTTATGCAAAGGCAGAGTTTTTATTTACTTTTTTGGAAAGACAGGCTGATCAATAATATTTGAAAATTGAGTTTATTTTAAATTTTTTTATTTGTTTTACTTTCCAAGCAACCAATAATAATGGAAAATCGCAACATACCAACCAAAAAACCAAAAGCTATTTTTTAAAAACAAAACAACCAGTTTTGGTCTAATTTGACCAAAACGGCAACACTGCTTACAACATGTTTTCGAATCAACCTCTTCAAAAATGGCATATTTTAGAAGAGATTTTAAAAAAAAAATAAAAACTATGCTCTCCATGGATATTTGATAAAAGAAGTAAGAATCTAAATTTTTAGAAACTCAATATTTGTTCCAATATTTTTAACTACCGGGCTTATAGCTTAAGTTAGGACAATGTACTAACAGTAAACATTCGATCGAAAAACTTAAGCTAGTTTAATATAGAAAAATTTGAAAAATTTACGAAAAATTTTGCATAATTGAAGAAAAAATAGGACCTGCAAGCAAAACGTTGACAAATTTTTCCTTAGTGACCCTGAATAACTATTGAAATAAATATTTTTTTGAAATCAGTTCACGTCTTCTACATAAAAATTAAATGAAACATTAAAATAAAATATTGAAATTCTCTTAATTTCTAAACATAAGACCGCAGTCATTGAGGTGTGTTCTTTTTATTAAAAAAATCAAAAATTATGTGGTCAAAATTTCTTTTGCCAAATATTGCACCCCATTTTGGCGTGCACCCGACCCTTTCTTTAGAAAATGAAGTGAGGAACAACAAAAAAACAAGGTAACTTTTGCAAATTTTTTATTTATCAACTTAGCGTATGATAGGTCATTACTTTTTTGTGAACCCCTCCCAGAACCAAAATCTATCTACGCCACTGCTTATAGGAGTCATATTTTGGACTCAGATCTGTGTGTTCTTATGAGTGTTAAAAGCGTTATTTATATGAGACCTAAAATAGTATTTATTATGATTCTTCAACGAGTCTTAAGTGAGTCTCTGAACGAAACACTTGTTTGAGCTCTAACGAATTTAATTATAAATCTTCAAAGAATCTTTTATACGAGTCTAAAAGAGTATTTAATATAAGTCTTAACACGTTGGCTGCCAAAGCCTTTTTAGAATTTTGATCGTTCAGTAGCAATGTCATTTAACAATTTTGCTCACCTGAGGCCAACAACTTATTTTTTGTTCTTTTTTGTTTGTTAGTGCCTAAAAATAAGTATTGAATACTCGCGACTTTATTTTGGTCCATAATTTTGCAGTTATTACGGTTTTGTGTGTCGCACATTTTCGCGCGACATGGCCTGGGAGAACATAAACCATGTTGTGGGGCCACGTCACACGAAAATGTGCGACAGTAATTTTTTTGTAGCTTTTGAGTTGTATTTGATATTTTTGTTTTATTTTACTTAGTTTTCCAATTTCGTGTCCACGCAAATGTGCAACATTCATTTTTTGTAGTTTTTGCGTTGAGTTTTCAAACGCTTTGTTGGAGATTTCAAATGCTTTGTTAGACTTCATGTCTCCAGAACCCATAACAAAAGGAAAACATTTCATATAAAAAAAAGGACGATAACGGAAACACAAAAAAATCTACTGATAGGGTAACAGCCAAAAAAAGGACCACCACCTACTGCCCAATATGCGCCAAAAAACCACAACTATGTGTAGAGTGTTTTCTTAAAATTCCCACCAAAAGACTAAATTTTGATAAATTTACGTTTTAATTGCATTTTTATTTTAAGTTTATTGGTTTCTACTGATCTCCATTTGAATTTAAATACATATATATTTTTATATATTTTTTTTTTCTCATAAATGAATTGATTTTTAAAAGAATTAAAAAAAAAGACAAATTTAAATTTCCAAATTTTTTATTATCCAAAAATATATCATTAAAAATACACAGCGGCTATGGAAAAAACAAAAAAATGTTCACCACAGCTCAGAGAATCCAAATTCCATGTAAAATTCTATATTGAAATATACGAAAATGTGCTACGTGGTCTCAGGGTAACATTTAGGTGTCGCACGAAAATGTGCGACGTGGCCTCAGGGTAACATCTGGGTGTCGCATGAAAACGTGCGACGTGGCAGTCAACGTGTTAAAAGATCTGTATTATGAGTAAAAACAAAATACGAAAAATAATCATTATTATGAAGCTTGTTTGGGAGCCAAAAACCTACAAAAAAAAGTGTCGTTTTTGACGATAAGACCTCATTTAGATCAGTCTTAAAAGAGCATTTTAAAAGTCATAATGTTTGCTGGGTTATAAGTTATAAGTATATTACTTTATATAAAAATTTTATGAACTCTAGTGATATTCTTGGGGTCAATACTTTTCTGATCCAAAAATTCTAACAGCAAAATAATTAGATGCAAAAAACATAAGAAAAAAAATCTCCCAAAAGCTGAGGGTGCCGTTAAGGAAGGAGGCGCGCGTAGGCCTGGTAATGAGTAAGTTATTCTGTACTAGTGTTAAAGAACGTCCTACGACGTCAAGGAACCATTTGAGTACAAAATGCGACAAAACATTTTATTTGAAAGCATGTTATACAATTATTTTGATAAAACTTCCTTATAGACCACATTTTAAAGTAAACATTTTTTTAGAATTTTTAATCAATTCATCTTGTCCCTTTCCCTCTATAATGCTTAGTCTTACATCATCAGCCCGTTGAAATCTAGACATGGCTACATAAAGCTGTCCATGACTAAATACCGCTTCTTTTAGAAAAACACTTACTTTTTGCAATATTTGATCTTGCAATTTATTTGTGATCACTGAAAATGCCAGTTTAACAGGAAATTGTCGCCGACGGAGAGTGAAATGCAAATCTGTATTTGTCGGGGACAAATCAATCTAGGTATGAACACTTTTTCATGTTCGCCAGTGCCTGTCAATACCTGTGCGATGATTAATTTAGTTTCCAGGTTTTTCACAACTAACCGCGTTCCATTACAGAGACCTCTTTTGGTATTAAAATTTCGTAGAAGTATTATAATACTTCCAAATTTTGAGGTTTAACCCTTGTAGCGACATTTCTAAAGGACAACATTTATTCCAAAATTCGACATGGTAAATTTGCTTATTGTTATTAACACTGTCTTCCATTGAATCCGTGCTCAGATATGTCGTGCTGTGTCACCAACTAAAAAAAAATTAGAACTTGCTCGTTTACTCTGTTCACATCAGAATTTTTATGAGCACAGGATAGCGATTTTGGTATATTATTTGATGTTATCCGAACTCAAAGTATAGCCAAAAATCATACACAATTTAACAAACTGACTTTGCAGCGATCATATACGTGACAACCGAGGTATCGTTTCGGCACTGTTGCATAATAATTAATAATTTTTTGTATCAGCTTACAGTACGTTTTTCTACAGTCTTGTTGCTATAAATAGGTCATCATGTTTTATAGTTAAGCAAACTCTCCGCCTTTTTCCGATCTATTTTTGTATTAGTCTTTGCATCCAATATTCGCCGTATAGTTCGGGCACTCATATCATCAGTTCTGCCTTAAAAATTAGTGATACCGTGAAATGCCTAGTTTCGTTTACATTTAAAATTAAAATTCCAAAACAGCTTTTTTTTAAAACAGTTTTTTATCTAACAACTAAATATTTTCTTTCTAAAAATAACGACTTATGAATGCAAAACCAATATTTTTAATAATCGAAATATTTTCTGAGCAATAATAAACACAAAAATAAGCAACAAGAAATATTTAATAGCTTATTATATCATTCTGAGTGGCCTGAGAAACCTAACTTTGCCTAAGCTAAATACAGACCTAGCACATGTGCTTGGTTCCTTGCACTAAACCACCAAGTCAAACTTATAATCAGGTTATAATCTTATAATCTGAAATTTTTGTTTCCTTTTTTTTTTTGTCTCTCAGCTTTATTCTTTGACAGTATTTAACTATCAGAAGTATTAATCTTTCTTAACATTTTTATTTTGTACAAAATATGTTGCTTTAACACAAATTTTCACATATGTACATAGCGGTATAATTATATACCAAGGTGACCGTTCAAAATATTACTAATAATCAAGCTAAATTTTAAATAACAGTAATTTATGAATAAAATGTTTTTGAAAGTGTAATATGCATACAGAAATACTAATTAACTTGAATTGGCTGTGAACGGACGTATCATTTTGATCAGATTAAGAGCAACAAATTTTCATAAGTTACCATAAGATACGAAAACGAATTCGATACAATTTTTTTTTTTTTTTTTGATAAGAAACCACTTTTCCACAAAGCTAAGAAATCTTTACTTTTGGCCCTGTCATATAGTATAACGTTCTATATAATTATTTTAAATATATGCTTGAAATAGAGTTTTTTTTATGAAACTGCTTCAAAGCTAAAATTATGAATACTTAATTGACTTTTTATCTTTTCATAAATAATCTATTTCAAACTACTTTAGGTAAGTTGTTGTCTGCAGGGAAATCGATGACCAGACTGACTGAGCGTATTCTGCAGTGGAAGCAGCTCTTTAATGTTTTCATAGCACGAATTACCAATTGAACCATTGTTTCCTCTATCATTGAATGAATTCGGAAGTTTTATATAATCTGAACTTTAAAGTAATTTTATATGTCTTAATTTGTATTAAAAAAATGGTTTAAATCAATGTAGCAGTTAACACAGTCCGTCCAATTGACAACTTTTATTTATAATAAGCTGCTCTGAATTAAAAGCTATGGGCCTCATAGAACCTATAAATGACTAAATGACTAAAATTACGGCAGACAATTTCATGAAAACAGTTGCTGTTATGTACATGATGTCTGAAAACTTGAGATAAAACTACGACAAACTTCTTGTTTAAAAAAATAGAATCTTATACAATAGGTTTTTTGTGATATGTTGATCTTCGATAAACAGTACGGTTTCTCCAATTATATATATATCTTCTGGATATGTGTATGTATATATTTCCTATTCTTAAAATTTTGTTGGTAACTTCTTTCAAGTGCTATACATTTTATGCCGAAATTGATATGTTTCTTTAATTATAATATTAAAAATATACAACAAAAATCGTTTAATATACTAAATTGAATGAAGATATTGTCAAGTGATACTCACAAATGAGTTGAAATATTTGAAAAATAATAGCATAATATTTTGTATTGAATATATAATAATAATTACATATAACAGTAAGTTATAATTGCTATAACAAAATTCCGTAAAATGTGTGTGCGGAACGCTTGATTTTTTTTTTAATAATTTCATAGCATATTTTTAGGCATTTTTGTTTTGAGATTTATTGAAACTTCAAAAACTTTTTATATATTTTTCATTTGAAATTTTCAGTTTTATAAAAATTTTTTAAACTTATTTCGTCGCACCTGCTATGGTTTCCGTTTTTACTTTATGGCATTTTATAAATATTTAGAACTAAAAAGCGGTATTTGCACACTTTAAAATCGAATATGTGACCAACGCTGATTTCTAATTCAGCTCAAAGAAAGTCAATATTTCATATTTTTCCTTCCGCAAAACCGGGCCCGTCATTTTTGACGGTCTAGTATTTTCAATAATTTTTCTGTAATTTTTAAAGTTAAATAAAACTTTATACTATTTCTTTTTCCTGAAGACAAGCTGTCTTTGTATCATTTCAAATCGTAATACTGACGAACAGACGAAGCAGGTCTCAAGCTAAGCCATCACACAAAAACCAACAGCAGGTTTGTAATTCCGTTTCGTTGTCGAAGTCACGTATTTGGCGTTTAATTCAGTAATTGGAGCCTACCATAGGGCTTCAGCATAGAGCTGTGAATTGCAAAATATATCCAGGAAAAGTAAAAAAGCTTGCCAGCTGATTAACTTTTTGTTTTGATTTTGAAAACTATATTAAATTAGTTTTGAAAAAATAAATGGTGCACACTTCATTTCACTTTCAATGAATGCAAATTTTGAATTTGAATGAAAGTTAAAAATTAATTATTTAAAGTAAAATTATTTTTACAAATAATTGACACAAAAGTTCTTTAAAATTTTTGTAATATATATAAAAAAATATTTACCACAAATAATATAATACAATAACTAAGATTTTTATGTTTTATTTGAAAATATCTGGTGGGAAATTTTCACCCTTTTCTCCACTTTTTGCGACATGACCGCATCTAAAGCCATGTTCATAGTGAAAGCTGAAGCTGAAGCTGAAGCTGGAAACAAAAACAAAAACTGTGCAAACAAACGAGAGTCATTTGATTTTTATTTGATTTTGAAAACTATATTAAATTAATTCTGAAAAAATGAAATGGTGCACACTTAATTTAGTTTTTCATTGATTTCAAATTTTCAATTCGAATGAAAGTTAAAAGCAGATTATTTAAGGAAATTTTTACAAAATTAAAGCAATTATAATTGACACAAAAGTATTTAAAATTTTTATAATATAAAATAAAAAATATGTACCACAAATAATACAATAACTAAGATTTCTATGTTTTATTTGAAAATATCTGGTGAAAAATTACAAAAATTTTAAAAAAGTTTTTTAAAATTTTTGTAATATATATAAAAAAAATATTTACAACACTTTCCTCTTTTCTCCACTTTCGGCTCCATAACCGGACCTAAGACCACGTTCATAGTGGAAGCTGAAGCTGAAACTGAAACTGAAGCTGAAGCTGGAAACAAAAACTGAGCGAACAAACGATAGACAAATAGCAATCTATCTCGCTTGTTCACACAGATTTTATTTTCAACTTCAGCTTACAATATGAACGCTGCCTAAGCGTCTCGACAGGTACATTTGGAGATTTTCTGCTTGTGCATGCATAATTGGGATTGTAAATAATTATTTTCCAAGTACCATGAGCCATGAGATACTCCACTAGTAGTGCTCTTTAGCAAAAACAAACTTTGACAAAAAATACTTGCAGATTTCTAAGGACTTTCGAGAACCGGAACCACTAAGAACTGTTTGGTCTATGTGAGAATTCGAGTAGAGCCAACTGCACTTAATCAAAAAAAATATAAATCACATTCAATTTTGTTCCAGTAACCAACTACATGAGTCACATGAACTATTCATGATACCAATGTACAAAATACACAAAAGTAAAAACATAAGAATTTTAATATTTCATAAGCCTTTTTGTTTAAAATTCATGAAGTGTGTGAAGATAAGTGAACCAATAAAAAAATGTTTTGTATATATCATGAAAAATTACAAGTGGCACATGAATCAATCATAGTTTTCATAAGTTTTGTGCCTAAAATTCATACAAGTCATGTACAAATATGAGGAGAACAAGAATATTTCATGAGATAAGTGACAAAAATGCATGAATCGCAAGTACATATACAAGAGTAACGTGAACTACTTTATGAGTTCAGTGACCGAAACTCATATAATCTATGTAAAAATACAACAATAGCACTCATGTACTTATGCAATGCAACCGTAAACTACGTTATGAATTTAATAACTTAAATTCATACATTCTATGTAGATTGGGTTGCATCGGTTTTCACAAAAAAAAAAACTAACAATATTTTTGCAATTAAAATTAAATTCAAAAATTATGAATTATTCATATTCCTCTTGTATTTTTTTCATATTATTTATACACGACATTTTTTATTGCTTCATATATTGTGTGCACGCACTTTATGAATTTTAAAAGCTAGGCTGATGAAATATTCAAGTTGTCGTACTTTTTTCTTGTGTGTATTTTGTACATTGATATTATGAATAGTTGATGTGAATGATGAAGTTGGTTACTGAATCAAAATTCAGGAATGTGATGCATAGTTTTTTGTTTCCATGCAGTTGACTGTACGCGAAGTCCCACATAGACCATATGGTGCTTAATGGTAATTTGATTATTTACTGAACCAAAATACATTGATATCATTTATAGTTCATATGACTTAATGGTTAATGGTTGCTGAACCCAAATACATGAAGATCATGTACAAATTCATAATTATTGTGTAATTTTTTTGGTTCAAATGTAAGCAACATTGTTGAAAATAGCAATGTTTGATGACCATTTTTTTTTACTTTGTGCTACACCCAAGACAACCAAAAATTCTACGGTTATCACTTTATAATATTATATATTAATAATATATATTAATATAAATTAATATAATACAAAGTTTATATATTGTTCTGATTTTTTTTTTTACTAAACCAATTAAAGTTCTCACTAAATAATAATTGAAATATGTTCTTCGTTTGTGAAATTCTAGCAGAACATTGCTTTTTCACAGGATTTCTGATAAAACGCGAAAAAGTTTAATGTTTGAAACAGGTTCAAAGTTGTACTGAAGCTTTTACTAAGCTTAAAACTTAGGTTATTCTTCCAATACCTTTAAAAAGTTGCACAGAGCTTATCTCATAATAGATGCTTAGAGTTTAACTTTTACTAGAAAATTTCAAATTGATTCAAAATAAATGTAGCATGCGAGAAATATTTTTTTGAATGAAAAAGTTATATTTTGAATATGACAAACAGAGAATAGCATTGAGTTGAAATGTTGAACTCAGAACTTAGTTGTTCGAAAATAAAATGACTTGCAATAAAAATTATTTGACAATTTTGCTGCAACTCTTTTTGTGTCTTCAAGTCAAGACAATTAGTTTATAAAGTTTGCCTAAGAAACTTTGAATTGATTCAAAATGAAAATAGCATGCGAGAAATATTTTTGTAAAAGAAAACTTGTATTTGAATTAAGAAAAAAATTTCAAATTGATTCAAAATAAAAGTAGCATGCGAGAAATATTTTTTTGAATGAAAAAGTAGTATTTTGAATATGAAAAACAGAGATTGCATTGAGTTCAAATGTTGAACTCAGAACTCAGTTGTTCGAAAATAAAATGACTTGCGATCAAAATCCTTTTACAACTATTATGAAACTCTTTTTGTGTCTTCAAGTCAAGACAAATAGTTTATAAAGTTCGCCTAAGAAACTTCGAATTAATTTAAAATGAAAATAGCATGCGATAAATATTTTCGAAAAAGAAAACTTGTATTTGAAATAAGAAAGAAAATTTCAAATTGATTCAAAATAAAAGTAGCATGCGAGTAATATTTTTTTGAAAGAAAAAGTTATATTTTGAATATGAAAAACAGAGAATTGCATTGAGTTCAAATGTTGAACTCAAAACTCAGTTGTTCGAAAATAAAATGACATGCGATCAAAATTCTTTTACAACTATTATGAAACTCTTTTTGTGTCTTCAAGTCAAGACAAATAGTTTATAAATTTTGCCTAAGAAACTTTGAATTGATTCAAAATGAAAGTAGCATGCGAGAAATATTTTCTTAAAAGAAAACTTGTATTTTAAATATGACTAACATACAATAGAATCAAGTTGAAGTATTTGTAAAAAACAATATTCGTAAACTCAGGTGTACAGAAATTAAATGACATGCAATTACAATTATTTGACAATTTTTATGTAACTCGTTTTTTGTATCTTCAGAAATCAGATATAACGATTTTAGCCACAAAAACCATGCAAAAGAAAACTCAGGCAAGCTCATTTTGTAGTTTTAAGCAAGCAAAAAAAAAAACAAAAAAAAAAAACAAAAATTTGGTAGAATTATAAGTTAAAAAAAAAACACACACACACACACAAATTGAAAAAACAACTAAGCTGAATGGGAAAATGTCTATTTTTTATGTCTGAATGTTTAATGATACATAAAACAATAACTTTATAAAAAAAAAAACAAAATTTTGGGCAAGATGAAAATAACGTTTACGTTACTATTTTGCAAAACAATAAAATAAATTCAATAATTAATAAAACTAAAACAAAAAAAAAACAAAAAAACCAAGAAAAAAATTGTAGCTGTGAAACACATAAGTTTGTCAATCACAACATTTGTAGAAGGAAAGTAGTACAAAGTGTAGAAGAAAACTAAATAAAGACAGTCGTGAGCAACCTTAAACATTAGCAGATAGTAAAGCAAAAAAAAATTAGCAGAAAAAAAAGCAGCACTTTAAAGATTAAAAGTAGCAAAGCAGTTTTTAGTCGGTGTAACAAACCAAATTAAATAAATTTTGAAAACAACCAACCAACATATACTAAATGTCAATACTTTTTGCACTTATTTAAAGAAATTACCAAAAAAACAAAAACAAAAAATCAAATAATATATTTTTGCAGAACTAAATGTTTCACAAAATAACAAGAATAAGTAAAAAAAGTGAAAAAAAAAATATAAATAATTCAAACACAATTGATGTGCATCAAAATAATTTCTGAATTTTATTAGCATTAAAAAAAAAAAAAACAAACAATTCAAGTATTTTTGTCAGCAATAATTTTAAATGTTTTACCAACTTCAAACAAAAAAAGCTATTAATATTTAAAATACATTTATTGCATGAGAGCAAAAAGTTGAACACTAAAGCAAAATTAAGTAAGAGCAAACAAAACAAGAATTAAAAGCAAACACTTACTTTTTTTGTGACACACTCAAAAAGGTGTGTTAAAGTCAAAAGCTTTAAAAAGCCGAGCTTTTAAGTAATGAGTTTTCTTTTGCATAAAATTGAAAAAAAAAACAAACTTTTGCAAATTACAAGCGTTTAAAATTTAAAGGAAAAGGCATGCAAAGCTTTTATCAACACAACAACGAACAATCTTTTAGGTGTGCAAGCTTTTCAAAGCAAAGCAATTAAATTAAAATTGTAGAAAATAACTTGCTTGTTGATCAAAACATTTAAAACGTTTATGTTGAAAACTTTCCGAAGTGCTTGTAAGTTAGCAAATAAATGTTGTTTATAAAAGCGTTTAGATTAAATTAAGTGAACCAGAAATTCAGACAAACAATGGAGGCTGATTGTTAAGTTTTACTCAACTAACACAAGCACAAATTTTAGACAAAAGGTAAACTTCAGAAGCTGTGTTGAGCGTAAAGCTGCCTTGAATTGAAGCAGGTGATGCACAAGCATTAATTGCAACTTTTTTCAAATACAAACAACAAAGCATGACAACTTATTCACTTAAATTGCAAAAGAATTAATTAAAAATATATTGGAATATCGAAATTCGGCAGATATACAAACATAGAAAAATTTCACAAATTTCACAAAAAAAAAAAAGCTGCACTCGAACTTGGCATCCGGAGCCACTGCTTTAATTTAATGTAACTTTAGTTTATAGAAAAAAAAAAATTAATCAAAATAACTCATGCAGCTTTAAAGGTTTTCTTTTTAAAAACACAGACAACATATTACATATAAAGAAATATAACAGTAAAAATAAAAAGTTGAGGTTAGCTTACAATCATTTTGTTTGTGAATTTTTTGAGCACTTTTTATTAACTTCGTCTAGCATATTTTTAGGCTAAGTTTAAGTTTATTGAAAACAACTGCAAAAAATCGTTAGCTTTTGATGTTTGAAAATATTATGAAGAACAGTTGTAGCATGAAATTTTTTAAAGAATTTTAACGATTTAGCTTGTCAGTCGTGTCAGCTGAAGTCAGGTGCAAGTTTTTATGACCTCAAAACTCTGATAAAATCTATAAGAAAATTTTATCAAAAATTATCAAAAAATTCAATATTTCTCCTGAAAGTATGCTGCGATTAGCTTTAATTATTGTTAGTTAATTTAACAATTTTGATGTTTGAAAATAATTTGAAGAACAAATTTAATTACTAAAAAAATTATACATAAAGCACGTCATTGAGCTAAAAAGGGTTTCTTTTAAGCACTAGGAAGCAGGTGCAAAGTTTTATAATTTCAAAACGCATGTCATGAATGTTTTGAGTTCTTGATACGATATACAACTCTGATGAAATCTACAAGAAATGTAGTCAAAAATTCTTAATAATTCACTAAATATTTCTCACGAAAGTATGTAGCAATTACTTTTATTATTATCAGTTCAATGAAAGCTTTCAAAAACTTATTTCAAGCTACAAATTTGTAGCAAAAAAACTATTAAACTGTTATGTGGTTCAATTTCTAGCACTCTTATACTTAGCTAGTCTGAATTGAATCCAAAATTAAGCTACTGAGTGAAAGTTTCAATATGTTTTTGAATCAAATCAAAGTCCTCTAAGCAAAACTAGGTTTGCCAGCTTACAAAAACAAAAAAAAAAAAAACAAATAAAATGTTCAAAAGCATTAATTTAAAAAAAAACACTTTAGCACAAACCTTCGCTATTAAAAAACCTGTTCACACAAAACAGCTGTAATCAATGGCTTTCCAGCACATTTGACAGTTTAAAAGCGCAGTGTTAAAGCTTTAGATTTTGTTTGAAAGGCAACCTTATGTTGTTGAATTTAAACAACTTATGAATTTTTAAAACTAGAAAGTTTTTAAAAGCAGCAATTTCAAGAAAAAATATTTTTAAAAAGCTTTGAAGTTTTGGGCCTCGTTAGTCGAGTGGTTTGCGTGTTTGACCGCCAGCCCAGAGGTTGCGGGTTCGAATCCCGGTCTAGCCATGGTACTATGCTTTTACCTTTCTTTAATTCTTACCTAATTTGTAATCAACTGAAATTAATAATTCATCAATATATACAACTTGCCTTTACATATGGGCATCTCGCAGTGGCACGGACGCGACATTCGTACGGTTTTAATTACTCGAAAAACAAGAATGAAACAAAAAGAGCAGATATGTATTTTAATTGCTCTAACGCAATGAAAGAGTGCTACATTTTATAAAAATATTGGCAAAGATTTAGTACAAATTAGTACAAAGTAATAAGCAATTATACAATGGAACGGACGCGACAAAAAACAGAAGTTTTTTTAAGCTGGTATAGAAATATGCAAAGTTTAGCTAATTTTGAGAACTTTGTATATTAATGTTAATGGAGGTCAAAGGATAACTATTCTTCGTAGAGTTATGAAATATTAGAATTATCTCT
Source organism: Tetanocera ferruginea (assembly GCA_958299015.1). Lineage (NCBI taxonomy): Eukaryota > Metazoa > Arthropoda > Insecta > Diptera > Sciomyzidae > Tetanocera > Tetanocera ferruginea. The sequence continues at coordinate 134,811,935 of OY282640.1, forward strand.
TACCTTTTTTTAAAAAGATATAGCACGAATACGGACACGACATCTCCAAAGCGACAAATTTTTCCACCAGTAGTAAAATACAGTAAAGATGTTCATTATAAGTTTACTAAAAATACATCATAATAAGTTAAATTCAAGTTACATAGCAGTAATTCTAATCAAAATAAAGTTAAAAGCTGTTAGAGTGCTTTATTTTAATGTTTTTCTTAACTTTTGATGGACGTTGTTTTGGAGATGCCCATATATATCAATATATACGACTCAGGCGTAACACTTGCCTCAGATTCAAATTCGCATGTTCATATAGCGCTCCGCCACACATACAACATATTACATTCTGCACTTGTTTCTCTTGTTTACTTGTCTTCTACTTGTCTATCTCCCCATTTCCAAACCAAGGCAAACTTGACTGAATAGGTTCGACACCTGAAATCCTTGGTTAAAAGCTTATAAATAAACATTTTTTTGCCGGCTACCAGCTTCAGTTGAGCTAAAAATTTTAAATTTAAAATTTCATCTGCTCGTGGGCTAATTAGAGAAAATATAAAAGAATATATTCGGAAAAGCTTCTAGTTTTTCGTAGAAAAAAACTTGTATATAGCTTACTGTGTAAAAAGGCATTACTTACTTTTATTTTTTGCTTAAATGCAAAGAATGAGTTATTAATTTTGTGTGCAGTTTATAAATTTTTTTGTCTATAAATTATTAAAAATTACAAGAAAACAAGAATTTACAAAGCATCAAGCAACCGCAACATACCTGCTTGAAGTCAAGATAGCTACTGCAAGCTTTTTCATTATCTTGTCAACAAATGCGCATGAAAGCACTTCGCCCATCGGTGACCAAATGGGTAATCATGGTTAAACAAGTCAAAATAAAATGCTGCTTGCGAGACGTCGACTTATATTCTCTATAGCACCCGAACAGAACCAAATTACATGATAGATGGTGAATTCGCCGTTCAGCAGTATACATGAAAATGCATGCAGATGGCAAAATTGAATTCGACGAGCGAATCCGCTACGGAAAAACGTCAAAGTAAAATCTATTCTATTTTTTTGCTCAGGCGACTGTTGATTTTCTCTCTGAGTGGCATAAATGTTGCTGTATTTTTGCTTAAAATTGGCTGTGTTTATTGTAATTTTCATAAATTTTAAACAATTTGTGAAAATTAAAAAATTTTAATAATTTTCGAAATACTTTCCTTCAAAATGCACATTTTCAGCAACAATATCATTATATTTTAATCATTTTGTCTGTCTGCTGTACACCTAGCTGTCAATTGTAACATTTGCGCAACGAAAAGCAACTCTGTTCCGATAGCCGACAGTCTCTCTTGTTGTTAGCGTTGCCAGAGAACCGCGGAAAAAATTCTTCATTGTGGTATTGAAAAATCTGAATTTTTACCAAAAATACTTCCTTTTAAAAGTTTTCGAATTAGGCGCATAGGAAAATAAACAATTTTTTTTTATTTAACAATAATTATTTTAACCCTGGATCAATAACATATTGCTAAATTGCATCACAACTAATTATGGATGTTTTCCACCCACAAAAGAAATTTTCAATAATAAGGACATAATTTTTCAAACCTAAGAAATGTGTTAGTTTTCAATAAAGTGCAGATTTTTTTCGGCATTTTAAAATGTTTTGTTATGAAAAGAATTCAATGTAAAACAAAAAATTTTTAACTACACCTTTTCCAGTTGTACTTTAGAAAAATTCAAGTTTATTTTAGAAAATACCAAATTGATTTCAGATTGTTTTATTTGTACTCGAGAAAAGTGAGTTTTATTTTAGAAAACACCAAATTGGTTTCAGAATACAACAAATTGATATTAGAATATTACAAATGTACTTTAGAATAACCATTTCAATTTCAGAAAACACAAAATTGGTTCCAGAACTCTTCAAACTGATTTAAGAATATTTTAATTGTACTTTAGAATAACCATTTCAATTTCAGAAAACACAAAATTGGTTCCAGAATACTTCAAACTGATTTTAGAATATTTTAATTGTACTTTAGAATTACCAATTAGATTTTTGAAATCACCAAATCAATTTAAGATTTATATAAATGTTCTTTAGAATTTTCATTTGTACTTCGGAAAAAGTCAATTCAAATTTCAGAAAAATTCAAATGTACTTCAGACAGTTTCAAGTGCACTTCAGAAAATTTTAAAAAGATTGTTGAAAATTTCAAATGTTCTGTGGAAAATTTGAATTGAACTTCAGATGATTTCATTTGTACTTCAGAAAATTTTATTTGCTATCGCCAAACAGTTAGAAACATTTGCCATTGAAAAATAAGTAAGAATTGCTTTTTAAAAAAATGTTAAGTATTTATTATTAAAAATGAAAAAGAAAAATTTAGTATATAATTACTTTAAGAAATACTAAACTCCTACTGGCATATCGCAAAATGCCAACGCATCTGGATGGAAACTGCTACTATGCTGAATTGCTCTTCCACAATCGCCACCTGCAATACTTGCTTTCGCTTGGTCTATGAGATTTTCAAGATAAACAAGCCTCTGTTCAATTATCCCCGTTCCATTAACTTGGGGAAGTCCAATATGAACCTTAACATAGGTTTTTATTTTTGACCAAATATTTTCTATTGGGTTAAGCATCGGAGAATATGGGCCCAAGCGTAAAATTGTTGCCTTTTCTCGATGGTTGAACCTTGTTATGGCCACCTCTAGCTGCGAATGGCATGGAGCGTTGTCACACACTATTACAAGATCTGCAAGATTATGGCCCAGCTCAATCCATCTTTCCATCACAGATTGTAGCCAATCATTTGCATCTCGTGACTTAAAAGAACCTCTTCGGCGATCCATTGATACTACTCCAAAGGCAGCAATCGATCCAATGAGGTGAATATTTGGTCCTCTTGATGGAGGAAGCATTTGTACGGCTCTCGTACCAGCGCGTGCGCGACCCCGAGTCCGACGACAGAAAAGATTAAAATTGGTCTCATCAATGTAAACAATTTGCTTGCCAGCTTGGATAAACGCATTTAGAGCAGCCACGTAGTCAGCGCGTTTTGATTTATTTTCAGCACTGTTCATCGTGGCTGGTTGCCAGTGGATTTTTTTTGTTGTAAACATTTGTCCTTCCAAGTAATTTGAAATTGTGGCGATGCATACATTCTTTTGAAAATTTTGCCATATTTTCGCTGCAATTTCTTTAAGTGTTATAGTCGAGTTGTCTTCAATCCATTTAACAATTTCTGCGACTTGCTGCTCATCTAGGACTCTTTTCTTCGCTCCACCTCTTTGAAATGATTCGCTGCGCCCGGAATTGATCCATGAAAAAGCCGTTTTGTATTTTACTTCTAACGAGCTGGCTAGCACAGACCAATCTTCACCTCTATTAGCTGCCTCGACTATTCGACAACGATCCTGGGCTGAATATCGGCGGTAAATATTGCGCTGCACTGACTCACTACCTGTTTTTAAAAATACAAAATTACAATTCTAATAGTTTTGGCAGAACTTAATGAAAACTACCTGTTATATTTCCTCGACAAATTGGACAAATTCCGGATTGAACAATTAACGGTGAGCACTTTTCATGCAGCAAGTGTCTGCAAGGCAAAATTCGAAGCAAAGAATTCCTTTTCATGGATATGTGGCAGACGACGCAAATTTCCTGTGCTTGCATTTTATTTCTATTTTTTATAAACTGTTCGCTTTCAAGTCAAAACTCTTTTAAACTTGTACGCATGCTTTGCTCAGAAATTAAATTATTTTTTTCAACAAGTAGAAAATTCAATATAAACGTTATTTGAATTTGTGCGCATGCTTTGCTAGGAAATTTTTTATTTTTCAAACAAGTACAAAATTCAAAATTTTGGATTCTGTTTTTTTTTTTATAAAATCAAAGTTTGTACTTGTTTGAAAAATAAAAAATTTCCTAGCAAAGCATGCGCACAAATTCAAATAACGTTTATATTGAATTTTCTACTTGTTGAAAAAAATAATTTAATTTCTGAGCAAAGCATGCGTACAAGTTTAAAAGAGTTTTGACTTGAAAGCGAACAGTTTATAAAAAATAGAAATAAAATGCAAGCACAGGAAATTTGCGTCGTCTGCCACATATCCATGAAAAGGAATTCTTTGCTTCGAATTTTGCCTTGCAGACACTTGCTGCATGAAAAGTGCTCACCGTTAATTGTTCAATCCGGAATTTGTCCAATTTGTCGAGGAAATATAACAGGTAGTTTTCATTAAGTTCTGCCAAAACTATTAGAATTGTAATTTTGTATTTTTAAAAACAGGTAGTGAGTCAGTGCAGCGCAATATTTACCGCCGATATTCAGCCCAGGATCGTTGTCGAATAGTCGAGGCAGCTAATAGAGGTGAAGATTGGTCTGTGCTAGCCAGCTCGTTAGAAGTAAAATACAAAACGGCTTTTTCATGGATCAATTCCGGGCGCAGCGAATCATTTCAAAGAGGTGGAGCGAAGAAAAGAGTCCTAGATGAGCAGCAAGTCGCAGAAATTGTTAAATGGATTGAAGACAACTCGACTATAACACTTAAAGAAATTGCAGCGAAAATATGGCAAAATTTTCAAAAGAATGTATGCATCGCCACAATTTCAAATTACTTGGAAGGACAAATGTTTACAACAAAAAAAATCCACTGGCAACCAGCCACGATGAACAGTGCTGAAAATAAATCAAAACGCGCTGACTACGTGGCTGCTCTAAATGCGTTTATCCAAGCTGGCAAGCAAATTGTTTACATTGATGAGACCAATTTTAATCTTTTCTGTCGTCGGACTCGGGGTCGCGCACGCGCTGGTACGAGAGCCGTACAAATGCTTCCTCCATCAAGAGGACCAAATATTCACCTCATTGGATCGATTGCTGCCTTTGGAGTAGTATCAATGGATCGCCGAAGAGGTTCTTTTAAGTCACGAGATGCAAATGATTGGCTACAATCTGTGATGGAAAGATGGATTGAGCTGGGCCATAATCTTGCAGATCTTGTAATAGTGTGTGACAACGCTCCATGCCATTCGCAGCTAGAGGTGGCCATAACAAGGTTCAACCATCGAGAAAAGGCAACAATTTTACGCTTGGGCCCATATTCTCCGATGCTTAACCCAATAGAAAATATTTGGTCAAAAATAAAAACCTATGTTAAGGTTCATATTGGACTTCCCCAAGTTAATGGAACGGGGATAATTGAACAGAGGCTTGTTTATCTTGAAAATCTCATAGACCAAGCGAAAGCAAGTATTGCAGGTGGCGATTGTGGAAGAGCAATTCAGCATAGTAGCAGTTTCCATCCAGATGCGTTGGCATTTTGCGATATGCCAGTAGGAGTTTAGTATTTCTTAAAGTAATTATATACTAAATTTTTCTTTTTCATTTTTAATAATAAATACTTAACATTTTTTTAAAAAGCAATTCTTACTTATTTTTCAATGGCAAATGTTTCTAACTGTTTGGCGATAGCAAATAAAATTTTCTGAAGTACAAATGAAATCATCTGAAGTTCAATTCAAATTTTCCACAGAACATTTGAAATTTTCAACAATCTTTTTAAAATTTTCTGAAGTGCACTTGAAACTGTCTGAAGTACATTTGAATTTTTCTGAAATTTGAATTGACTTTTTCCGAAGTACAAATGAAAATTCTAAAGAACATTTATATAAATCTTAAATTGATTTGGTGATTTCAAAAATCTAATTGGTAATTCTAAAGTACAATTAAAATATTCTAAAATCAGTTTGAAGTATTCTGGAACCAATTTTGTGTTTTCTGAAATTGAAATGGTTATTCTAAAGTACAATTAAAATATTCTTAAATCAGTTTGAAGAGTTCTGGAACCAATTTTGTGTTTTCTGAAATTGAAATGGTTATTCTAAAGTACATTTGTAATATTCTAATATCAATTTGTTGTATTCTGAAACCAATTTGGTGTTTTCTAAAATAAAACTCACTTTTCTCGAGTACAAATAAAACAATCTGAAATCAATTTGGTATTTTCTAAAATAAACTTGAATTTTTCTAAAGTACAACTGGAAAAGGTGTAGTTCATGAGTTAATTTAGAACAAAAAAAGAAAATACAATAGGTTTTGAGAAAAGCGTGTCATTTCTACATTTAAAGAGCTATTGAAATATGAAATATATGATTGTAAAGCTGAAATTATACAAACAAAAAAAATTTTATAAGTACTTTTTTCTCTTTAGAACGAATTTCCACCTCAAAAAGATCAGCTAAATTTATATAACTTTCGCAGTAAAATTACGCTAATGGAAAAACATTATATGCGAAGGCATTGCGTTGAAGGACAAATGTATTTGTCCTTATCAAATGTATTTATCACTGTTAGAGCACGTTATCTGAGTTTTACTACTAAGCTTTCTGGGTGTTATTCACCGAAGAAAAAGTATTTTATAACTAACCTGAGTGCAAAGCACCCAAACACTTCCTATTTTAATTGCGCAGACACATCTTTGTCTCGGAGACCACTAGAAACTGAAAACTATTGAATTAAAAATATTGAATAGAGAATATTGAAGAGAGACTGTTAGTTCTTCACGCAAGTATTGCATTAGAAATCTTACATAGAAGGTGTGACTGGGTGGATTCCACCCTAGAGTTAGTGATGGAGGGTTAAGTAACATACATTTCTCAACTTTATATTTAAAATAATTCAAATCAATTGCCACGAGCAATCTGTACTCTACGTTGATCTATAAAACAATTTATATCTTTTAATAAAACATAACAAAACAAATGAGATCTTTTAAAAATAATTCAGTTCAGTTCCTTTCAATAGAATATATAATTTATAAAAAAAAAAAATTGGCCATTTCAGCCCATGAAAGGACTTTGACCGAGCTTCTTATGATCAATTGTGTTGTGTGTGTTATTAAATGTTTGCACACAAGTGACCGAGAACTAGACCTACATGTTTTATGCCGACTCCGAACGGCTAAAGTTCATGTTCTCAAGAAGCTTTACATGGCATTATTTACTCTCTGAGGTTTTCCATTGTCTGCAGAGAGGTGGTGACCGATCAGAAAAATTTTTTATTGAACAAAAACTTTTCGCCGCGGCTGGGGATCGAACCCGGGCTCCAAACATGCTAAGCCACACACTTTACCTGCATGCCACGGTCACCAGATTTATAAATTAATAATAATAATAATGTATAAAGGTTGGTTTAATTTTAAGGGCCGATGTTGATTTTGAATAAAACACAAATTTTAAAAAAAATTATTATAAAAAAAAAAAATTATAAAAAATTCTTTAAAAATTATTTAAAAAATTATTTTCATTTCTTTTTATTATGATTATATTGGTATAATTCAATTATGTATGGAATTGCAATATAGGCGGCACACCTTCATCCAATGGTCCAAATTTTCAATGACGCTGAGGCATACTTGAGATTCTATGCCGTTAATGTGCCGAATTATCTCATACTTTAGCTCTTGAATTGTTGCTGGCTTATCGACGTACACCTTAATTTTCAAATAACCCCAAAATAAGATTGTTTCGTTAGCTGTGTGGCAAGTGACACCGTCCTGTTGAAACCACATAATGTTAACCACACTTTATAATAGAGTGAAAGTACTTTTATGCTTAGTATGCAAAAATTTTTTCGCTGGCATAAAATACTTCATTTTAGCCATGAACTACTTAAATCTTATTTTGGATTGAAAATACTTCCAAATGAAGTATTTTACTTCCATATGGCAACGCTGCTTGTTGTAGACATGTTCTCCGCTCAATTCGTTGAGAGAAGACCAACAGCCATCACCAGGGCTGCCACTCTCAAACATTTTTTTCTACCAAATTTCATCCAAAAATTTACCAAAATGAAAAATAATTTACCAAACACAAAAAAATTTTATTTTTTAGTCAAAGAAACAATACTTTTATACATATTTTTTAATTAAATTAACATTTATTGTACGCTTGAAGATGTTTCATCGCTTTTCACATTGGTCGCCTTCTTTCTAATAACATATCTAAACAGAAATAAGATAATCGCTTAGAATATAAATTTTAGGAAAATCAATTTATTAAAAATAAAAACTTACTTATCCATCTTAGCCATCATACAAAAATACAGATAGCATTGACAGCTGCTTATTTTCTCTTCAGAAGGGAACTGGCTGCTGTCAAAAACGGCAAAAACCACATTCAGCGTAATCAACTGTTGTGACAGTGTACCTAGGTGAGCTATGTTTTAGCTGAATGGGTTGCTATATGAAGCGTCTTAAAGTTGTCAAGTTGACGAAATGTTAATCATGTACCGTTTATGTGTAACATATTATACTATTACAATAATTCATACTATTTATTTATAATTTTTCTATTTTAAGTGCATATGTAATTCATGTGCATATTTTTGATTTTTAAGTACCTAAAAAATATCTAATATTAAACTGCATTTTAAAAAAATCATATAGAAATAATAAGTATTTTACTATGTGTTGAAAATTATTTCCCACCATCTCAGATTGATGTATATGTAATTAATTAACACAGATTCAAAGTTGAAGTTTAAATTTCTGAACAGTTGAGACAGAAGCTTACATTTTAGCGTCTCCCACCTCATCAGTTTTACTGAACGCTATCAAAATTTAATTTTATTCAAGTTTTGGCAATATTGAGTATGCTGAATGTGCCCTTTGTATTATGTTGTTTGCTTATGAGCGCTCTCTTCTTCGATATATTTTTTTGACAGTTTGAAGTAGTCGACGGAAACGTCGGCTTAGGCATTTCTTTCCTAAGCCGACCATCTAAGCAACTGCCAAATTTAAATTTTTGACATGTTGGTTTGCGTTCATTCGTGTAATTTTCACTTGATGCGTTCAATTATAAGGATGGTGGTTCACAATGAGCATAACGAATATAATTTTTATACAATCATTTTTTGAATTGCAACTTATTTTAAATTTTCATTGATTTTAAATTTACCTAACCAAAAAAAAATTTACCATTTTACCAAGTCGAAATCTTTTTACCAAATTTGGTAATATTTTACCAAAACGGCAGCCCTGGCCATCACTTGTTGAAATACCATTGAGTAATTTTTAAAAAAACAAAGAGCAAAAACGTAACGTTTATCTTCGTTTTTCTCTGCTTCACTCACAAGCAAGGAATGTGATAGCAAGTGTGCGCCCATCACTGGACTAGTACAGTGAAGGGTATTCTGCAACTCGCGGGCAAACAGACGGCTTTCCCTGCCGTCACATGTACATAATTGCGTGTTAGCTGTTAAAGCTTTCAGTAACTTCCCAATCAGTCATTTAGAAATAGTGCTTGGATTAAGCTCACATGCAATGCCAAAGCAAGACTTATCCAAGCACGCTTGAAAAACGTTTAACTTGCTAATAAATTTATAATTTGATGGCATGCAAATTTTTACATTTGCTTATAAAAAATTTTAACAAAGGAAAATAAAAAATATATAAATATAAGAAATGATCTACTTGAGCATTGAACCTGATATGACTCAATTTAACAAATTAAATAAACAGGCCGCTTACCAACTAAAAAATGCCAATTTTTTGCGAGTGCTAATTGCTAACTAGTGGTTCGTTTTCGTTTTTTCTACAACTAAGCGTTATAGTAAGTAGTAAATTAAAGAATTTTCCAAGCTTGGAGCATACATTTTTAAGCTTGTTTAAAGTTTATTGGCTAAGCTTTTTTTAGCTAATTTTCTTGTTGTTTCTCTAACATACAGATTTCTGCTGTTTTGTACCACTTTTTTTTAAGTTAGCTTGTTATGTGAGTACAGAATAGTTAATATGTATCGCAACAAATGTCACAACATACATTTGTTCAGTGAAAAGCTTTTAAATTCACAAAAACTTATGCATTAGTTAAGTTTGCGGTTGTATTAGAATGCCCATCAGTGGGTCTAGTAGAGTTTGAACAAAAATTTTGGCAACACGATTAAATTGTAAATCTTTTTACCAAACTTAAAATTGTAAGTTCCAATTCTTTCCAACAGGTAAATTAATGGAGCTTAAAAATGGAGTGACTTGTATCAAAAGCCTAAATGTTTTGCATTAAGTTATAAATGTAGCATTGAATAAGTTTGAGTTACACGATAGGTGACCGTGGCATGCAGGTTAAGTGTGTAGCTTAGCATGCTCGGAGCCCGGGTTCGATCCCCAGCCACGGCGAAAAAGTTTTTCAATAAAAAATTTTTCTGATCTCTGCAGACAATGCCAAAACTCAGAGAGTAAATAATGCCATGTAAAGCTTCTTGATAACATGAACTTTAGCCGTTCGGAGTCGGCATAAAACATGTAGGTCCAGTTCTTGGTCAATTGTGTGCAAAAATTTAATAACTCACACAACACAATTAATCATAACTAGTAAGGTATATCTTCGACTTGGCCGAAGTTAAAATACCCCCACGGCCGATTCTTATGGGTAGAAGAATCTTAAATTGGAGAGCTTTTTGTAAGAGATTTTGAAAGATTTTATTATTTTTATGTGTCTAAAATACATACATATCAAATTGTTTTCTTGCAGCTTAAATATAAGCCTTTTTATAAAGTTTTAAATTTTGAGGTTGTATGGGAGGTGGGCGTCTTAGATTGTGTATGACGCCCATTTTTCTAACATACCTCAGTTTTTACATAGAATACACAAATACCGAGTTTCTGTCTTGTAACTTTAATATTAGCCTCTTTATAGATTTTTAAATTTTGGGGTTGTATGGGAGGTGGGCGTGTTAATGGGTGGATGACGCCCAATTTTATAACACACCTCAGTTTTGACATTAAATACACAAATACCGAGTTTCCATCTTGTAACTTTAATATTAGCCTCTTTATAGATTTTTCAATTTTGGGGTTGTATGGGAGGTGGGCGTGTTAATAGGTGGATGACGCTCAGTTTTCTAACACACCTTAGTTTTGACATTGAATACACAAATACCGAGTTTCCGTCTTTTAACTTTAATATTAGCCTCTTTATAGATTTTTCAATTTTGGGGTTGTATGGGAAGTGGGCGTGTTAGTAGGTGGATGACGCCCATTTTTCTAACACATCTCAGTTTTGACATAGAACACACATGTGCCAAATTTCAGTATTGTAGCTTTAATATTAGCTTCTTTGTAGAGTTTTCAATTTTGGGGTTGTATGGGAGGTAGGCGTGGTTTTCATCCGATTTAGCCCATTCTCGAACTTGACCTTAGTTTTTTTAAAAAAAGCTTAAATATCGAATTTCATTATGATAGCTTCAAAATTACGGCTGTAATCGTGTCGACAGACAGACGGACAGACGGACAGACGGACAGACGGACAGACGGACAGACGGACAGACGGACAGACGGACAGACGGACAGACAGACGGACATGGCTAAATCAACTCAGGTGGTGATGCTGAGCAAGAATATATATACTTTTCCATACCTACCACGCCTCCTTCTGGGTGTTACACACATCGTGACAAAATTAATATACCCCTTACGCAGTACGCGTGGGGGTATAAAAAGCTCGGTCAAAGCCCTTTCAAGGGCTGAAATGGCCAATTTGTTTTTTTATTTTCGATAACATCTTTTATTTTCGTAGACACAGACGTGTTTAAAATTAAAAGCTTTCCTTTGTTTAAGATCAAATACTTCAAAGCAAAAGCTTTATAAACATTGAATTCAATATAATTTCTCTTACACGGAGAAAATTTGGACAGAAAACAATCCCAAACGAATTAATTTTGGGAGTAACTCTGAGCTAAGTCATAATGTTCTTGAAATTAAGCCCTAATGTGATTGTTTATCAAAAACTTAACACGCCCTTTTGTGTATCATGTACGTGACGTTTGGATCATTTATCAAAAAATTAATATGTTCACTTGCGCTCAATTTATGTCATTTTGGTATTGTTTATAAAAACAAAAAACATGCTCATTTGTGTTCAATGCATGCCAGTTATAGATTGATAGTTAAAAAAAAACTAATTAAGCCCAATCTTAGGAATTTTGGAATTGCTAATCAAAAATAAATAAAAAACAATATACAAAATATATGAAAACGCCGAGCAACAAAGAAAAAAAACATGACATGCAAAATAAAAATTGTATTTTCATTGTCCTAATAAGATATATTTCAATCAATTTGTACAGGAAAATACATATAATTTATTAATTTGTTCTCTGCATTTTAATACACATTTTTACGAAGAAGAAAAAAATGTACTCGTACTTTTTATGTGCATAAACATCAACAACAAAATTAATTATTTACAAACAAGCAGAAATTGACGTGTTTATCAAAAAAACTATTAAGCCCAATTTCTGGCATAAATTGCAAACGTGAAAAGCATGTTTTGAGATGGTTTTGAGCTCTATTGAGCTGATTTCAGTTACGAACGCTTTGAGCTTGATTTTAGCTCATGTTTTTTTCTCCTCGTAGTAGGGGCCGTGCGTGCTTAGTGTGTGTCGTGCGAGCCAACGAAACACGGTAACCCAAGTTCAGTTCTTATATCTGGCCAGTGGCGTTCCTGGGCTTGGTGTCACCCGGGGGGGGGGAGGTACTCATGATGTCACCCCTATAAAAAATTTCTAAATGCAATAAGAAACCAATTCAATGTGGGGTAAAGTTTTGAGCATCTCAAGACATTTGTATTGAATTTTGAAGTCAATCGGATCAAAACTAACGAATTTACCAGCTGTACTCAGCTATATCTATCTTACAATAACAAATAGTTAAATTTTATTTTAAAAAACATCAACATTTTATCGCGTTCACTGCAAAAATCAATTTTTTCGAGACACCAGCTAAGAACTGCAATAAATCTGTTATAACTTTATAATTATGTACCAAACTTTTTTAAATAATCTTCAAAATGTTGCTAAACTCAAAGAATCTGTTTTTGTAATTAACTTTAACTTTTGAAATTTGATAAATTTTTAATATTTTTCTATGCAAAATTTACATTTTTTCGTAAAAAAATCACTTTTTTAAATTTTCAAATCTTTCTTGTTTATAATAAAGTGCAAATAATATTTAATAAAGTACAAAAAAATGACTTTTTTTCTTTTTTTCTTTTCTTTTTTCTTTTTTTTTTTTTTATTAATCTTTGCTTATTAAAATTCGCAAATTTTTGAGCTTTAAGGTGTTTTTTTTTTAAAGGTAATGAAAATTTTTTTGCAAGCAATAGTTACTTAAAAAATATACCTTCATAAGCAAAATATATTTTAAAATAAGTTTCCTTACTTTTTTTTTAGAAAAACCTTTATTTTTGAAAACATCTACTCAATTTAAAATTACTTGATTTCCTTCAAATAAGGATAAGTAGTATTAAAGGATCGCATTTGTTTATTATAAAAAATATTTAAAAAATCTTTTTAATTTTATATAGCTAAATATTATATTTCCATATTCTATACTTTTCCAAAAAAAAACAAAACAATAAAATTTTTTCTTATTTTTGTACCATTTGGTGCATTGTAGGCTTTCTTAGAAACTGGCTTTTCTTAATTAAAGAGCTGCAAAATTTGAAATAACCTCATCGAAATCAATTTTAATTGTAAGCTATCGTTTTCAATGGATAAAATAGCAAGCTCAGAAACTCTTGCCTCTCCTTTGGAAGACCTTAAATAAGTCTTAATTAATTTGAAAAACCCCTCCGCCCCCCCTAGGAACGCCTCTGCATCTGACGGTGTTTTACCAATAGAACCAAACTTTCAAATGAGTCATCTCCTCTTTGCAGGCAATGAACAACCTCACAGAGTACACAATGTCATGTACAGCTTCTTAAAAATGTCAACATCTAGTATTTATAATTGGCTAAATTATGTGAAAAATTGTTTTGTCATCAATAATAAAGTTTTAATTGATATTTTATCACATCATTTAAAATGCTTTTTTTTCAAAGCTTTCACTAAAAGGGTTAAGTTTTTATAATAATGTTTCTAACTTCTAGCATTTTTATTAACGACATTCAGAAGCTTTCATGCATAAGAGCCAAAAGTTTGTTCGATTAAGGGCCAGTTTGTGCAGGTTTAAACTCTAGTCAAATCAAACCAAGGTTAACTCACCAAAATTGGACGTTTAAGCTCGGTTTAAGCAAAAAAAAAACACATCATATGATAATTTAAGTCAATTCAACTTAAACGAATGCTACAATAAATAGTTAAACATAGTTTTAACGTCCCTTTTTGGTGAGTTAAGCTTGGTTTAATTTGACTCGAGTTTAAGCCCGCACTGCAAAACTGGCCCTAAAAGTTTCGATTTGAAATTTCATATCTAGCAATATTTTTTAGAACTTTCATGCAAAAGAAGAAAGCAGTGTCAAGCTTTATAACATTATACGTTAAAAGCTTCTATATGTAAGCCCACAAATCTCAATATTTTTTTTTCTTACAACTGTTATTTAAGATGCATTAATCAAAAGCTCAAAATATTCAAAAATCAAAACAGCTTCAAAAGCTTAATAAATAAATAAGTTGTTGCTTAAAATGAGCTCAATGGCTTCTTTCTGTATCTCGAAAGGAACAGTATATCGAACAGTTTCATACAAAAAATATTGCTACTCGTTTCTTTGACAAGAAAAACTGATCGTTTCGAGATACTTAGAGAAGCCCTAAGTTTCAGTATAAAAGCAATGTTTTTTTTTAGTTTCTTGTTTTAGTTCTAATCACAACACATAGATAAAACTTATAAGCTTTAGATATAAAATAATACAGCATTATTGGAAAAAAAGCACTTATGCAAATCAACAATGCAATGTCAAAATTTATCTTGAAAACTTTTGTGCCTTTGTTCGTTCCTCTCTTTCCAACATAAAAGTTTGACAAAGTTAGTTTAGCAACAGCAGCACGCCTGTCATCCAACACCAAGCAGTAAAGCTTTATGACGCTTCGCTGCAGTTAAAGTTTTAACAACGCTTAAATGCATGGATTCTCTTGCAGGCCACATAAATAGAAAACAAAGAAGCAGCAGAAAATCCATGAATTTTCTCAGCATTTTTTTTTTTCCCCAATGAAAAACATTTATTATGAGCAACTCTAGCTGGTTTTACTGTGCTGGAGATGAGAAGAGGTATTGGTTTTTGCAGCTTAACCAAGCTCCGTGGGCGTAAAAGTTGTGTTATTTTACTTGTTTCGAAAAGTTTTCAAATTGTGCAGCATGCGGGTAATTAATTTTCCGCTGCATTGCAAAAGTTTTAATACTTTTTCTTCATCAAGCAGTAAACAAAAAAAAAAAAAAAAAATTTTTAAGAAAATAAAAACAAACATCGAAGATATCGAATGAAACTTATTGAGTTTTTCAAACTATAACTGATACAAAAAAATTGGTATTATTATTGCGATTGCAAACAGAGAAATGATACAAAGATAGAAAAGCTTAAAGACAAAAGTTGAAGTATAATATTTTAAGTGAAATGATGACGATGATGTTGTTGTTTAACTCAAAACTATGTTGAATTTTACAAAAACTTTAACAACTTAGCTATAAATGTGAGCTGGGAAGCTACTTAGTGAAAGCTAAGCAGATTATTTAATTATTTTTGTAAAATTTGATAAAATAATTAAATGATTAAAAGACGGCTTTATAAAGTCAACCCATAGTCAACTGTATTATGAGCATTATTGATATTTTAAAATGATTTTGTAATAAAACTCACAAATCGAGCAAAATGTTTGATTCACGATAAGTTTATTTACATATACTGGCGGTCACAATAAACGCCAATTTTTCATACTAATAATTTTTTTTAATTATTTTGGAACTCGTTGCTTAAAATTAACTTCTTGAATTGTTTAGATATGTTTCCTTGTTTGTGGTATTGACTAATAAATAGTTTATTACGGTGTAGATTCTCCCTTGGGTTTCATTTCGGGCATAATTGACTAATAAATAGTTTATTTCGGTGTAGATCCTCCCTTGGGTTTCATTTCGGGCATAATTCTCAATGGCGTAGAATAAAATAGTATCTAATATAATGAAGACTGTAATTCATAGGGTTTCTCAAGTTTCTTTTTCATTAAAAATGTATGTCCTTCTTTTTAGTTCCAAATGTCCTGCTCTTTTGCATTTAAAAACTATTTTATAATATTAACCAACAGTTTTTTTTCTCTTCATGTACAACACTTAGTTATTTTGTATTACTTCTTATTTATTCTCCTTATTTTTTTGCTGTTCCCAATAATCTCATTTTTTAATGGCATATCCACTGTTTTTGTTGTTACAAAGAGGCAGGCTCAAAAGGTTTTAAATGAAAACTTATGGCGTTTTCGTTTCTACCAAAAAATGTTGCCTTTTCATTGCCCTTGCCTTTTTTCGTGTTCGATTCTAAAATAAGTGCAAACGGGTGAGTAAATTCTGTGTTCGTTTCTTAATATGTCACACTCACAGAGGGCAAAAAATGCGCATTTTCTGCCTTGCAAACTTTCTCAGGGTAGATGATTGCCCTGCATATCAGCTGTTTTTAAAACGATAATATTATGACATGCGTGCGTTAGACAAGGATGGTTATATTCGTTTATTTAAGTTGACATTTTTCGAGTCGGCAAAAACATGCACTTTTACAGGGTTGCGGGCAACATTGAAAACATTTTGCACTGCGACAGGGCAACATTTTTTGGTAGAAACGAAAACGCCATTAGTAAATACATGCCATACATATAAGAAAAACATGCTTTCTAAAGAGATGTTGTAGAGTTTCCAAGTGCACTTCGGATATAACATAACTCCTTCATCACCCGATCCTATAAAAGAGTAACATCGGGTATTGTGATATGGTCGGGTAATGTGATATACCTAAATATTTTGTTAAATACAATGTATTTAGTTATTTTTAGGTTGAGATTTTAGTGAGAATTGTTTTGATGGCATATAAGTCTTGGATGGATATGATGTATTATGTTTCGTGAAGGAAAATGGAGTTTTATGAGACTTTAGTGAGACTGGCTCTGATGGCTTAAAAATCTTTGATGAATGTGAGGGATTATATTTTGAGAGCGAAAATGGGGGAAATATATTTGTTTTAAGCAGGCTTCAGAAAATTCACACATTTTCATTCACGATCTTTTTCTTAAAGCACACGACACACAATTTTATTTTCATTTCATTTTTGTGTGTAACCGAGTTGGCGTGCTGTTAAAAATTCTTCATGAATTCTTTTTACATTTGCTTGCGCTTCACGTGCACAAAGTAAGATCGATCTCAACAGTTCGATGTGATTCAAACTCTTCTCAAACATGTGTTGGCTTTAAACTGTTCGTGTCATTCACCAACATTCGTTGTTGTCAGGTCCAGTGTTGCCGTTTTGGCTATTTATAGCCAAAAGTGGCTATTTTTGTTGCTCGTGATCAGTTTTGGCTATTTGGCGATTTTATTTTCCATTTGGCTATTTTTTTAACTGGGCTATGGTTTTGCATTCCGGCGAAAATTAATTTTTTATTTTACGTCTAACATTTTCACTTGCCTGAGAATCGCCAGCGAATCGCTTGGAAGATCAAGCAATTGCCTTTGAGCTCATCTGAGAATCATCCGGGTATCACCGACTGTAAGCTGCTTAGGCTGATTCGCCGGGAATTCGACAATTAACCGCCAAGAGGAGTTATAAGAAATTCGCCAAAAAGGGTGGCAAACGAAGTCCTTTTAAGAGTCCTCAGCAATTTGTTCCAAAACATCGTTGTTCTAACCGAATTCAATGAATTTTTTGTGAATTTGTTTTTATTTCACTTCGATATAATGCGACGTTGCTTCAAAACCATACTTTCTGATTAATTGTAACGATTTTTCAGAGCCTGCTTCATATTCCCATGATAGATTTTGAACATTTTTCAAAAATCCATCTTCCAACAATCGCCGAAATGAGCGAAGGAAGATTTTGAAAATTTTCGTGACTCGCGCATTCATTGCTTTAACATTTGAATTTGAAAAGCGATGCAATTTCCCAAAAACACTTGGGCGAATCACTGGTGCATCGCAAAATCCACTTCTCTGCCTATCGTCTTCCAAATGTGTGCAGGGAAATGATTTAAAATTTGTACGTGAGGGTGAATTCTCTCTTAATTTGAACACGACCTGTTTTTAAAAGTAAAATTAAGCAAGTCAGCATGGAAAAGTAAGTTGATATAGCCCTCCGCTACACATAAAACATTCTTCACTTGTTTCACTTAATTTCACTTTCTCACCTACTTATCTATCGCTCATTTCTGAACCAAGGCAGACTTAACTGAAAAGGTTTGACTCCAGCAATCCTTGGTTAGAAGCTAAAAAAAAAATGTAATACTTTTTTTACTTCCGAAAATGCAAACATTATTTTTATGAAGTTTTTCTACTTTTATCAAGTAAAAAATAAATTAGCTAAGATCCTTCTATATTAAAGGTCCGTCTTTTTAAAGGATTTATGTTTAATATGTTTAAAATATGCTCTTATATTTTAAATATATAATTTTTTATAACATATTTAAAAACAAACATGTTTATAAATCTATTTACAGTAAAAACCGGTACTGTTTTGTAAAAAAAACAAGTTAGTTAAAAAAGGAATGAATGTTAGTATTGTTTCTTTTTGCTTATAAAAGTAAACTTACTAATATATAAACTTTTGGCTTTTTTTTTACATTTTGGCTATTTTTATTTTGTGTTTTGGATATAAAAATAAATTTACTCCGGCAACACTGGTCAGGTCTTCATGAAGGCAAAAATGAATACATATTTTTTAAACACAACTTGTTCGTGTTGTAAAACGCTGGCGGTCGTGAAGAGAAAATGTATGAAATGACGAAGGAGTTTCTATGCATAAATCGATCACTTTGTTGGGTGGCGACAATTAAGAATGCCTTTATGATTGTTGTCCAACAATTAACACTGTTGCTCGGTCAAATTTGACAAATTGTTGCCAACCAACGCAACAAAGTGATTGATTTATGCACAGAAACTCATACGTCATCATTCATGTTTCTCTTCACGACCGCCAGCATATTCCAACACGAATAAGTCGTGTTTAAAAAATGTGTATTCATTTTTGCCCTCATGAAGACCTGACAACAACGAATGTTGCTGAATGTGACACGAACATTTTAAAGTCAACACATGTTTGAGATGAAATCACATCGAACCGTTGAGTTCGATCTTAGTTTGTTCATGAAGAAATTATGAAGGATGGTCGAGAGCATGACAACTCGGCCACACACAAAAATGAAATGAAAATAAAATTATGTGTTGCTTGCTTCAAACAGTGTTTATTTTCATTTTCGTTTTAGACTTTTGCTTCATGAGTGAAATTTTGTGAACCCTGGTTTTAAGAGACCAATTAGGATCCTGGGATTTTGTTTTTCTTTTACCCTGCAAATTTCTAACGGTCTTAATTCTATTACTCCTAGACTTGGGATGACTGGTTTGAGATGTCCTATTCATCCACTCGGATATCCGTATGTTTCCATCTTTATAAACTCTATGTGATCGGGACAGGAACATTCAACTGTATTTTGTGGGTAAAGCTGATAAAACTTTAAAGCTGCTCACTCTTTTTGCTTTTGCAGAAGAGGTCCTCTGGTAGTCATGAATGTTTATGTGGTGCTTTTTAAAGTAATTATTTACCCAACTTTCGTTTGCCTGGAGTGAAAATCCTTTGATGAAAATTTACAGTGCTGCTTTCATCATTGCACTCTTTTATACGTTGCATCCTTTTTTCCCACTACGCATTGATACATAATGTTCCAAAACGTTCGATTGCTGGTGGCGAGGCTGCCATAGGTGGGGTAGACGTAGGTATTATGGAAGGTGATGTGACGGTAACTTCCTTTGAAATTTTTGAAGCTACCAACAATTCTTCAAATATAGAAGAGGTATCGAGATGGGATCGCTGTAAATCTTTGTTTTCGTTGACTCTGAGTGGTTGTTGCATCACAACATTTACTATCTGCTCTAGTGTAGGGCGGAAAGCACTGAGTTCATCGCTAATTTCACTCATTCTAGCGAATAACATATCGACTAGAGGGCAGTCAGGTTGTTGTGTGGATGATCTGCTTTGTTTGACGTGGTTTGCAACATGGCGTCAAGTTCATTCCGGATTGCGATCATATTGTCATGGAGTTGACGATCCGGTTCATAGGTTTTTATTTTTTTTACATTTTCTAGTATCTCCATGTACATTATTTTAGTATCTGATTCGATTACGGAACATTTGCAATCTATATTCACCGTATCCCACATTGACTTGATGCTTTCTGACATCGACTTAAGTTTCGATTCAGTGGATTTTTTGGATGAATCTATGGCCTCGATGATGTCATCGCCTATCTGTGAGCTGTTTTGTGCTTTTCTTGAAGAAAGATTTATTTTCTAATGATACCGCATTCAAGGAGTCACTAATGCATTTTATGGCAAGCATCACGTCAGAAAGAGATATCTTCTGGCACTCGTCATAGTAGAATACGAAATTCTTACTCATTTCACGTGTATACGTGAGGCATCTCCTCGATAGCCCAACACAGCAATCATGAAATGCTTTCCCACAAATACCGCTGCAGGTAAGAATAGGGATTGTTTTGTCTTCAATGACGCAGGTTTGTTAATCACAGGATGAATGCCGCACATGCAAAGGTTAAATTTTTAAATTTTATATTTTGTAAAATATATTCCTATTCTTATTCACTGATGGAAGGTGGTCTCAAGAAGACGTTCACATTAATTTCATCATATTCATCATAGTAATTCTCACTTTGTTTTACATCTGTACACTGAGAAAAAAACACATACCTTGCTCCGGTAAAAAATTACCCTATTTTTGATAATAGCAATTTTCTCTTTTTCAAATAAAATTTTCTTCAATTAGAATAAATGTTCACATTTTCGAAGAAATATTTCTTTACTTCTTGGAAATGGAAATATTTCAATGTCTCTAATAATGATAAGTATTTTTCTCGCACAAAAACTTTCTCATTTATAGTGAAATTTTATTGAAAATGAAAAACTTTTCTTACATTTTGATGAAAAATTCACTATGAGAAGTATTTTCTTCAATAACAACAAATATTTTCTCAAAAAAAAAAAAATATTTTTCTCTAAAAACGATATATTTTTCTATTTCATGGAAGCTTTTTATCATTTTTAGAGAATTTTTAGTATCGCAATTAGAGAATAGCATTCTCTGAAGCAAATTCTATACCATTTTTCTCTTAATATGATGCCTTTTTTATCATATTCCGAAACATTTTTTTCTGAGTGTAACAAAAATTTGACGTTTATATATATCTCATTTAAAAGTGCTTTTGGCCGCTGACTTCATATAAGCCCTACCACTGTGCATGTCAAGTATCTATGATCGACTGGAAAGAAATCCAAATTCAAAACATAAAAAAAGCATTTTCACAATGATTTTTAGAAAGTTAACTTAAGTGATAGATTGAAATTAAGTTCCTTTCTCTATAAATATTCTTATTGGAAGCGAAATGCACCTTTTTCAAAGTTAATAATTTTTTTCTAATCGATTATGTTACTGAATGAAACGCTTGCTTCCAAGTGTCTTTGTGTCATCATATTTGCTTAAAAGCTTAACCAAATAAACGTGTTTTATGAAATAGTTGTGGTGACCGTAGCATGCAGGTTAAGTGTGTGGCTTAGCATGCTCGGAGCCCGAGTTTGATCCCCAGTCGTGGCAAAAAGTTTGTTTAATTAAAAATTGTTTGATCGGTCAGCACCTCTCTGCAGACAATGACAAACCTCAGAGAGTAAATAATGACATGTAAAGCTTCTTAAGAACATGAACTTGGGCCGTTCGGAGTCGGTATAAAACATGTAGGTCCAGTTCTTGGTCAATTGTGTGCAAAAATTTAATAACACACACACACCACAATTGATCATAAGAAGCTCGGTCAAAGTCCTTTCAAGGTCTGAAATGGCTAATTTGTTTTTTTTTTTATAGGAGTTGCCACAATCCATTGTTTTAAATTTTCTGCAATATTGGTTAAGGTAAATATTGGTATGTTTTATAGTGTATAGGTTGAGTTTAAAGTTAAATAAACGTTAGTTATATAGTAAGGTGCCAAGCCCCTAAATTTCTTTCAAATCAGATTAATACATTAGGAGCTTACTTCTTTTTTAAAAAAAAAATAAAATTCTGATACAAATCTAAAAATTTCAACCAAAATTTCTTACAAAAATTTTGAAAAATGATAAGTTTATGAATTACATTTCTTGATTTTGGAACCAAAAATCAAGATCTTTATTATTGGGGGCGACTAAAACACTTGAATAAAAATAGAAATGTGCGTTATATAGTGCTGAAGAAATTAACCAGTGGGTATTATTCTTCATGCCTAAAATTAACAAAAGGGCGTTTTAAATGGTTTTTCTTAAAAAAATAAATATTTGAAATAAGAGAATCGGGTGAAAATAAGTCTGCTATAACCATAAGTGTTTACGAGAACATATGAAAAATTCACGTTTTTTAAATAACTATTGTTTTTCGAAAGTTCGTTCGATCGTTTGAAAAGGATTAGTTTCAATTTCTAATTGTTAATTAAACTTTTATTAAAAACAAAAATATTTTTATTTACTCTTTTAATATCATTAAAACTGTTAGACTTATGATCATTCTAAAAACAAGAATTATGTTGAAAAATGATTTCTTAAAAAAATTCTTGACCATATAATTTTTAAAAAATAAAAGCCATAAAAAATTAAAGTTTTTTTTCCTTTATATATATTAACTGCCAAAATTTTTTCTTACATGACAATATTTATTAACATATAATTTTAAACATAACTTTTTTTACAAAATTCATAACATTTTAGAAAAAAATTCATATTGAATATTATTGTTATTTTTAAAAATTAAAATTTTATTTTCCTTATTGTATATTAAGTGCCCAAATTTTCTCTGACATGTCAATTTTTATTAACATATAATTTAAAAGACAAATTTATAGCAAAATTCATTATATTTTAAAAAAATTATTTTTAGTTTTCAACTTTTTAATATTATCTATATAAAATCAAAAGCAAACAACACAAATAATATTTTAACAATTTCTCGCAATTTATTAAAAACAAATTAACAAAATACTTATATACTATATACTTTATGTAGTTATATATACTTTTTATATATACTTTATATAATTATATACTTACTTATATACTATTTTATATTTCAGAAAAAATTCTCAGTGAATGAAATTATTTCCAGTTTTTTGTGTGTTAAGACTCACAAGGATATCGGAATCTTGTTTATATTTATAAATTAACTATTTATTTGAATTATACTTATTATTTTTGTATAATATTATATATGTTTTATATTTTTATCTCTCTCTTATGCTCTCTTTATCTCTCTCTTTGCCACTTCCACTCTCTCACAAAACTATGTTCACGCACACCCATTCACAAGCAGCAATTTCTTATCCAAACGCAAACCCAACACAAGCTAAAATATTTTAGCAGCAACAACAACAACAGCAACCAATTAAATTTTAACAATGCAACAACAATGCAATTAAATATAAGCATACAAATATTTTTTTTTTTAACCGTGACTTTCCTTCAAAGCTTTTGAATTCAAAATATTTTCTTAAACTGCAATTAAAATAAAACAAAATAACAAATATAAAACCTACGAATTTCTGGAAAATCCAAAACTTAAGCAATTTTTAGCTGTCAATTTTTTCAAAAATTAAAATTAAAAATTAAATCTTTATATGACAAAAAAAAGAACAGAAATTTTTTTCAAAATTTAATAACATAGAAAATGTTTGAATTATACCAAAAATATGCAGATAAGCAAATCAAGGCAATAAAAATTGCAGTTTTCGTATAATTTATTTTGTTCCTTTTTTTTAATTGTACCTCTTTGTGTATTTTTTTCTCAACAAAAAAATAAAAAAAAAAAAAAATTTTTTTTATGTACATATATAAAGCAACCAATTTTATATATAAAATACTTACAGCGATTTTATCAGTTTTGAGCACTTTTTGCACCCAATGTGATAAAAATTCCCGAAATATATATATATATATATAACTATATGCACACATATATTTATATTAAGAAAATAATCTTTAGATTCTAGCATAGTTATTTGCACTAAATATAAAAATTTAGTACGTTTTTGCACAATTTTAACTTTATTTTTTTATTTTTAGCTATTCTTATATAGTTAGTCAGCAAACTTTCAAAGAAAAATAACCATATTATATAAAAAGAACAGCTAAAACTAGAGTAAGTAATCAATAACTATTGAAAACCAAAATATTAAAATGCAAACACAAAAAAAAAATCCGCACATGTTCCTGATAACAGACAAAATTAAAATTAAAAAATAAAATTTTATTATATAACGCAGTAAAGTTTTCTCAAAAAACACTAAAAAAAAAAATTGCGACGTTAAAAGTAAAATTTAAGGTAGAGTGCTCTAAAAATTTCATGCAAATATAAATTTTTCAAATATATGTGAATGTTCATTTGAGAAGATATGAATAGTAAAACTTCAGATATGAAAATAAATGACACAGAGAGACAATTAAATATTGCATTTTTTAAAAAATTTGTCATTTTGTAAGAAGCTTAGAACAAGGGCATACGAGTCATATTATAAAAACAATTATTTTTCTTAACTGAAATGTTGCTCAAGTTCAGCTCAAATTAACATAACTTACTCAATATTTCTTAAGCTCACTTTAAGCTTTACTTTTAATGCACAGTCGTTTTGTGTTGAGAACGAACTTTTCTGCCACGCAAATTTCTGTTTTAAATTAAACATCCTATAAATAAAGCAATACAAGCAGCAACAAAAATATTTCAATCAAAAAAGAAAATTTTATAGACATGAAAAAAGCAGTCACGTGTACCTTAAATTAAGCAAAAACAAGCAAAACTTGAAATGAAAAACCAATATGGCGAATTGGCATAGAATTAAACTGAAAGCTCATAGCACATATTTTTCGAATGCTTTTTTCCCAAACTATGAAGATATCCAGCGTAATCATGAAACATTTTATCCCGGGAGTTGTAAATGGGAGTTTCCGTTTTTAAGATAAAGTTAAAATACTTTTTGGAAATTTTTAATGCAATTTTGTTCATCAACCGCCAATATTCATGAAAGTAAAATTAAAATAATGAGATATCTCTATCAGCTATCTTAAAACCAAAAACTCCCATTTACAACTTCCGGTAGAAAATGTTTCATGATTGGGCTGATTACTTATTTTCCACAAAGCTAAAAACAAGCTAAGCAACATCATGAGAAAAAAAAAATTAAGAAAAGAAAAACACATTTTTAAAAAAATTCAACTAATCCGTCCTAACTACTAAAAATCAACTTATAAAACTGTTAATTGTTGTGAAAAATAAGCTACATACCCGAAACGCAACTATGTTCACAAGACAATCTTATAGTTAAGGCATGCACAGTGTAGAGCAACTAAAAAGAGCGCTTATAAAGAGATAGCAAAGAGAGCTTTGCATG
Organism: Tetanocera ferruginea; assembly: GCA_958299015.1. Taxonomy (NCBI): domain Eukaryota; kingdom Metazoa; phylum Arthropoda; class Insecta; order Diptera; family Sciomyzidae; genus Tetanocera; species Tetanocera ferruginea. The sequence goes on from OY282640.1 coordinate 134,837,358, forward strand.
CTTTAGAGCTAGTGTTGCCAAATCAGTAGAACAGTAGAAGGTAATTAATGAAAAAGCACTAGATTTGGTGCATTTTCATTTCAGTTTTAGTGCTTCAAGTGCTTTCTGATTGTAAGCCCTAAAACATGTATTTTCACGCCTGTATTAGAAAAACTTAAAAATGTTCCCAATGTTTCTACTATTTCATTTTGAAATTGGTCCTTATCTTACTTACACCTCATCAAACTCGAAAAATTTGCTCAAAAATATATCAAATTCTGGATTTATTAAAAAAAAAAATGCAAGTTTATAAAACCAAAAAATTTAAGAACTATTGATATCTGCTATACTATATTATTCTTTAAATCTAAATATTATGTGTTTTAGGTGACAAAAGGATATAGTTTTTGAGAAAGATTTTTTTTTTCAAAGAATATTCCCAGGAGACAAAAGGATATAGTTTTTTGAGAAAGTTTTTTTTTCAAAGAATAGTCACTCAGATAAAACGAATCATTAGTTAACCATCAACGAGTGTTTCCTAAGAATTATTTCATTCTTTGAAGAACTTGAAAAAATGCTGCATGCTGCATTCCTTGTGGAATGATTCACAAAAAAATTAAAAATTTTAAATATAAATTTAAATCAAAGAATGAAAGGTTGAACATTTTTTACGATAATTTAATTTTTATCGATACAGAAATATTTTAATTTCAATAAAAAAAAAATCACAAATGTCTGAATAAAGCTTAAACTATTTTTTTTTTTTTTTCTTTAGGGCTCTTTAGTAACAATTACGCGTTTTTACTGGTGCCTTTTGGTGTGAGATTATTGGCAACACTGTTAAGAGCAGTTTCAGCTGATACCTATGCATGCGAGAGCGTTTATCTAGAGATGAGACGAGAGCTGTGTATGCTTTAGAGCAGTCTTGGCAGGCGCGGATTTAGGTGGGGATAAGGGGCCCCTCGGGCGCTTATATATGAAGTAAAAACATTACATGTCATATAAAAATTATTTCGAAGTAATCGACCTTAAAGTTTTAAAAGATGCATATTTGTAAGAAATCATGGTTATGCTTAAAATATCTTTTAAGTATAGGGCCAGGATTCATCTGGTAATGGTGGCAATTTTTTAAGGGGATGTTGATAATGCATCAAGAGATGCAACGTTTCAATGCAAGCAACTAATATTTGCAAAAAGTAGATACTAGATACTACCACTGTGGCCAATACCTCTGCCAGGGGTCATTCGTACTTTTTTACACCGCTGGTCAATCTTAAGGATTTGCAAAAATCTTGTGTACATAAGACCACAATGATGCTATTTGACTGAAAAAAAATTCTTTGGAGAGTAATTTTAATTTTTTTTAATTTCAATTCACAAGTTATTTATTCAATTGATTATTTTTAAATATCTAAGTATTTTACCTTCAGTAACTGGTAAAGAGTTATCAAAACAGGAATTTTACAATTTTTTTTCACTCTCCATCAAAGATGAAGCACAAAATTATGACGACATCGGAAGGTTTGTGCAAATGCTGAAGAACTTCGAGGACGATTATAAAGGGTGTCCCAACAAGAACGCAATTTTTAAATTTTATATAAAACACAGATATTTAAAAAAAAAAATCGTGAAACTTTATTATATCGTAAAGTAGACACAATGAGGTTATATATGGAACAATATATTGTGCTGATGGCCGCCGCGGCTTTGCTGGCATGCACGCGATCTTTTAATGAAATTTTCAATGACCGTTTTGCATAAATGCTGCGGTATTTCATTAATGCAGCGTCCAATTTCCTCTTTTAAGGCTCAAGTCGTCGTCGGCTTATTCGCGTAAACCATCGACTTCAAAAAACCCCAAAGAAAGAAATCTAATGGTGTTAAATCGCACGATCTAGGCAACCAATTCTGATTTCCAAAACGCGAAATAATACGACCGGGAAATGACTGATGCAGCAATTGAATTGTTTCTCTGACTGTATGACATGTGGCGCCGTCTTGTTGGAACCACATGCCCTCCACATTCATTTCTTCAATTCTAGGCAAGAAAAAACTGGTTATCATTTCACGATACCGAACACCATTGACTGTTTGCGCTTGATCTGCCTCATTTTCATAAAAAAAAGGTCCAATGATTCCTCCAGCCCAAAAACCACACCACACAGTGACACGTTGAGGATGCATTTGCTTCTCGTGAATCACTCGAGGGGTTTCCTCACCCCAAATGCGACAATTCTGCCTATTGACGAAGCCATCAAGATGGAAATGGGCCTCGTCACTGAAGATGATTTTAGCGGCAAAATCAGCATTTTCATGTTGTCTCTCCAATACCCAATTTACGAACTCCCTTCGCTGTCCATGGTCAGCTGGCTTCAGTTCCTGAGTCAATTGAACTTTGTATGCATGAAAATGCAAATCTTTCGTCAAAATTCGCTGCATAGTGGATTTGGAGACACCAATTTGTTGAGCTCGGTGTCGAATTGAGGTGGATGGAGTTTGAGCGACATCATCACGTACAGCTGCGACATTTTCGGTCGATCAACCTGGTCGAAGGCGCGTTGTTGTCTTTACATCACTAACAGACCCAGTTTCGGCAAATTTATCCATTAATCTCTTTACAGTTGACTCTTTTGGAGCATTATTGTGAACCCAAATTGATCGCAATTTGCCAACTGTAGCCGCAAAACTTTCACCATTTTGGAAAAACAATTTTACAATGAGAATGCGTTGTTCATTCGTGTAGCGCTCCATTTTTACTAACCTCGTACCTTCTACTAGCAAATAGTAACAATTGTTCAAATATCAAATAATGACACTTCCAGTGTTGCCACATTTAAAAATTGCGTTCTTGTTGGGACACCCTTTACATCTTAGCAAACATTTTAGCTTTAAATTATATCTAAAGTGTTTAAAGTTCGTCCGAAGGGAAAGTCAAATTTAAAATTAAAAACCTTTGTGGCTGCTCTATTATCATGAGTTGCCTGCGTTATTCACAAACACACAATATCTGGGCAAAATTTTATGAAATTGAGATATAAAAAGGTGTTTCACTTTTTCAGTGCTTCGTAAGATCGTTTACTCAAGAACAAAACGTCAAAACTATTTCCAGACATATTGAGCTGTTTAAAATATTTAAAATAATATTATAACAAGCTTAAAAAATTAAGTCTTAAGCTTCAGTAGCCATTGAAAAAGACTATGGCAGTTATTGTAGAGAAATCAAAAAGCAAAACTAGTTGTAATATTATTAACGCAAGATTTTTATAAGCTTATCTTGCCATTTTAGAATAAGCTTGAAAATCAGAGATGCACCAGAATTTACTTTCGTTTTTATTTTTAAAGTACGAATTTAAAAACATTTAGTAAGTTATGTACATTTAATATTTTGGAGTACTATTTTATGGGCGAGTACTATTTTATTTGAAAAACTCTCTTTATATAAGGTGAAGAAGAGTTGAGAACATGATAGAAGCACAAAGTAGGCGCATATTGGAGAGGAAGTGAGCTAGTTGTCAAAGTCAGCTGTTCGCATTTTAGTTTTTCTAGTTCTTGTTGCTGACTTTCTTGTTTGACGTTTATAGCACTCACAGCTTTGTTAGTGTAAAATTTGACATTTGAGTAGCCGTAAAAATATGAGTCTACCATATTATTCTACCATAGTTGAGAGTACGTTTTGCTTGTAGACTAGAACATTTAAGTTCACTAAAAAGTTCGCTCTTTTAATTTTAGTGTGTGTAATGAAAAAGTTCGTTTATATAGTTATTGTAGTTCATATAGCTTATTCTTTCTTTTGCTTCGTTTTTTTGAATTTCGTTTTAGCGTTCATGTTGTTAGTACGTTAGGTCTTTTAGTTCGTTAGAAGTTTTAATTCATAATGCATGTTAGTTCAAAGGAATTGACGAGAAAGCTGCGTTGCTACGTAGACAGTTCAACATTTCTTGTCAGTTGAGTATCTAGAATAGAGCCTGAATAGAATCAAAAGTCGTTGCGACCGACGATATCGCAAAGCACAACAATACATGAAAATATATGAACATAAATCGCTGACTTAGAATCTATTCTATTTTTGATTTTGCGACCGACGATTTTCTCTCTGAGAGAAATTAGTGCTGCCATATTTTTGCTTATAATTGGGTACGTTCAAAGCCATTTTCTTAGTTGTTATTATGAACTGACGTTTGTTGTTTGCTTGTGTTGTGTTTACACAAACACTTTTTTGCTTTTGTTGTATTTACAAAGTGTAAACCACAACTAATTGCTACAGAAAATCAAAAAATCGCAATCGCTTCATTCTGGACGCATTCGCTGCGTTCGACGACCAGAGAGGATCGTTGGTCGCAACGACTTTTGATTCTGTTCAGGCTCATAAGCTCTCCTCATCTCATTCAACGTGTTTGATCTCTGCGTTTTTGGCATGGAACTTATTTTAGATGAGGTATCAAATCACAACGTATCATTCGATCGGTCCCTTTTATTATCATCACGAGTAGCAACTTCACTTCTATAGGTACTTGGTGAGAGTTTTCATTACATTGGTTGTATTCTTGTTTGCTTTCCTTCTATTGACCTAACTTTTCTTATGCTAGCTTCTGATTCGCTGCACCGTTTACTATTTACTTACTTATTTTGCGATTACAACCGTAAATCGGTTTTGGCCTCGTCTGTTGAAGATGTTGCTTGCTGGCGCCAGTAAGAAATTCCAAGCGTCGTCAAATTAAGCGTCAAATTCTCGTCAGCGTTGACAGGATTCCGAATCGACTAATTTTCACTGAAGCATCGCATTTCATTCTCTTGACATGATCTGGTCAGCGAACAACACGATTTTTTTTGAGTTAAATATATAGATGTTGGTGTTTGCCATTCACACAGGTTGGAGCAAAGATCTAACGAAAGATTTTTCTCTCGAACGCTACCGCAGTTTTTTCATCAGAGCTGCACAGTGTCCTGAAGATGTTAGTCTGCTGAAGATGTTAGGACGGACATGGTTATTGATTAATAGAGCGTGACTTTTGTCCGTCTTGAGAAGAACTGCTGTTCCATTGCCTACTGATCCTAAATTTACAACTTTTGGCATGAGTTATCATTCGTTTAATCGTCTTATCGTATAAACGAGTTATCATTATGGAGTTAATTCTGGATTCCCAGTAAATGAAATTCTTAAAAACCTTAAAGAACATGTTGTCAACGGTGATGTAGTTTTTCCAAGACGCTAGGACTGTTTGTTTGTTCACACAAGGTATTTTGTCTTCTTTGGAGAATGCTGAACTGACTACCCGCATATTATGACCAATGGTTTGACGACAGTAGCATCAAACTGTTATAGAATGTCGTGCCACTATTTCTCATATCAGCAGCTCGAAAAATCTTCTCCATCATTAAATTGAAAAAAAAATAACATGACAAGGAATCTCGATTGTAACTTCAGCATTGTCATCCATAGCTGGGGTTTTCGGGATATTAGCTCTTTTACCGGGATTATTGCCAGTTTCGCTTTTCAAAGTTCTAGTTCTCTCCACAATCACTAGTTTCCCATTTTCTTCAATGCAGGTAGAGGCTGCGGTCTTAAAACTATCGTCTAAATATGTGTCTTATATTTTAGAAAAATGTTCAAGCTTCACTACTGTCCCCAATAACTTTAATTTACTAGCACTGAAAAGTGTCTACCTCATGATTTGTTTTGCCTAAAAAGTCTTCGCACAATAGCAGCACGTTTTATAAATGACTGCAGAGTGGCTTTGCAGGCGTAGTTTTTATCTGTAATCCCGTCGCGACACTCCTGTCCAATTTCGCCGATGGCAGTCATATGCTATGGATGGTACGTACTTCTAGTACACTGTATGAGTGCCTTCCGTCCATCAATTGTTTCACCTACTCGAAGGATTTCATGAGTAAAAGTTCCCATGACATTCGGTACGGTCGTTATGATTATCGATCGTAAAAAGATGCCGTCGTAAAAACTATGAAAGTCGAATTCAAACAAGACGCCAGGAATGTAGAAAAACGTTATGCATTTCTAAAGACTTGCTGCAAATAATAGCTGTGTTCGATTCGCCAGCCTATACTCAGTTGATGTAGCTTATTTCAAAATTTGTAATGAGAAAACAGCAAGAAAGTCTTCAGCTTGTTGAGCATAGAGAAAGTCAAACATTTTCTATCGCCTGAGAATCTCCAGCGAATCGCGTGGAAGATGAAACAATTGCCGGCGAGGTCTTCTAAGAGTCTTCCGAGTATCGCCGAATATAAGCAGCTGAGGCCATAAAAGCGATTTATCAGGAATATTCGCCGACGAATCGCCAAGAAGAGTCTTAAGCGATTCCCCTGGAAGATTCGCGGACGAATCGCCGAAATGAGGCTTAGGCGATTCGCTAGGAAGAGTTGCGAACGATTCGCCGAGAGGAGTCTCAAGCGATTCGCCGGGAAGATTCGCCAACGAATCGCCAAGAAGAGTATTAAGCGATTCGCCAGGAATTCGTTCACGAATCGGTAGAAAGGGTTTCAAGTGATTTGCTGACAAGACATATCAAGTGGCCAAGACCTCGCTTTTAGAGGTCGTCTGCGATTTGTTGCAAAGTTGTTGAACGTTTCAATTCGTTGCAAGTTTGAACAATCAGTTTCATGAAGTTGCTTACAAGTTAAATTTTTTGATTTATTTAAACGATTTTTCAGAGCCTGCTCCATATTCCAATGATAGATTTAGAAAGTTTTTTAAAAAGTCATCTTCCAACGATCGCCAGAATGAGCGAAGGAAGATTTTGAAAATTTTTTTCAATCGTGCATTCATCCCTTGGGCGATCAAAAAGCGATTCATGTTTCAACGATCGCCGGAATGAGCGAAGGAAGATTTTGAACATTTTTTGTCAATCGCGCATTCATCGTTTAGGCGATTGAAAAGTGATCCATCTTCCAGCGATCGCCGGAATGAGCGAAGGAAGATTTTGAAAATTTTCGAGAATCGCGCATTCATCGCTTCGGCGATCGAAAAGCTATCCATCTTCCAAAGATCCCTTAGGCGAATCACTAGTGCTTCGCCATATGATCCAATCTTCTAATTGTCTTCCAAATGTTTGCAGGGATTGAGCTTATGGTATACAATTTTAAAATAAACCTTCTCTTATTTTTTAAATTTAAAACAAAAAATCCTTCAGAATATTTTCTTGAGAATATTGTATTGTTCTTTTGTAACTGAATCAAGATTGACGCATATGATTCATATTTATGATTGTTTTATGAGTCTTTTTGAACTCATAGTAATGACGGTTTCAAGACTCATATTTAAAACTATGTTAAGACTCATATTGAGTACTCTTTTAATACTCATATTGAATACTCTTTTAAGACTCATATAAGAAGGCATTTTACAACGAACATTTGTTGTTGTTCAATTCCAATGCATGTATATCGCCACAAACAATTCTCCGAAAAGCGACGTCAGGATAGCATGTGTCCATAACGGTCAGTTACAAAGTTTTATACAATTAAAATAAATATTCTCGATTAAATTCTTATTTATTTATTAGATATGGTGCTTTTTAAAATAATCCGATTCTATTCTCTCATACAATACTCCCATAAAAGATTCTTTTATGAGTCTTCTTTCTGATAACGCATATATCCAGTGGCGTAGCTAGGGTTGGTCGCACCCGGGGCGGAAACTAAATTGTGCACCCCTATAGAAGATTTTTTTTATAAAATAAGGCGATGAATCTTACTATATATTTTCGAATCAACCTCAACCAAAATGACATATTTTAGAAGAGATTAAAAAAATAAACAAAACTATGCTATGCATGAATATTTGATAAAAGAAGTAAGATATAATTGTCCCAATATTTTTGTCTACCGGGCTTATAAGTTGTGAGAGAAAAATTTACTATCAGTAACCCACACAATATCATAATATAAAAACTTAAGTTAGTTTAATATAGAAAACTTTTAAAAATTTACGAAAAATTTTGCATAATTGAAGAAAAAATAGAACCTAGAAGCAAACCGTTGACAAATTTTCGATAGTGACCCTGAATAACTATTAATATAAATATTTTTTCGAAATCAACCCCCATTTTCTACATAAAATTTAAATGAAAAATTAATATAAAATAATAAATTCATTTATAAAAAGTTTTCATAATTTTTATCAATTTCTTTATAAAGGGTCCGCCATCTAACGTTTTTTTTTTTTCAACTAATGCTTATTTCGTGAATGGTGACACTAAGAATATGTCTGATTTGACAGATAATTAGTTTTATCCCTCCGCTGAACGAACATGGTTGTGGATACGCTTGAACAACGCTGGGAAGTATTGCGACATTACTTTGAAAATCATGGTAATGTTGCAGAATGTGTTCGAAAATTGCTTACGGATTTTGGAAGAACAGAAGCACCGTCAGCTCCGTATGTTCGTTATCTTGTGAAAAAAGTGAAAGAAACTGGCATCCTCTTCGATAAACCCAAGCGTGATAAGCCAAAAACAGTGCCTACACCCGAGAATATTGCTGCTGTGGCAGAAAGTGTGCGTGAAGCGGCATCAACATCAATTCACCGTCGTTCTCAACAATTGAACATTTCGGAGACATCATTTTATAGCATTTTAAAAAAAAAAATAGTACACTGAGGGAGAAATGTGTTAAAATGAATTTTTAAATGAATTTGTGTTCATATCTAACGAATTTGTTTTTGAAATAGAGCTTGAAACAAATTCATTAAAATTAAACAGATTTAAAACGAAAATTTTAAAATTCAAAACACATGTTTTAAAGCATATTTCGATGCCATTTTTTTAACTTTTCCGAGTTTTAGCACCAGATTCTCATCCAGCTACCCCCGGGACCTTCCGAATACCAAATGTTAACTCTATTCTATGAAGTTTGCATTTGAAATATTTTAATATTTATAATATTAATTAGTTTTTATTTTATCATGTGTTCGATATTTGTCAAACCAATTCAAAAATTTTCATTGAATTCAAATTTTTGTTTGTTTTTTCAAAAACATAATAAGAGAAAAAAAAAAGGAAGGAGTTTATAGGTAGGTGAAAATTAAACACACTTGTTTTAAATATTGTTTTGTAGAAACGCAAAGGCCTTAAATTTTTATTTTAATATTTTTTTGTTTTATTTTAAGGTAAGTTTTTTTTCTCAGTGTATCTATATTAATCTCCGCTTGGACTTTTATAGACAAGATTGAGGTCTGTAACATTTGACTGCTTTATATATTACAATATTACAGTGATACCAAATTGATATCAGAATTTTTTTTCATTCTCATTATCTACATAATTCCCAAAGCAAACTTGCCCAGGTTGAACAAGAAATCAATTCCAAGAAATCTGTTGATTCTTCATATTCGGTGATTGAGAACAAAATTTAATTTTAATAATTAGAATAATTTTTAAGGAACTGCGCATCTTATCTTCTCTTAAAACTGTATTTTTGATAGTTTTTGTTGGATGTTATTTTAGTAAAATAAAGGATTCAGAAAACCATCTTAAAGTATTTAATAGACATCTGCAAAATAAAATAAAAAAAAGTCAGAACGCAATAAATTGTCATAGAACGCCATTTATTTAATTTAAATAAAAAATGTAATGAATTTAAATCAATTTAATTTTTTAGAAATTTTTAAGCAAGTAAAAAGTTTAGTAATGATTTTTAAACTAGTAGTTTTATGTAACAGTGCACCCAAAACATATTACTATTCAAAATTACGTTCTAGCAGGTTAAAAGCTGTAAATGAGGTTTGTTTCATGATATATAGTCTCAGAACTTAGTAATCACAAAATCATAAAGTATATTTTTATTTTTGACATTTATGACATGAACATGTTTTTCTGAAAAGTTCTGGAGAAATGTATTGCTTACAAAACAACTGACGCCTCCATTCATCATACTCTGAAAATCATGCAGGTTTTCGAAACTTAATGGTTTTAGAAATGTGTACTATGCTAGCAAGTTTGAACACTTCTTAACCAGAATATAAGATGTAAAAAAGTGCTTTTTTATAAAACTTAATGGAATATAAAAAAATGTTTTTAAATTTTTACTTTTGTACTCCATCTTAATATTATGAAAATTTAAATATAATTTGTTTGTTAATTGCACCCCTAACTAACGAAAAGTACATATGGAATTGACTTGGGTTTAAGTGTGAGCGTTAATATTGAACAAAGTTTAATATAAAGTTAAAGTTTGTTTCAATAAAAACCAAGTCCTGGTGATGGTAAAAAATATTTTCATTCACTTTTGCACCCTCTTGATATTCAAATATAAAACCGAAGTCATTGAGGTGTGTTCTTTTTAGTAAAAAAAATCAAAAATTATGTGGTAAAAAGTTCTTTTGCCAAATTTTACACCCCATTTTGGTGTGTACCCGGGGCGGACCCATGATTTTTGTCACATCAGTTGTACACATAGAAACTAAAATGTTTCTCCTCTCAATTTTATGTCAGCAATTGTGTATTAAATTCACATGTTCTCGAGAAACTGATAAGTTCAGCAGCTTTTTTTCTTGTCTCTCTGCGCTCTTTGATAAACACTGTTCGAATGTGTCGGAATCAACTTTATTCGCTCTTTTAGGTTGCGGTTATAGTGAACGCCGAGTCAGACAGGCAGGCAGACAGGCAATGTGAACAAGCGAGATAGATAGCTATCTGCATCTCGTTTTTTCACACAGATTTCAGCCTGCCTGTCTGCCTGTCTGCTTGCCTGTCTGAATCGCGTTCACTATAAACGCAGCCTTACACTCCAAAGCTGTGTTTTTAGCATAAATTAACAGTTTTAAAAATAAAAAATGTTCATCCTTTAAAACAGAAACAAAAACAAAAAACAAATGCCTCGAAACGCTTTTTAATACCGCCTTTGAAAGCCTAACAAAGATAAAGAATGAAAAAACAAAAAAAAAAAAAAAACACTACATTTTGAAAAATCCTACACACTCAAAAAAATATGGCATAATATAAACAGCAAAAAAATTAATTAAATCAAAGCAGCTTCAAAGACATGTCTTAAACTAAAAAGCTTATGAAGACCCTGTAAAAAATGTTATGTGCCGAAATTATATAATTTATATACTCAAATATATATTATAAATATATATTTATACAATTATTTCAAACAAAAGCTATAAATTAAACTGTATAGCTGCTTAAACTTTATATATACAAAAGTATTAAAAATGCACTTAGAGAAAAAACTCTAGTAATTGTTGTGATTTTTGCACACCCCAAAAACAAAAAAAAAAAACTTGCACTTATTTTAAATAGCACTAGCAACTAAATATATATATATATATATAATTATTATAAGCACAGCTCTTATTACCAACACGCCTATATATATACACTTTTATATAAATGTATGTATGTATGTTTATGAATAAAACTGCACAATTTTTGATTAACTAAATATAATTTCATTTAAAAAATTAGATATTATACAAAATGCACTTTTGACAAAAAAAAACTTGTTAAACCCAAAATTAAATTTTAAAAATTTTAAGAAAAATTTTTTGCACTCTATATTAATTGAATGTTGTTAAATTTATACATAATTATATACAAGAATTGCTTACGGCAGCTATTTTTAGTGTGTTCACAAGTTTTATTGAATAAATGTAATTTAAATGTTGGCACATTTAAGAGCTAACATTTTAAAGTACGAAATGATAATTTCGTTAATCCGAACTTAAAACAAGCACTGGGAGAGATTTTCAAGTTGTTTATTTTAAATTTTTTGGTTTTAATATTGTACACTCTAAGTTTATTAAGTTTAACTCAATTTGTATATAACATTTGTATAATGGTTTATTAAAGAAATTGTGTGATCAAGTTTATTGTTGCTTGACGGTAAAAATCTTACAAAATTCAATTCAATTTGCTTGAATGATATGAAAAAGAAGATATATGATATAAAATAATAAAAGATTTGGCGGTTAAGAAACTTATTCGCATTATAACGTATTCTAAGATTTCTGTTTTTGTTATTGTTTTTTTTTTTTTTTTTTTTTTTTATTGTTTATTGAAAGTATGAATTCTGTAATATTTTTTTTCTATGTCAGAAGACTTTTAAAAAGTTCTTGTCTTGCTTGTCTTTTCATACTTTTTTATATATCATACATATAAAAATTAATCGCATTTTATGATTTCCATAATAATTTTTTATTTTTAAAAATTGTATTAATAGTATGAATTCATTAATAGTTTTATTCTATGTCAGAAGCATATTTCAATTTAAACTAGCTTTAATTTCATGAAAAATATTTATTTCTTTTTTAATTAAATTCAATTCATTATTCCATCTAAGCCAATTCTCTTATTCTACTTATTTTAAGTGTTCCATTTTAAGTAAATTTTTTTTTTACTCATTTTAGTATTTCGTTTTCGTGGAAATACTTTTAGTATCTACTTTAAAAGTTATAAATTGATAAATTAGGATCAAGTGAAACAAGTACGATACCAACATATGATAGCAACAATTCGAACATACGAATTGAATCTGAGGCAAATGTTATGCCTTTACCACAGTCAGAACTGAGTGTTCTCCCAGCATTTAAAAATGAAGCAACTTTACATTTTTCGTTGAAAAATTCAGAATTTGTAAAGTATGAATATAAAAAATTTTGATTTACCTTCATCTTTAAACATAAACAGCCTTACCAATAACGAGCTGCATCCTATCTCTTAAAATCGGTTTTACTTAAAACTAACTAATTTTTTTAAAGCTCCACACTTTTTGTTTGCTACCAAAAAAAAAAAGGAGTCAATCATTATTTTGCTTAAATAGGGATGTTTCAAAAAAGAAGAGAACACTATCAATTTTGAAAAAAAAAACAAATGATTTTTATCGCTTTTCGAAAAAATAAATATTTCAGACAAGTAGGAAATTGAGAAAAAAGTTTATTTTTAGGCTTGAACAAAGCTCATAGAATGCCTCGTATAAATGGAGTAAGCATTGCGTTAGTTCAAGAGAAGAGTAATAGATTAGTGAGAGGTTGGGAAAGTAGAGTAGTTTCGTTGAAGGTGTGTTTTAAAGATGTGCAGCTCAAAACTTCCAGGGAAGACACTCGCAGGGAGATTATTCTACAATGTACTAGCAATTGAAGAACGAATTGTGTCAGTTCTATTGGACATCAAGACAATAATAGTATAGAGATAAGCCTTGAGAGCTGCCAGAATGGATGTAGAAAACAAACGTACGTCAGATCATGAATCCCTTTAACACTTCCCATTTTAGTACCTGTACAGAAAGCTTAGGTAACCAACATTGGGTCGATGACCAAGAGAGTAGAAAGAAAAAGAAATGGTTTCTTCCTTATCAAATCTATCGCATGACGTTGATTTCGGTCCAGAAGCACCAAATAAGATCCTAAAGACCCTGCCCAACTGTGCGAATTGTACTCCATTTTTAGGCAAGTATATGAGCTTTTCCTCATCAAGCGAAGATCAGCTGGAGTGAAGTATTTCTTGCAATGTTATAAAAAAACCTAGGCACTTGGCCGCTTCTTTAGACACATCAAATATATGATCATTCCAACGAAGATCAGCTTGGATCGATATGCACAGAACGTCAAGAGTTGCCAACTCCACAAGATCTACGCAGTTCATATTGACAAGACCTAAGGGGCAATCTACTCGCTTGTAACTTATTAATTCAGATGTATCATCATAGAATGAGGAGCACAAGGCCGTTCTCAGGGAATTATGCCTTGATAAAATAAGTGTCTTGGACAGCTCCAAAAACAGCATCGAAATAATAAGAAGGACAAGACATGGAATAAAGTTTCTGGCCTGTTGGCTGCTCATGGATTGTCGGCTCCTGCAAACAGGTGCAAAGAGGCCTGCTATCTTAAAGCTAGCAGCCAATAGAGCCAGCGCATTTTATAAACTTGAGTGATTTACCATGGGTGGTGGGTCAAAGCCAAACTCGGTATCCTTTGCAGATATGGCAATGGCAACGGTAAATAGTTGTTATGATGGCTCTTATGAAGACCAAGCCTGAAATGACGGTGACGTGGAGGTAAGTTCCTTATACCATGTTGGTTTTCTGACAGCAAAGTAGTCCATTAGGATTTCTCTGCCCATAAATAAACTTTCTTCGTCCATGTTAAGTTAAATTTTTATACCCTAAACCTGAAAGGTCAGGGTATATTAACTTTGTGCAAACGTTTGTAACGCATAGAACAAAGCGAGTCCGGTATAGAAAAGTCTATATATTCTATTTAATATACCAATATGAAACTTGGTACACATGGTCACATGGATCCAATGATCTGCACTATTGAATATTTTTGGAATCCGCAGACCGACTCGCCTACCTCCCGTACAACTCAAAAATTGAAAACTGCATAAATAAGCTCAAAATTAACCTACAACAATAAAATTTGGTGTGTATGTGTTTTGTATCAACACAAAGATGTTTTCGAAAAATGGGTGTCATCTGCTCACGGACACGCCCACCTCCCATACAACCCAAAAATTGAAAAACGCAATAAAAAAGCCTCTGTTTAACCTACAGAGACAAAATTTGGTACGTATGTTTTTTATAACAAAACAAAGACGGTTTGGAAAAATGGACATCATCCGCCCACGAACACTCCTACCTCCAATACAACACAAAAATTGAAAACTGCATAAATAAGCTCATAGTTAACCTACAACAATAAAATTTGGTGTGTATGTGTTTTGTATCAACACAAAGATGTCATGGGTGGCATTCGCCCGCGGACACGCCCACCTCCCATACAACCAAAAATTGAAAATTCAATAAATTAGCTCATGTTTAACATAACAGAGATAAAATTTGGTACGTATGTTTTTTATATCAAAATAAACATGTCTTCGAAAAAATGTGTCATCCCTCCACAGACACGCCCACCTCTCATACAACCAAAAATTAAAAACTCAATTAATAAGCTCATGTTTAACGTACAGATATAAAATTTGCAACGTGTGTCTTTATATCAAAACAAATACATTTTCGAAAAGTGGATGTCATCCGCCTACGGCCACGCTCACCTCCCATGCAACCCAAAATTGACAACTCAATAAATAAGCTTATGTTTAACATGTTTTAAAATTTGGTGTGTATGTATTTTATACCAAAACTAAGATGCATTCAAAAATTGGGCGTAATTCGTTCACGAACACGCCTACCTCCCATACAACCCACAATAGTGAAAATGTTATAAAGGCATTAAACATGGGAGCTATAGAAATAAAACTTGCAATTTTTATAACTTTTGGTAAATTTTTCTCACGAACACGCCCATTTTCAATACTCGTATTGTATTTTGAAAATGTAGGTTTAGGGTATTTCATAGTCGGGCTAGACTAACTTTAGACTTTCCTTACTTGTTCAATTTATAAATAATTTTAAATTATAAAATAAGTCCAAACCTGAGTTGAATGTCAAACAAGTAGCCAGTTTTAAAGTAAAATACATGCAATAGCTATGTTTTTTCTGAGCTGGCTGTTTTTTTAATTTAAAACTGACTTTATGTTTTTATTGGTACCGTTTCTGCTTAGTGTTCAACATTTTAGAAAATGCTGTACATTAAAACCATTTCTTTGGTAAGGCTGATTATGTTACTCATCATATTTTATTTTATAATAATTATTTATTATTTTATATTATTTTCTTTATATAATTATTTTGCTTATTAATAATTTTTAGAAATGATTTATTTTTATATTTTTGTTTATGGTTTTCCATGATTTCCCTTTTTGTATATAATAATGGATGAGGTGGAAATATATATAATGGTCATTTATAAATTTTATAAATTTCAATTTCTATAAAAAAACAAAAGGCAAATGTGCATGGAATTGATTTCATTCTAAATAAAAAATATATATTTTCAATGTATATTATGATTTTTGTTTTAATTCATTATACTTCTTTTTTATAAATATTAAATAAAACAATAAAATTTATTGTGGTTTTTTTCTAATTTTTGTTTTAAGTTTTTAAAAACAGCTTCAAAATTTCGTTATATTTCAGTATTTGTATTTTAGAGGTAACTGTAATTTTTGTGCTCATATTTATATTTAGTAATATTTACTTTTTTTTTCAAAACATAAGTTCAAGCATAACATAATGTTATTTATTCGCTCAATTTATTAAAGAACAAGAAGATGTACGAAGTAAACTATTATTAGATATCAAAAAAAAAAAAAAACTTCTAATGAAAAATCAAGCCATGCGTACGTATTATTTGTTTGCATTAATTTGAACTTCATTTCCAGTTAATTTAGATCTTCAAACTCATTTCTTGAGACTTTTCTATTCATGACCTATCATGTGCGATATCATATTCGATAACATCTTAATAAAACAAGCAAATAAATTTGTTTGTATCGATTACTAAAGTTTCATGGAATCATTTTTCATAGCATGATCTAGATCATGTGTGATCTATGCAACGACAGCTTCATTACTTTAATCTTAGAAAAAACTGTTTGATTACTCATCTATAGATATTTATAATTTTTTCTGATTAAATACCTACAGAAAGCCAAGTTTTTTTTTCAGTTTATTGAAGCAATTTTCTAATACATTTATATATTTTATGTTCATGCAAATCAGTTTTATTGAGTTATGACGTTATTGAAAAAAAAACCGAACGATGTACAGTTTGCAAATATTGCAAAAAATTTAATTTGAGACTTACAACTTATCTTCAAAACTTTTCGTGGCCAATGTTAGCAAGATTTTTCTTTAATTTTCTTTTCATGAAATATATATCAGCACATATATTTTTAATAATTTTGATATCCTTATTGTTCAGTTCATACTGAACTCTCATACATTCATTCTTAAATAATTATATTATATTGAATGTTATTTCACAATTCTCAGAGCTTAGTTATTAACTTGAGAAGCTTATTCTCATAGCTTAATCTTTTAAATAAAAAAAGAGTTCCAAAAATAGTAATTTTTTCAATATGTTAGCTTTTATCTAACTTAAAAATATGCCGATATTTATAAAATATAATTTTTTGTTCTTCATGACATAAAAGTTTTATTTATAAACTTTTGGTTTGCGTTTCAAAATCTTACTTATACAAATATTTACAACATAAAAAAGCCTAAAAACCATATGAAATTTTTCATTTGTAATAATTATTGCTAATTTTCAATGTTATTCAAAACAATATGAAATATAATTATAAGTTTTTCAAAAAATTGTAAATGTGTTTTAATAATCTTAAAAAGTATGGGATAAAAAAACGTTATGATGAAAATAAAGCATATATTAAATTCATAGTCTGTGCAGAACCGTTATAGCAAATATGATAGTTATTATTTATGTGACAGCAACAACATGACATTATTAAATATACTAAATTATATATAAATATATATACATATTTAACAAATTTACTATAGAAACAAAAAAATATGAAGAAATAACAAACAATATATATATATATATATATATATATATTATTAAAATAAAAATAGTAATATATAATATTATTATTAAAAACAAAATACTATATACAACAAATGAAAAACCAAAGAGAGAAGAAAAATTTTAAAAATTTTAAAAAAAAAAACAACAAAAAAAAACTTATGAGAACTATATATGTAAAGAGAAGAAAATGAAAAAGAATTAATCTAAATAAAATGCCTCAGTCAGTATAAAAATAAAAAAACAAAAAAAAAACAATAAAGCTAATCTTTTATTTACGACTAGAATGATTGCAGACAGCTTCATAAATCAGGTAATTGTATTCGTAGCCATTTACTACATAATCGAGCGATGTCTATACAATGGATGGTTTTCCGATGTCTGCTGTTTTGTTCTGCTTAAATAAGAAGTTTAATATATTCCATGCCCTGTAATGCTTTCCAAAAAAACATTTTTGTGTAAATAAGAACAACTTAATCAAAATATTCAAACTCAACAGAAGCTATTAAATCCGATCCATATAGTTTTTTATCATAATAAATAAGACAAGAGTTGAATGATTCAAGAAACACGTAAGTACCAGAGTTGCAGAAATTGGTTTATTTATTTAACCAAAGGTTTATACAAGTAGTTTAATGCTTAAGAACTAAACAACTTACAATTAACAATTTCCTGTTACTTATTATTATTTTTATCATTAAACAATGGATTTAATATGGATATACTAAAGTGGATCTTAAATTTAAAAGGACATGACAGCGGCTCAAACTGTTTCAATTGATGAAAAAATAATTCTTGTTAAATTTTATCAACATTGGATGCAAATCAACACGGGTTAAACACATACTTCCACAGTTTTAGTTCCACAGGGATTGAGAAGTTCTGTACGAACAATCCAACCAACTGGTTCACATTATGAGCATTATCATTCAGTGAAGACTTTGTCATCTTGAAAAAGAGTTAGGATAGACGAACACATATGATTCTTTACTCTTTTATAATGCCAAAACAAGTAAGGTATATCTTCGACTTGGCCGAAATTAAAATACACCAACGGCCGATTCTTAAGGGTAAAAGAATCTTTAATTGGAGTGCTTTTTGTATGAGATTTTAAAAGATTTTGTTATTTTTATGTGTCTTAAATATATACACAACAAATTGTTTTCCTGCAGTTTAAATATAAGCCTTTTTATAAAGTTTTAAATTTTGGGGTTGTATGGGAGGTGGGCGTGTTAGTGTGTGGATGACGCCAATTTTTCTTACACACCATAGTTTAAACATAGAATACACAAATTATTAGCCTCTTTATGAAGTTTTCAATTTTGGGGTTGTATGGGAGGTGGGCGTGTAAGTAGGTGGATGACGCCCTTTTTTCAAACACACTTCAGTTTTGACATAGAATACTCAAATACGGATTTTTAGTTTTGTAACTTTAATATAAGCCTCTTTATAGAGTTTTCAATTTTGGGGTTGTATGGGAGGTGGGCATTTTAGTGGGTGGATGACGCCCATTTTTCTAACACATCTTAGTTTTAACATAAAAAACACAAGTACAGAGTTTGAGTTTTGTTACTTTAATATTAGCCTCTTTACAGAGTTTTCAATTTTTGGGTTGTATGGGGGCGTGGTTTTCATCCGATTTAGCCCATTCTCGAACTTGATTTAAGTTTTTGAAAAAAAGCTCAAATACCAAATTTCATTACGGTAGCTTGAAAATTACGGCTGTAATCGTGTCCACAGACAGACGGACAGACAGACGGACATGGCTCAATCAACTCAGGTGGTGATGCTGATCAAGAATATATATATTTTTCTATACTCAAGTAAGTTAAAAAAGATTTTATGCCAAAACGCAAAAAAGTATAGGGTGTTAATGAACAGTGTTGCCGGAAGACTTTTAAAAAATATGCGTTGTACCAAAAAAAAACATTTTCCAAAATATTCCTCTAACAATTTTAATATTCCACAAAAATATTCCATTTTAATTTTAAACCTTTAAAACCTTTGAAACTTTTAAAAAAAAAAGAAAAAATTAGTTTTTCACTGATGATTCCCATGGGGGTGAGGCTTTAAATGGCTTATGCACATTTTCATAAAAAATTTTCAAATAACGTTTCACCCAAATATATATACAGTCGAACTTCCATTACTCGAACTAAATTGGTTGGCAGTAGCATTAAGAGAGTAAATAGCATACAATTCTTCTACCGTAACTCGAACTTTCATAACTCGATGTTTCGAACGAAAATGCATGCACATGAATTCTATAACTCAAAGTAATGTGATTGCTTTCTCTCGTTTTACTTTTTTTTAAGAAGCCTTTTGTTCGTTTGTTTGTTTTGAATATATTCGGGGAAATCCCATTTTGTACATCAAAGTATTTGCTCGACAAAGTATTTTTAAATAATGATGATGTTAAGTGTTATTTTTTTGCAGTTTGTGTAAGTATCAGTCGCGTGCATTAAGTCGCGCTGAATTATTAATGTAAATTGTGAAACGCAACTAAACGTGTTTTAAAATGTTTGTCGATTGAAGAAATATAGATGTCGATTGAAGTCGAAGATGAATTAAAGAAAACGAAAGCATCTGAAAAATATGGTATCCCGGCTAGTACGGTCTCAACAATTTGGAAAAATAAGTAATCGATTATCACAACTTTTCAATCTGGATCTCCTGGATGCAGTTAAAGGATAAAAAAACCAATGTTCCAAAATATCGGCAAGGCAATCTTACTAACATACTTACTAAGATGGCGCTTACAACTGTTGGTCGATTTTGGCCTGGTCTAACAATTTGAGCCAGCCTCTTTTGTCCTGCGCTTGCTGGCGCCAGTTGGAAACTCCAAGCGTTGTCAGGTTATCCAATGCCTGGTCTTTTCAACGGAGATGCGATCTTCCTCGTCTGCGTTGGCCACTGCTGGGTACCGAATCCAATATTTTTTTTGCTGGAGCTTCGTCGTTCATTCTCTCGACATGACCTAGCCAGCGAAGCCGCTCTATTTTAATACGCTTGACTATATCGATGTCGTCATATAGCTCATACAGCTCGTGGTTCCATCGTATTCGGTACTCGCCATTGACGCAGATTGGACTATAGATCTTGCGAAGGATTTTTCTCTCGAAACGCTCCCAAAGTCCTTTCATCAGAGCTGCTCAACGTCCAGGTTTGTGATGCGTATATTAGGACAGCATGATTATTGACTTATAGAGCGTCAGTTTTGTTTGTCAAGATAGAGCTCTGCTTCTTAATTGCCTAGTGAGCCCAAAGTAACACCGGTTGGCAAGAGTTATTCTTCGTTTAATCTCAATACTGATATTGTTGGAGGAGTTAATGCTGGATCCCAGGTAAACAAAATCCTTCACTACCTCAAAGGAGTGTTGTCAACAGTGACGTGATTTCCAAGACGCTGGGACTGTTTGTTTGTTGACACAAGATACTTCGTTTTATCTGCGCTTACTGCAAAACCCATTCGACTCGACTCTTTTTCTTGCCTGGAGATTGTTGTGCTGACTTCGCGCATATTTTGGCCAATGATGTCAATATTATCAGCATACACCAGCAGCATAACACTCTTATAGAAAATTGTGCCGCTGCGTCTCAGGTCAGCAGCTCGGATGATCTTTTCCATTACAATATTAAAGAAGTCGCACGAAGTAAGGAATCACCTTGTCTGAAACCTCGCTTGGTATTGAATGGAAGGGAGAGGTCCTTCCCGATTTTCACTGCACTACTGGTGTTCTTCAGTGTCATCCTGCAAAGACGTTTTAGCTTCGCAGGTTTACCAAATTCAGACATAATGGAGTAAAGGTGACTCCTTATTGGACTGTCGAAGGCGGCTTTGAGACCGACAAAGAGATGGTGCGTGTCGATTTGTTTTTCTAGGGTCTTTTCCAATATTTGTCGGATCGTGAAGATCTGGTCAATGGTGGACTTTCCAGGTCTGAAGCCACACTGATAAGGTCCAATCAGTTGGTTAACGATGGGTTTCAGTCTTTCACACAATACGCTCGACAGGACCTTATATGCGATATTAAGAAGTCTAATCCCACGGTAGTTGCCGCAAATGGTGGGATCACCTTTCTTGTGGATTGGGCAAGGCAATCATCGATTGGTTTAAGGCAGCTAGAAGTCAAAACATGTCTATATTTGGAGCAATATTAAAGGAAAAGGCAACGGAGTTTGCGAAACGTTTTGGTGATGATAATTTTATGGCTAGCAATGGTTGGCTTGATAAATGGAAGCAGAGGTATTGCATAAAACGTCGAATTGACGAAATGTTCAATAAATAAAATAATTTGTGGACTTTTTTTTTAGACATGGTCTGGGCTTTAAAAAAGCGTACGGTCTGGAACTGGACTGCGAAAAATGGAAAAAGAAGTTTTGCCTTATTTAAAATGGATGTTTTAAATGCGGATGAAACCGGATTGTTTTTTAAATGTTTGCCAGACAAAGCACTGACTTTTAAAAACGAGCGGGGCAAAAATGATAAACAGCGGGTTACGTTAATGCTGGCAGCAAATATGGATAGTTCAGAAAAACTTAAAATTCTATTGATTGGAAAAGCGCCAAACCTCGGAGCTTTCGTGGTGTTCAGTGGTTACTACCGCACATGCTGCACTTCTGTTATGTATATAGAAGTCCGAATCTACGGAGGGAGTCCACTTTTAATAAGCTGGACTCTCTCTCTGATTCAATAACGCACATTTTGGGGCTGTTCTCTGACAGCGAAATCGTTTTTGCCGGCGAAGTGAAGGAACCAACTTTCATTCCTAGAGTTGGTATGAAGAGCCAAAAAGTCTTCGACCTTTTTCTGACATCGCATCATGAAAAATATGATGTGAGTGTCCATGCACCTCTTGGTAATTCGGACCACTGTACCATATCCGCTGCTTTTCCATATTCTAAGCAACGCACGTCTTCACCTAAAGCCCCGAAGAGGAACTCTTAGTTTTATGAAAGAGCAAATTGGATTGCGCTAAATAACTTTTACCGCAAATTCAATTGGAAACTGTGCTTGAATGCCGACAGAAATGTGAATGTCACGGCTTTAATGGTACAAGAGATTATTTTATTGGATATGCGGTCTTTCATACCCAATAAGATTAGAAGCATTAAACCAAAAGACCACTCCTGGTTTAATGAGACTTGCAGGATTGCAGTCAGGTCCAAAGAGGAAGCCTTTCAGAATTGGCGTTCTAACAAAAATTCTGATTCTAAAAGGCTTCGCACTGAGACTAGGAATCGCTGTTATGCAGTCTTAGAACGAGAAAAGTTTCTTAACGAAACCCGCATAAGAGAACAGGTTCTTCTCTGCCCAAAAAGGAGTAAAAACTTTTGGTCTTTTGTTAAAAGGATAAAGAATCAGACATCTTCGTCGATTCCAACTATTTTAAAAGATGACCAAATCTTCACTGACTCGACTGATAAGGCGAACCTGTTGGCTGGTTTGTTTGCACGTAACTCCACTGTTCCGGCTAGCAGTCAGCCACTGCCCTTTATTGAAAGAAAATCTTCTACAATGCAGGAGATTTATTTTCGAACTAGAGCAGTAAAACGGGTCCTATCTCAATATAAAAAAACCTCGGGGTCTGATGGCATACCACCACTTGTGCTAAAAGCGTGTGCTTCTACCCTGGCTCGACCTTTGCGAAACCTTTTCAACATCTCCTACAGGACAGGAGTATTTCCATCTAGTTGGAAGATCGCAAATGTCCAGCCAGTAAAAAATGTAAAAAATTCATTCCGTACTTTGAATTTGTATTTCCAAACGAATGACACTACAATTGATGAGCACTATAAGAGTTTGAACAAATTACAGTCTCTTTTTAATGAAAATAATAAAAAAATACTTACTCAGCAACTTATTTCAGAATATTTTACTTAACTCTAACTTAAATGTAATTTTTCGTAAGCGGCTATTTTAAATAAAAAACTTATATAAATATCCTAAACAGTACCGGATTAACACAAAGCGGGGCCTGGGACTAAAATCTACACGGGGCCTACTTAAGGACAGAGCATTGAGCACGGATCTTTTAATAATAAAAAATTCATTTTTACGCATTTTTCCATATGTCTTAAAGTGAAAAACAGCGTTTGAATTTGCTGTAAAACTATTGTAGTCGATAGTCAACAATTGCTGTCTGCTGGGTAAAGTTCCGAAGCCACAGCTATAGTTCACGAAGACCTATCACAGTCGATGATCGGCTGCTGCTGTCTGCTGCGTAAAGTTTCACAGTCAAAGCACAGTTCATGAGTGAGCTGTCGTAGTCGATATGCAGCTGCTGCTGTCGTAGTCGATAGTCGACTGCTGCAGTCCTGCTGCGTAAAATCTAACAGTAGCGCTATGTATCGAAATGGTACGAAAATATTTTTTTTTTTAAAAATCTACTTTTAGGCACATATTATTTTATTTATAATAGAAGAAATATACTGGTAATTTTTTTTGATTAACAAAATGTGAAATATAAAAGAAAAAAAATTAATGTGCAAATGCTAATTTACAAAAAATCAAAAACATCATCAATACTGATTTCCATCGCTACCAATTTAATGTGTTTTATATTTATTTATATGTTGTATAATTATCGATAATTATACATATAATTATACACGACAGCTGAGAATATGCTGTTGCTGTAGCTGCCGATCGCTTTTACGTTTACTGTACAGCCACAGCACAATTTCTGGTGCTGTTGCTATTTGTTGCGCAGCAATTTAAACCCTGGTGAAAAAAATAACTCTTGAATTTTTATTTAAACAGTTTTTTCTCGATTTAACTGTGGCAATTCTTCCTATCAATTTGTCAAAATTAATCATTTACAACAAATAATTTTCAATACAATTTCGCGTTATTGGTGACAAACATTCGTGTCGGTTTGATCGGTGTACATTTTTTATTATTTTTAATACTAAAAATTACCTTTCAGCTTCAGCTATTTTTTCTGGTTATTCTTCTCTCATAGTCTTGGCAAACAAATCGACTCAGGTTCTTAGCACTATTCTTAAACCCTGAAAATTCACTTCGCAATTGTGTTGCGAATTCGATAAGAGAAGACAACATATCGTTAGCAGGTATCAAATCAATATCTTCTTTTTGCAAATATTGGGTGATTGTATTGAAGCGATTCAAAATTCAGTTCCAGAAAGCTATCATGAAAGCGTTTTGCAGTTTTATTATTTATTCAATAGTGCAGAAGCTTCATGATGCGTTTTGGATTTTTGGTTTTGATCTTCACATAAAATTTCCTAGGATCTATATAAGATGGATATTGTAAAAACATGATAAGCCACATTGCTTCAAAAGTGAATATTTTATGTTCATTACATCTCTTGACGCATTATCAACATCAACTTAAAATATTGCCACCATTACCAGATCAATTCTGGCCCTATACCTTAAAGAAATTTTAAGCACAACCACGATTTCTTTCAAATATACATTGTTTTAAAACTTTAAGGCCGATTACTTCGAAAAAATTTTTATATTGGGTGCCATGTTTTTACAATAAGAACTTCATATACAAGCGCCTTCGTGGCCCCTGCCTGCTCGGCGCCGGGGGCTGCAGCCCCCTAGCCCCACCTAAATCCGCACCTGGATTCCTAAATATCCACAACTGTGGGCAATTAAGGCTTTTTTCAATAAAAAAAAAATTCTATAACTCAAAGTCTCCGTAAGTCGAAGTTTTTTTTGGGATAATGGTGATTCGAGTTATGAAAGTTCGACTGTATTTACTTTAAATTTAAATTCAGGAACCTCGTGATATTAAATGAAAGCTTTTGTTTTTTTATATAAATTAGTTTTATTAAATATTTCTATTAAGTTATCAGGTATATTGTAAGTATCATGACAATTGTTACTAACGTGATGCCATGCTTTTATTTTATACTAGTGTAAAAGCCCGTCCTACGACGGGAAGGAACTATTTAGAGTACAAAATGCGACAAAAAATTTATTGGATTTATATACAAAGGTTTTTATTTGAAAACATGTTTATTTAATTATTTTGATAAAACTTCTTTATATACAGCATTTCTAGCAAAAAAATTCTTAGAATTTTTAAACAATTAACCTTGTTCCTTGCATCTACAATGCTTAGTTTTACATCATCAGCCCGCTAAAACTGCCTATGACTGAATACCAACCAGTTCTTTTGGAAATACTCCTACTTTTTGCAATATTGAACCTTGCAATTTATTTATGGTCATTGAAAATGTCAGTTTCAATCAATTGTAGGTATGAAAACTATTTCATGTACGCCAGTGCGCCTGTCAATACCTGTGCGATGATTAATTAAGTTTTTTAGTCTTTCCGTTACAGATATCTCTTTTGGTATTGAAATTTCGAAGAAGTATTATAATACTTCCAATTTCGAGGTTTAACTTATGCAGTGGCATATCCTGAAGGATAAAATTCATTCAAAAACTTGGCAGGGTAATTTTGTTTATCGTTATCATCACTCTCTTCAATTTAATCCGTGCTCAGATCTGTCACTGTGTCACCAACTTAGATATTTAGAACTTGCTCGTTGACTTCGTTCACATCGGAATTTTTTGGGCACATGATAGTAATTTTGGAATAACGGTTGATGTTATTCGGACTCAAAGTATCGCCAAAAATCTATTTAACCCTTTCAATGGATTTGTCCATTATATTGGACACTTAGGAAAAAAAAATTTTTTTTATTTTCCAACGTTTTTTCTAAAATCAAATAGGTTGGTACTATGAAATGAAGTTCTGCCAACATGACAAAAATAATTTTAGGGAGATATATAACGTTTAACTTACAATAAGTTAGATTTTCGATTTTATGCCCAGCAGAAGCCTTCAATATTTTATATCGCGTGTAAATAAATTTTGCAAAAAAGAAGTGATTATTGCGATTGGTGTGCAAAGCATAATTTTTGTTTTTTTTTTATAATAACATTTGCACAAATAACGCATTTTCATTTGTCTCCGGTTGTTTTAGTTAAACTAAAATATTATAATACAACGTTATCATGATTTTGTCCAATATATTAGACAGCCTGCCAAAAGAAAAGCAAATCATGTAAAAATCATAGGGATGGTTTTTAATCTTTTTATTGCTTAAATGATGGGAATATAAGCTCAATAAAATTGTCCACGATTATTCTAGGCAAGCCATTTAAAGGGTTAATAAGCGAACCTTTACAAACAAAATGATCGGGAATTTCTATGATATCTTCATCTCCATTTCCTAACTTGAGTAGCCAATCGCTAAAACTTGGATCACAAGACCGAACATTGTGATTTAATTCTTGCAATTCCAATTGACACCACACGTCACTGAATGTACTAATTGCTGTTCAGTTTATGCAGACCGAATAGGTTCTGGTTCTGTTAATTAAGAAGCCCTGTAATAGCAAGACATGATGTTTGATGTATTGTAGTTGAGGAAAATGACGATAGTCTTAAGAACAAAGATTTCCAATACATAATTTAAGAATAGGTTCTGGTCCAGGCTGAACAGGTTTTAACAGGTTAAGTAAGTACAAACATTTCAAATGGATAATTTTACAACAGGTTCTGGTCCAGGCCGAACAGGTTTTAAAATGTATAGTACGTACAAAGATTTCAAATGGATAATGTAACAATAGGTTCTGGTCCAGGCTAAACATGTTTTACGATATAGAGCACGGAGCAGGACGCTTGTCTTTAATATATTAAGATTAATTAAATTATTCAAAATTGTACCTTGTTCTCTGTTGCGGATTTAAGTCTTAGAAAGTTTCATGTTACTTAAAATTCGCTCAACTTCAGCATTGCTAAATGATAAAGAAAGAAGTGAGAGCACAAATTCTCTTTAGTCTGTAGATGGATTTAGTTCTTGGGAATACTTTAACAACAATACCTACTTGTACTTCCCTCAATTTCCAATCAACAAGTTTCAAGTGATCAAATTGTTGAAAAACTTTATTACTTTTGTAGCCTTATTTGGTTCATAGAAGCGAATAATTTTCTTTAACCAACGGAAAAAAACGATATTTTTAAAAAGTTTAATATATTTTGGTATTCGAGATCTAATTTGAAGGAGCAAGTTGAAAACAAAAATTTTGTAAAAGTTTGTGACTTCTTCTGCGTCATTATTATGCATATGTACTAACACATTTTCAGTTTGTTTGAAATCCTAAAAAGAGCTTTGAGAACGTCAACTCGAAATTTTAATTTGAAGTAAAAATATCAAAATTTGATATAACTTGAAATTCTCACAATTTTTATTAGAAAAACTAAGTCCTTCAATATTTTCGAAACATCAATGTCATTGGTATTTAACATTAAATCAATTATTTTTGTATAATAAATATGCTCCCTGAAACAAAAATATTCCACTCTGGCATCACTGTTAATGATTCAAGTGTACTGAATAGGGATTAAGAAACAAATTTCTCGTAAAATTGTACTTTAAGTCTTCTCTGAACACAACAACTATGTATCTACATATGTCAAACGAATAGATTATTTTTTTCATGCAAAAGTTTACTTACATTGTATGCTTGTAAACTTCTAAACTTAGTATTAGCTTAAAAGCCACATGAAATTTTAGTCATGCGTAAATTTTTAAAACGCCAAAAACAAGTGTTCTTTTTTTATATCTTCTGCCAAAATTCGTTGATCAAAGTTTGTAATGTTTTTATGTCTTAGAATATGTAACTTCATAAAATTTCCTCTGAACTTTAACAGCACTGCTCAATAATAGTTGACAGCAAGTAAACGATTCATTTATAATCCTAGCTTACCTTTTACCAACCTTCAATTTAAGACATAAAATCAAAATTAACTGCAGGGCACTATTTCTTCCTTTTTTTAAGGCTAAGTAATGTCATGTGAAATGATAAAATACAAACATAGAAATACTATGAACGCGTGATGATGCAAAATTTTCGTAGAATTAAAACAAAAGCACTTTTCCAATGTGCCATGCAATATAAATGAAGTATCCTTTGGGGATCACTAAATAAGTCATTTCGAGGAATTTCCGCGCTAGGTGCTGCTGCATTTAATTAAAGCACCAAAATCATGTTAATAGAAATTAAAATAAATAAAACCTTGACTAATCGTTAGAAAGACTCAAACAAACATTAACGTCCACAAATATATGTGACACGCATACATTCTAGGAAATAAGCAAAATTATTGCGGTTCATTCATTAAAATTTCCACGAATTAAGCATGACAAAAGAAGACACAATAGCTTGAAAAAAAAAAGGAGAATTAATAGAAATTTATTCATATAAACAAAAACAATAAAGAAAGGACAATAACAATAAAGCGTTAGTAATTAAGCTCTAACATAAAAAAAAACGATAGATGGCACACACAAGATGGCACACACACTCACTTACATACACTTATACAACTATACAAACATGCACATACAAATACACATCGCCCTAAACCCCAAAGCTCAACATTCATTAAAAAAGGTCCAGTACAGTATGAAATGAAAATAATTTTAAGCAGCGAAATAATTGTTTAAGTTGTGCTAATGATGATGATGTGAACAGCAGAATTTACTGACTTTGAAATGAAAGTTGAACAAAAAGTAAAAATCATTATGATCTATGTTATGGGGAAATATTAATTAAAATTTATATAAACTTGAAGTTGTTTAATTAAAACGTATGATTATTAGAGCAGACTTAAAGCTAGAATAAATTGCAATAATTATGACCTTCGTAGTAATAGGATTACCACAAGTCGTTAGATGGGTGATGTTAAGTTATTTAAATAATCTATATTTTATTTTTTTGTAAATAAATTTTTTACATTGTTTACATTAAAACAACATTAATGTTTTAAAATACTCTTAAGCAATTACGTTAACTAACTACGAGCTATTTAAACGATCAGTGGCTTAGATAGGGAGTTGAATTAGGGCATACATCCAACCTTAGATCATTTTTTTGCACTCATTTTCGATTATATTTATATATTAAGTGTCAAAGTGTTTAAAAAAAATTAATAAATAATTAATACAAAGGTTTCAAAAAGCAACTGTCATTTAAAAAAATATAATCCTTATACCGTGAAATGTCTTCTTAAGACGGTAATTGGAACCTTGTGCTAGTAATTATTAAACTTATCTACTAAGATATATTTGACTTACATGTATATAAAAAAATATCCCCATAAACTAAGGTGCTTATCAAAATTATAAGACACTTCTACAACTTACCTTTCACCCTCGAAAAAGCTGCTTTGCTTATGTTTTTGCAAAAACCAAAAAAATAAAAAACTAATAAACAAAGAATAAGTGTAAGAAAAAAAACTCGCGTGTAGCAACGTACACGTGGCAGAAGTGAAACTTCTTAAAAACTTAGAAATAAGAGAGATTTTAGTGTGTAATAGAGAGAAAGTATCTGAAAAGAAATTCAATAAATACGAAATGAAATAATAATCTGTTGATTCAATATTTACATCCAGGGACCGTACCGGCTATGGTTTTTATCGAAAGTGTCACATATTAACTGTTATCTTTTAAGTTTTATTTTTTTTCGACAAAAATAAAAGTTATTTTGTGATTTAATTTGACTTTTATTTTATCGGTCAAAAATAACAGTTATTTTTTGCCGCTTATTTTTTCGGTCAAAAATATCAGGTAGTTTATATATTTTCAAAAGCCATTTTTCCGACTAAAAAACTTTTGATACCATTATTTTCATCTCATCGGTGAGATATTTCACACATGGTGTCAACAGTTCAATCTGTCATGTGGCCTTTATAAAAACACAAATTGCTTGATTTTTTTGACCGAAAAAATTAAAGTCACAAAATAACTACTATTTTTGACCGACAAAATAAAAGTCAGAAGTATCTTTTATTTTTCCTCGAAAAAATACATGGTAAAAAATAACAGTTAAATGTTAACTTTTAAAGAATCACTCTAAAATTTAAAAGGCACTCAATATTAGTGAGGCTGAAGACATTGGTAACATAATGTTATATGAAAAAGTCTGTCAACAATTTTTTTTTTCATTTGAAAATTGTAAAATAACAGTTATTTTCGGTACTTGTTTTAGTTCAGTTGGTGTTTTAGTTGCTTTCGAATGTCTTCTCAACTTTGTCACTTTTTTAATGCTACATTGCATTTGCATAGTACTCGTTGACGCAGCCTCCGAAAGCAGAAGCAAATCTTGTTGATTATTTTGTTCAGCTTCCTGATCATAATAGTTGCTATGTTGAGTGAGGGCCTCGTAAAGCAGCGAACGTCGACTGTTGAGTGTATCAATTTGGTTGGCTATAAAATTTTGTTGAGATGATGGCTGTGTTCCAAAATACATTTTTACAAAGCATCAGTGTGTTTTTCTGGGGATTGGTTCTTTTTAGATTCCCCAAAATACACTGATGCTTCGTAAAATTGCATTTTGGAACTCAGCCGATGTTGCAATTACCTTACCTTCTTCATTAGTTACAGACCCAGCTGCGGCTGCATTCTTAAAAGCTCTAATTCGCTATTTATATTCACGAACGCGTTCTGCTACTGCTTTAGCTATTTTTCTTAGCTTTGAGGCGTTTTTTGGTATGGCAAAAACTATTCTCGGCAGTCTTAAATATTGCACTTTTAACACTTTTTGTTTTTAATATTATATTGAATTAACTGTTTTGAATGTTGTCAATCATCTGTCAAGTTTTTGACGCTTAACCAACGAACCATATTCAGCTTTATAGCCTAGACACATTGACGACGGCTACAACATAACAACACGAGCTGAAAACAAAAATGTTGGCATGTTGTCTACGACTTGATGATTTTAGATGCAGCACGATAAGCCGTATTTTCATATATTTTTATTATTAAACATCGAATTGTCATTAAAAAACAAACACTTAACACAAACACAATGAGAACGAACAATAAAAAACACAAAAGAAGCACGAAATTTAATGAAAACATTAACAAATGCCGATGTTCTTACTCTTGTCGCACGTCAAAATAGAAAAAGTTCTAAATCGACGACAGCAACATTGCTGCAATGACGCATTGTCGTTGCCTCATTTTCACCACATTCACCTCCATAAGAAAAGCATGTAAAAAAAATTGAGGTTTGACGCAATGTTGCAGCCGTCGTCAATGTGTCTAGGCTATTAAGCTCATTATGCAGCGAACAGGCAGTAAATTTTTTCCCACTAGATGTGCCTAAATTTTTTCGTTTGAAGCGTAAAAAAATAAATTTTCGTGCATAATTTACGGATGAAAATTAATGTTACGGACGGAATGTTACGCGTTCAATATTAAGTACATTTTGTTTGCCTGTTTATCATGAGCATATGTGGCGTAATTGTAGAGCTTCCGACTATCAACATCGGTGGTCTGGGTTCAATTCTCGCTAGCGGCTATCATTTTTTGAAAATTTTCATATGCATTGAAAACGTTAGCCTAGCATCAAGAATAAGAGACCTTGAAATTTCACTCGCCGCCAAAGAAGTTTCACTTCAATACACATATAATGTTTTTATACACAGAATTGAAAAATATCTGTTATTTTTATTTGAAATACTCACATTTTTGCCTACTAGCAACATTATCAAAATTATAAGACATCTTTCTTATTTTACTTTTAAAACAAAACAAAAGCGATTTCAATGTATTTCTCGTTTAAATTTATGAAAATTAGTAGCCAATATAACCACCTCGGTTTGTTCCAACATCAAAAATGCGTTTTTTCATCGAAGTTGTTAGGTTAATAAACAAATTTGGTTCGAGTTTGTTCCATTCGCTTAAAATTCCCTTTTAAAAGTAGAAACATTTTCATATTTATTATTATCTGCATAAGCTCGCCGTGCTAAAACCCCCCAAATATTTTCTATGGGGCTTAAGTCAGGTGAGCATGCAGGCTAATCCATAATTTCAACGGAGCAGTCTTGTAAAAAGCCATTGTCTGGTTACTTGTTTGAATGCGTGCATTGTCCTGCATAAAAATATAATATTTTTCTCTATTTTCAAGCAATAAAAGCAGTAGGCTTTTTTCAAGCACATCAATATACGCTGCACTATTCATTCTTGAGCTCGTGAATTGCAAATCCAGCACATCACTTTTGTTAAATGCACCCCAGATCATTACTGAGCCACCGCCAAAGTTTCTCTTAGAGAAAATAAGGGGTTCCTTTCTCAGATCACGCCAATAATGGCGAAATCCATCTGGCCCATCCAAATTTAATTTTTTCTCATCGGAAAAAATAACCTTTTTAGAAAAGCCGCAATAAGCTTAATGCAAATGCTGTGAACTTAAAATTCCTTACCGAGTCCCAGCAAGTTTCCAAGTTATTTTGTGCAAAAAGAATGCGTGCAACTTTGTGATGTTTTTTAAGGTGGGCAATTCTTTTAATCACACCTCGAACAATATTTGGTGATGCCTTTAAAGTACGCCAAGCAGTCATTGGCGACAGTTTTTTACTGCAAGAAGCAGCAAGTTGGGCACATGATAAAAATGAATTGCTTGCTTTTTTCACAATTGTCCTTTTATTACATGATGAAAGGATTGGTTTTCTTCCTGAAGTGCGTATTTTCACATAACTTTCAGGATTTTTTTAAAAAAATTTGTAATAACGTTGCGACTCCTACCAATTTGTCTTGAAATTTGGCTCACATTCATGCCCGAAATTGAATAGGCCTTAATTGACCCTTTTTCTTCTTCTGTCAATAGCGTCGAACGTGGCATTATATTGAAAAAATGCTTAATATTAAGTTTTCTATTGATAAATTATCAGAATAAATTGATCCGCTCACTGTTGCTGCACTTTTTAATATGTGTCTTATAATTTTGATAAGCTTGACAGCACTAAACTAACGGTTCTTTTTCCAATGCTATGCTTAACATATAAAAACTAAATTTTTCTTCACGCTTACTCTTTGAACATTCTTTCAATATATTTTGTTTTTGCAAAAACACCAACAGTGCTGCTTTCGCGTGGGTAGAAGGTAAGTTATAGAAGTGTCTTATAGTTTTGATAAGCACCTTAGTTTTAGAGACATGCATTGCACTGCTGCATATACTGAGAACATATACCTGAGAACATATACTTTCCAAGCGTACTTGCTTAACGACACAAGAAAAAATACGCTAGAAATTGTTATCGATTTGTTGTTATCGAGATGAAGTTCCGTTCAGCAACTGCGGTTACCTAGTTAAATTGGGGGAATTACACTTAAAGCAAGCGCATGAAATTCAGATATGCCCTTTAAATATTCCTTAAGGGAATTAGCATGAATATTAAGTTTATTAACCCTCACTTTGGCACCAATCTTTTACTTCGTAATCTGGCACTATTTACATTTGTAAATATTTTTTTGGCATTCTTAAAGATAAACAGAAACTACAAATTTACATTATTTTTTAGGCGGAATATATGTATTGACAGCTTCTAAGTCCAATTCCGGAAAAATTTCATGCCGCTCTCAAGTGGTTTAGAAGTTATAGGGTTCGCATTTTGGGAAAATGGGCCTGGAAAAGTCGTGTTTTTTTTTTAATTTTCCAACAAAATCTAGCATTATGGGTATCAAAAGAAAGGTGATTCTGTAGCCTATTCAAAAAATTACTAACCATTGAAATCCATGCATTACTTCTTACGATATAGCGTTTTACATATTATGCACACTTGACGATCCATCCCTTTACGAAATAACCAAAATATAATTATGAAAATCAAATTAAAAAAAATGTATAGTGCCAATGAATAAACAAAACAAATTTCAACAAAAAATTAAATTTTTTTCATTAAATTAGCACTTCCAGCTTAAATATCAAAACATGACATATTGTTGTAAAAACTGGCGCTGTTTCCAAACAACTTCAATTGTTCCTTTTTTTCATATATTCTATAAAGGGGTTTTTTAACTTTGCATATTATTTGCATTTGAAAAGCACACTGCGTTGACAACTATTTTTTCACGGTTTCATTTCTGCGTACCTTTATTTTTCTCCCGAAAAGCAGAATTAAAATGTAGCGTGTGTTTCACTTAGTTGTAAAGAGTTTAAGTGTTATAGTAAGAAAAGAGTTTTTATTGATCAGTTGTGAAACATCGTAGTGTAAATTTTATAAAAAAAAGAATAATAATTAGAATAATAATTAATAATGTATTGATTAACACAGTAATAATGACAAATAAAAACCGTAAATTTAAAATATTGATTGGTGCATCGGTGTCCCGGTAAGCAATTCTGTTCATTAATATTTTTCCAATAAAAGCTATCAAATATGAAATATGTATATATAATAAATATGTGAAGAGTTTTTCCTTATCATTTTTTTCTATAAATAATACAAAAAATGCGTTAAAACACCAGAAAAGCCTTTCAAATACAAAATATTTACATATGTAAATATGTACCAAACTACGTTATAGAAATGAAAAATTTTCAAAAAGTATCAAAAAATTCTAAAATTAAAAACAACTTTTAAATTTTCAGAAAGAAAACCAAAAAATAGCCACAGAGTCCAAGCCATATTCAAATCGAATAAAAAAGAACGGAGTTATGGCAAATTTAAAATTGGGATATTTACATATGTAAATAGTACCAAAGTGAGGGTTAAGTTGAATTAACCCATGAAGGTATTTTTTTTTTTTGTTTTTGTAGTGTAAAGGACAGTGTACCTGTAATTATAAACAAATAAAATGTGGGAAAGTGTCTCCATAAAGTCATTACTGAAGATGACAAAATTAATTTGTTGCTGAGTGTGTGGGCTAAAAATTTTATATTTCCTCTTCAAAAAATATTACGGCGAGGTATTAGCGCAACCAAACGGGGGATTTCAGGGATTAAACCCCCCAAAAAATTATTCTAGTACCAAGCAAAATATTATTCAATCAAAGTGAGTTACATGAAAAGCAATCACACGTTCTATGAAATGAGTAAAAACCCCAAATATATATTTTAAATCGATTCTGGTTGACGCATAATCTACTAAATTAGTCATATTTTATTCTTCAGACTGCACATTAAGTCGGATCGATTTTGTATGGAGAAAAAAAAGTGAGCCGGACACCGACTCAAAAGTAAGTAGTACTCTTAAAACTATAAAATGTTTTTTAAACACCTTTAAAAAATTTATTTTCTTGGTATTCAAACTTATTTAAGATTATTGGAATAGTACTGAGCTCTTCATACTTTTGGTGTATCGTATGGTATTGTTTAATCAAAACTGAAATAATATGAAAAATACGTTTTTTTATAAGTGTTTAAAAAGATATATATTCGAAAATCATGAATTTTGTATTGGAGCAATATCTGGCGCACATTTCATTAAAAACTGGTTGCCTGAAATCGACTTTGCACACCAAAACACCCATATGTACCCACTAATACACCCACCAAATTTTTCCAAAATCGAACAGTAATTCTGTGTCGACAAGTAATAACAGCTAAACTCATTTTCAAAATATCAGGAGAGCATTTTTCAAATTGAAATTGCTACCGAATATTAGGATACCCAGACTTTTACTGATTAGATTTGATGTCCTCAAACATTTAATTTTTAAGGTACAACCATACAAATTTGCTTACTAGTGTATTTCTTTGCAAAAAAAACGATACAAAAGTAACAAACTCGATTTGTACTCGTCGACTTTAGCGGTTATTCCTTGTCGACACAAAATTATTGCAATGAAATAATAATTGAGCTGAAGGAAGCTTTTGAATATCGATTTCTCACATTTAATATAATTGTGGTACTAAGTTTTGGTTAAACTGAAGAAACAAGAGCTCAGTAATTTTCCAATAAATTTAAATTCATGTGAATATTATGAGAAATACATATTGTTCAGATATTTAAAACAACCTCTTCTCGGAAATGACGAAATATGGATTTTTTTTTGGGCTCTCAAAAGAGTTTGTAAACACAAAAAAATTTAAAAATTTGTTGTACCATAAAAATCTTTAGTTCCTTGCTTATTTTGGGTATACATCCTGCTGAAAAAAAAAATGTTATGCAAAAAAATTATTTTTCTGCAGAAAAGACGTTCAAAAGAACCAAAACCGCTCCATGGGGATTTCTCCGATCCAAAAAAAATTATACAGACATTTAAGTTTAAGAGACCCTCTAACTTTTTAGTAGGTGTCTAGTGAAATTTCGATACGGATGTTTAATTTTTGTTATGTTATGATTCTGACCACTTGAGGGGTTGTTGGCAATACTTCGATTTGAGTTATTTTTTCAACTTCTAGCATGGAACTCACTAAGGAAACTTGAAATATTTGGAAAAAAATTAATTCAAAAGTAAGACAAAATAAAAAAGTCTAAGTCTTTCTCTAAATTGTTAAATATTATTCGATATTAAGGAATTATGGCTTATTAGGTAAAAAGATGTTGGTTTGATTTTTCTTCTGACCGCCCATCCAGTGTCATATTATAGTTATACGGTATTACTTATCCAATTAGCAACTGCTGACTTAAATTGAAATAAAATATTTTCAACGATAGGTCTTTAGCACACTTTTTAACGATAGGTCTTTTCTACACTTTTCCAAAATCGGATAAAATTTGTACAATTTTGAGGGATTTTCGTGAAACTGATTTTGAAAATCCAATGGAAGATTATGAATAAGGCTTTATAAGTCGATATTAGATGTAATTTCATCGGCTATTTTGGTGGCGAGGGACTCAAACGATTTTTCAAATTCAGACTCTGCAGACTCTCCCAAGTTGTCAGAAATTTTGCGTTTTTTACTTTCGGATTTGAGCATAATTAGTACTCACTAAAGGACGAATTTTAAAGCTAGTGCCAGCCAATTGGGTATTTTTACAACGAAGTGAAGTATGAATGAAAAATTTTCACTGCACTCAGTAAGAAGTTTCTCGGAATAAGATAAAATGCCATAATATTTAGAGAAAAAAAATTATAGAGTTTGCTCCAGGGAATGCTTTTCTCTAAATATGTTACTAAAAATTCGCTAAAAATGATAAAAAGCTTCCATGAAAAACAGAAATATATAAAAATATATCGTGTTTAGAGAATGAGACTTTTTATTTTTGAGAAAAGATTTCATTTTATTGAAGAACTTCCCATAGTGAATTTTTTATCAAAATATAAGAAAAATTTTTCATTTTCCATAAATTTTTTTCATTAAATGAGAATTTTGTTGTTCGATAAAAGTACTTATCATTATTAGAGACACTGAAATATTTCCATTTATCACAAGCGAAGTAACATTTCTTTGAAATTGTAAAAATTTAATCTAGTTGAAGAAAATTTTAATTGCAAAAGAGAAAATTGCTATTATCGAAAATAGAGAAATTTTTTATCGGAGGAAGATAGGTATTCTTTTCTAAATGTGTGAAAATAAAAATGAAAATATTTTAGCTCAAACCTTATAACTTTCGTCCAACTGGCCATGGTGCTGGTCATGCCTGAAGTTTGAACAAGGAACCATTAGTGCAATAATTGAACGCACTAACCGCACAGCCGCTGTAATAACGTAAAATCGTTTTTATATATAAGTTCTACATTTGATATAAAAAACAAAAACAAATTGGCCATTTCAGCCCTAGAAAGGACTTTGACCGAGCTTCTTATGATCAATTGTGTTGTGTGTATTATTAAAAGTTTGCACACAATTGAAAAATATTTTGATTGAAAAAACTTTTCGCCGAGACTGGGGATCGAACTCGGGCCCCGAGCATGCTAAGCCACACACTTAACCTTCATGGCACGGTCACCACATTACATATGATAAACACTCCCCCCCAAAACAATTCCTGGTTGCGCCCCTGCAGCGAGGCCTCAAATGGTGAGGCGTTTTTGACGTTTTTCATCAATTTCAATGAAAGACTTGGATACAAATCACCATGCGACTCCGAATTTTTTTTGTTCAATATAAATTAATTTATTTGATCGAATGACACCTTTTTGTAGAAAATGGCAAGCCTCAAAGGATAAGAATAATATTCGGTAATTTTTTTAGTGTAGTTTACAATCTCGAACAATCTTTATACTATCCGATCTTGATCTATTCTTCGGATTTCCTGCCAAGTGTAATAGGGTTGGAATTCTGCATGTGTCGAGCGCATCCATATCATGCGTGGGCGCCCTCTTCGTCTGCAGCCTTGGGGGTTCCATTCCAAAGCCATCTTTGCAATGTCGTGGTCCTCTTTGCGTAGGGTGTGACCGATCCACCGCCATTTGCGGTTTTTGATTTCAACGGCTTTAGGTTTGCAGGTCGAGATGGTTAAGAGATCTGCGTTTGTGATAGTTTTGAGAAAAAATAATGCCCAAAATAAAAATAATAAAAAATAATGCGTAGACACTTGTTAAAAAAGACTTGCAGCTTGTTGCAGATTGTGTTAGTGACCTTCCACGTTTCACAAGCGTACA
This sequence comes from Tetanocera ferruginea, assembly GCA_958299015.1. Lineage (NCBI taxonomy): Eukaryota > Metazoa > Arthropoda > Insecta > Diptera > Sciomyzidae > Tetanocera > Tetanocera ferruginea. The sequence continues at coordinate 134,876,076 of OY282640.1, forward strand.
GTAGCACAGATTTAATGCTGGTGTTGAAAGTCCGTAATTTTGTTATGATGTTTATGTTACGTGCTGCCCAGATGCGGTTTAGTTTGCGGAAGTCTTGTAGGGCCTTGTTTATGCGTGAGCTTAGATCCGCCTCAGCACCACCGTCTTTTGTGAGTACACTACCCAGATAGCAAAACTGATCAACATTCTCAATGATTTCTTGTGTGTCATCAATGGTCACTAACAGGACATCTTGTCTTGGGGTTTCTACACGCATTAGTTTGGTTTTTTTTTTGAGGTTGATACGTAATCCGACCTGCTTTGCGTTTTTGACGAGAGCTTTAAGTTTGGTGTTGAGCTCTGACAGTCTGTGAGCTAAGAAGCAAATATCATCTATTGAATACCACCGGGGGCGTCGTTGTTTGTTTTCTTGAGGACACTGTCAAGGACTACTATGGATAGCAGAGGCAACAGTACGCATCCCTGCCACACCTCTTTTTCAATGGTAAACGTACTGCTCTTTTTTCCTTTGAAAAGCATGCTACACTCAGCGCCCTCATAAAGCTCACTAATAAGAATGATGATCATCTCTGGTACTCTCACATTTCGCAGAGCGGACCGGATTGCGCGCCTGCTGATTGTATCGAAAGCACGTTAAAAATCGATGAAAAGCATATACAGTGGGGCGTAAAGAATTTATGTGGTCAACGCATTATCGCTTTGGCCTGAAACCATTTTGCTCCGTGCATAGTGTGGTGTAAGAACAGGTTATATTCTATCCGACATGACAAAAGCAAGAATTTTTTCAACAGCATTTAGAAGTGTGATACCTCGTCAGTTTTTACTTCGGCTCAGGTGGCCTTTCTTCGGTATAGACACTATTATTCCCTCATTCCACTCACTGGGTATTATGTTCATTACCAGATATCTAGAAGTAGCGGACGTAAAGCTGGGACACTTTCTTCTGCTCCATATTTCAACATTTCCGGTGGAATGCCATAAAGTCATAATGAATTGCTGATGTGGTCTCCGCAATCGATGGAGGCTCTGTCGTGATGTATCTGTTTGGGTTGTGTCGCCGGTTGTTTGTCGTTGGCATCATCAGCTTCTTCTTCCTCGATAGTGCTATCCATGTGTTCATAGTGTCATTTCCATTCATCCAGCTGCTTTTGTATGTCGATGGCCCAAGATTGGAGTTTTGTGGATAACTCGCGGAGACCAAAAAAATGATGAAAGTCAAGCTCAAAGTGTTCGTAACTGAAATCCGCTCAAAAAAGCTGAAAATATACTTTACTTGTTCGAAATTTATGCCAGAAACTGGGCTTAAAAATTTTTTTGATACAGACGTCAATTTGAGCTAAATAGAATAATCTTGGGCTTGTTTGAAAAAAAAAAATTGTTTTATTGTTGCTTATGCTCATCAAAACTATGAGCAACGTGTAATTCTCAATTGGTTCTTGTTTCTGTTACTATAAAAGTGTAAAAAATAAATTATTAAATTATATTTTCCTGTTCAAATTAGATGAAACATATCTAAATGTAAATTTTTTAGGGGGGCATTATTCAGCGTTTTAATTTTTTTTTTTCTTTATTGTTGTTTTAGTTATTTTAAAATTTGAAATATTTTGATAAAAAATTACAAAATTCCTTAGATTGGACATAATCATTTTTTACTATCAATCCATAAGTGGCATGCATTGGACTCAAATGAGCATGTTTTTTGTTTTTATAAATAATACCAAATTGATTTGAATTGGTCACAACTGAGCATATTAATTTTTTGATAAATGATCCAAATATCACTTAAATTATGCACGAATGAGCGTGTTAATTTTTTGATAAGCAATCACATTAGAGCTTGGTATCAAGAACATTATGGCTTAGATCAGAATCACTCCCAAAATTAATTGGTTTGGGATTGTTTTCAGCTCAAATTTCTCTCCTTGCTGCTGTGAAGTAATAAACAGACTTTGAATTCAAATTCTGCACATCAAAATATATAAAAATTAAACATGTTGGATAATTGTTTATGGTATGAAACTTTTTTTTAAAGTTTTTTTTTTAAAAAACTTTTTTGTTAAAAATATACTTTTGGATCATTTAAGTTATTATTTTATTGGATCAAACAAGTTTTTTATTTTTGATGTGTTTTATATACGGTTATTTGTAACTAGAGTACTTATGATACCAGTGTGCCGAGCACGTAATATCAGAGATGTGTGCCAAAAAATAATTAAATGAGGTTATTATGAGCCCTCAGACTCATAAAAATAAGCCCTTACGGAGTTACTAAAGACTCATACTGTTTGCTGTAATGCAGAGATTTTTCTCAGTAATAGTTTTATTACATGTATGTGACATTAGACATTACACTTTAGGCTGTAATTTTTCTGTCTACCCTCAAACAGCCAACAGCCATTATGTAACCAGCCCATAAAAATGTCATCTAAATGTTAAATTTTCCGTTTGACAATATAACATTACAATGGAATTTTAAAATACTTCACATACACAAACATAACAGCACAATAACACAAATACACAAACAAATCGTGAATTCCCAACAAACAAAATGATTCACTTATGATATTGCTTATGAATTGCTTTCTCGTTCATTTCATTCAATAGTAATTATCATATACAATTCATTTATAATATCGTGAACAGAAATTCCTCCTTCGTTAATGAATTGGTCAAACCGACAAAAGCAATTTGTGAACGAGTAGCAAAATCTAAGAAAATTAATTCATTAACGAATGTTTCTTTTTTTAATTTAAAAGAAGCAATTCTTAAACGAATTACCAAAGTTCAAAAAGCAAAAAAAAAAAAAATTAAAAAATCTGGAAGTTTTATACAGTGGCTCATAGCTTATTTGATACAGTGACTGATTTAAAATAAAAATCGGTGTAACTTCAAAACTAAGAAATGTATAGACAAAATTTGAATTTAGCTTAATAGGCGTGTATTTAACGAAAATGATGCACAAAACGGAATTCACAAAAATAAAACTCCTCGCCCCGCTAGAAAGGAAAACCAGTTACAGAGCAAATATTTATCTCTCAGCTTATTTGATACAGTCTCTTCTGTACGCTTATACCCTATAGTGCCGAGCTGTTGATCGATGTTTTATTTTTCTCTACATTTACCGTTATTTTTGGTTTCAGTCACAGCAAAATTTTAGTTTGATCTCGCAAGTCTAAGTGTTGATTTAAGACTTTAAAATAATGGGTCGTCGCACCATAATTGAGCTGCTTTAGTTGGGTTTAAACCAATATAAATTTGAGCAATCGGTTCGGAAAATTGTTCAAAATGTTAATTGAAGTGCGTCTACAGTACAGCATATCATTCAACGCTTCTTGCGCGGGAATCGGGTGAAAGATAACGGTAGAAGTGCACCAAACAAAATTTTTAACGTGTCTGACGAGCGATATATTGTCCGGAAAAATAAGGCAAATCCGAAGTTGTCGGCCCCAAAATTGGTTACCGAGATACAGCACGAATTGGGTAAGTCGTGCAGTGCAGAAACCGTCCGCCGTATGCTTCGCGACTGTGACTTTCATGGTCAAGTAGCTTGAAAAAGCCTTTCATAAGCAAGATAAATCAGCAAAGTCGACTTGTTTTTGCTAAGGAGCATGTTTGCAAGACCTCTGACTTCTGGAACACCGCAATTTCTTTCTGATGAATCCAAGTTCAACCTGTTTGGCTCCGACGGCATGTCCTACGTCTGGCGGAAACCAAACACAGAGCTAAACCAACAGAACCTCAAAACTACTGTAAAGCATGGCGGCAGTAGCATTATTGTCTGGGCCTGTTTGTCTGCAGCCGGTGTAGGAAATTTAGAATTTATTGAAGGAATGATGGACAAAAATATGTACCTTGACATACTGAAGAACAATTTGCTGCAAAGTGCTGAGCCACTAAGTATAATCGAAAAATTCCGGTTTTATCAAGACAATGACCTGAAGCATAAGTTGGGAATCGTGCAGTCCTGGCTCATATGGAACTGTCCTCACTTGATGACACCACCTGAAATGGACATCATTGAAAACCTGTGGGCCTTATTGGAAAATAATATTCGTAAAAACAAAATCTCGAACAGATAAGAATTGAAGAAGGCGCTACTGGAGGAATGGCAGAAAATTACACCAGACATTACACGAAAGCTGGTGGATTCATGCCACAAACCGGATGCAAGCCCCTGATAAGGCAAAAAGGCACAACATAAAATACTAAAAGTAAAATAAAACCTAAAGGGTACACGATTTTTGAGTTTAAATTGAACTGCATCAAATAAGCTGTGACTTAAAATTTTGCATTTTTTTTTTGTTTTAGTTTTTCTGTTGTTAAGTTACGATTTGGAGGAATAAAAAAGTTACTTGGTTAAACTACATACATTATCCTATAAACTGGCATTCAAATCCTTTCTTAATTCTCTTCAATTATTAAAATAAAAGCGCTTCAATTATAGAAAAAGTAGTGTATCAAATAAGCTGTGAGCCACTGTATATATTTGCCCGTCAGCTCTTCTCAAATCATCATCGGTCAACTTATCTCGATTTTAAACACAAAAATTCTGGGTTGTTTTTGTTTTCATTCACGATTATTTAATGTTAAAACCGACATTCAGCATAATTTAATTGAAATTTTTTGAAATGTTTTGATGTTTTTTTGAATCAAAACATAAATAAATTTTTTGAAATGTTTTTGATATTCAAAGTTTTATTTTTTTTCAATTTTTTATGAATTTATAAAGACAATATTTTTTCGAAAAAACACACTTTCAAATTTGGAACATCAACAAAAATAAAAAAAAATTTGTTAAGATTTAAAAGAGTCAATTTTTTTTCCAGATCGGACAATTTTTGCGACTCCCAGCGCTGCAACTACGGCCCCGTTTATTTCTCTGCCGCCAGTTTGGAGCTCTATAAAACCATGTTGAAGTGAAAAATGTATTTTTTTTTATTTGTTTTTCTTGTAATTTGTTCAATTCTCTACAATAATAAAAAAACTTCTGGAAAAATGTTTGTTTTTGACTGAGCTATGAATTTTTTAAAAAAGGTCTGTTTTCTCTGCCGCGAATATTATGTCCCTCCTTAACAAAGCAATTTTAAACGGTGCTTTCTTTAAGCATCCAGCCAACCTCTGATACAGAGAAAACCAAACTATTCGAAAATAATACAAACAAAATATTTACAAGCGATTCGTCAACGAATTACCCCTCGCCAAAATGTTTATTGGGTTCTGGCAAAAATCCTATCCAAAATCTGGTCAAAAGCATCACCTTTTGTGTAACTGTTGAAAAAAAAACATTAATTCCCGCGCAATCTGCATAACTTTTTAGCATTTAAATGGCTTGTAAAGGACATGTTTTCCTTTGTCAACACGGTTGGTTACTGTATTTGTATTTTTCTTGGTATTTTTTTGAAGCTTAAATGTTTCTCAAAAATTTATTCAGTAGTTTTTTTTTTGTTATTGTTATGTAAATGTTCTTGTGACTTTATCAAACAACGGTGAAATTTGTGTTGTGGACGAGAAGAAAAAACTTTTTTATTTCTTTGATTGTTTTGGGCTTTTCAAAATTTTATATCACAACACATATTGCGTATCACATATACAGAGGTGTAATCGTTATTTTTAAATTTATGTATTATCAATAAATTTTAATACTTTCAGTCAGTTTGTCTGTGATCACAATTAATAATGTTTTTGTATGAGCTTTGTAATGAAATTTGACAAACATATAAGCTTTTATCTAAAAAAAAAGAAAGAAAATATTGAATAAAAAGGTAATTTTTATTATTAAAATAATATAACTTTCATAAGTTTCACAAATATTAATGTATTGCCTTGTATTGACTTTGAACGTAAATATCTAACAAACTAAGCATGCCATCTATAAACATACAAAAAGCTTGTTTAATTTTTTATCAGATAGTTTTTTTTTTCTTTTTGCTCTGCGGTTTGGATTCCAGAGCATCAAAATAGGATCAAAGTCGTAAAACAACAAAGTCATACTGTCTTCCTTTGTTCGAAACGTGAATTAAACAAGGTTCTTGCCTTCACAATTTAAAAACCAGCTTTTTTCGACCAGCTTTTCGGTTAAAAATCTGTATCTTTTGAACGAATTATTATTTTTGAATCCGGTTTTTTTTTATTATAACGATAATTTATTAAATCGTTAAAATTGCCAATTTTTTCTGGCGTAGAAGACTCAAAATATGCTTTAAAATTAACAAATATATCAATAAATTCATTTATATTATTATTATTATTATTACTATAACATAATTCCGTAAAATGTGAGTGCGGAACGCTTGATTTTTTTTTTAAATTTCATAGCATAATTTTAGGCATTTTTTGTTTTGTGATTTATTGAAACTTCAAAAATTTATTAGTTTTTATTTAATTTTGAAATTTTCATTTTTCAAAAAATGTTTAAACTTATTTCGTCTTACCTACTATAGTTTCCGTTTTTATTTTAAGGTACTTTATATATTTTTGAAACTTAAAATTGTTATTTGCACAATTTAAAATCGAATATGTGACCATCGCTGATTTTTAATTCCGTTATTAAAACCGGGCCCGCCATTTTTGACGGGAAAGAACTAGTTATTTATATATTCTAATTTGATATGAAAAAAAAAACTTCTCTGAAGTAAGGTCTAAAAAGTTTCAATGCGAGCTTACAACTTTTTATTAGTGTCTTTCTTTATTTGTTAGCTTAATTGAACAAACAGGAGAACAAGCTGGACATAAGAAAATAAAAACAACAAGAGCACTTCAACATGCTATAGGCAAGGCAGCTGATTATGAGGCTGTTTACAGATTGGACGGTGAAAATAATAAACAAAATACTAACTTTGAAAAGCTTAAGAATACAACAAATACGGGATAGAAAGTGTTGCCAAGCATAATTTCTTTTAACGTTAAACATAAAATTATAAATTAATTAAAACTTACCAAAAACTCTTAAAAATACACGAATTGTTTTACAAAATATATAACTTTGTTTGTAGGGTGGACCAGGGCGGACGAAAATCGTTTTGTTGCCTACCATTCCTGAACCCAATGGATTTAAAATTTCCCAAAATTTCAAAAGCTTACCAAAAGTTCAAAACTAGTTGCAAAAAAGGTTTTTAACTTTAAATTTATTGTAAACTACTTAAAACAGGCCAGTGGCGTAACAAGATGATCAAGGGCCATTGGTCTGCAAAATTGAAAAATGGCCCCTACCATAAAATTAAAAAAAAAAATCTTCAAAAAAACAAAAGTTTAGAAACATTATTTATTAATGTTATTTACTATATTTTTGTCTTGCGGTGTCACTAGCAAAAGTTTTTATTAATTTGCTTTAATCTAATTCAGACGCCTGTTTGTTCTCAATTGTAATCAATGCTAAATGTGACAACCTGGAATGGGTTGTCTTATTTCTTAAATAATTTTTAATAACTTTTAATTTATTTAATGACCGGTCTGCACTTGCGAAAGTCACTGCGTTTGTGAGGAACAACAGCATGTAAACTTCTGTAATGTTAAATTCAATTTCTTCAAAATTTGAAATGGTTTTTTGACACAATTGATTAACGGTGTCCAATTAACTAGCTTGTACCCAGCAAACCAAATGATATCGTTACGATATCGAAATGATATCATTAAAGTGATAACTTTTATCGTTAACGATTTTCGAAACGATATTGTTTCGATATCGATAAATGACCATTTTCGATACAAAATGACCTATCGCTAACGATATCGAGATTGAATAAAATGTCGATATCGTTACTATATCGAGGTTGAATAAAATTTCAATATCGCAACGATATCAGCTCTAAATAAAATACCGATATTATAACGAAATCGAGATTGAAAAATATTTAGATATCCAAACGATTTCGATGCTGTCAAAAATTTCGATTTTAAAACCATATTGATATTAAATAATTTTTGATAATGTAATTCAAATTAATTCCTTTGATGTTTTTGCATTGATATTTGCTTCTGAATGCACCTTGAAAAAACAGTTAAATTAATGAACTTATTAGACAGCAAAAGTTATTTTAAATACATAAATACAAACTACAAATATAGTTATTACAAACATACCTCAATTTTAATGTTTTCTTCAAACTAAATCACTTATTAATCATTAATTAACTTATACATTTAAACAAAATTTAAGATTTTTCTAAGCAAAGTTTATATGTTATGAATAAAGTTGAAAGTGTTTCTTTTTGTTTTTTTGCTTAAATAACACCTTATAGCAGAGCAATTATATAACATCGCAATAAAGCTTAGAAACATTAAAAAAAATATAAAGTATAGAAACTTATCGGAAATTTTTAATATTCGATATCGTTTCGATATCGAAATTATATCGCCAAATTTAACTATCGAGATCTGGTTAGCTGGGTAAATACTGATGAATTGTTGGAAACTATTTTGAGCTACTATTTCACAGTATTTTGTTTGAAAGTTATGGCATTTTCTATTATATCAGATTCATTACCATTTGCTATTTGTAGTGTCAGCGAAGGGCCCTTATCGCTCAAAGGCCCCGGTGCTCTGCACCGTCTTGCACCTATGGAGTTACGCCACTGAAACAGGCAATATATAACAGTTTGAAAGAACAGTTTATTAAAAAAACTCACATGTGGCAGAAGTGAAACTTCTTAAACAGTAAGAAATAAGAGAGATTTTAGTGTGAAATAGAGAGAGAAAGTATCTGAAAAGAAATTCAATCAATACGAAATGGAATAATAATTTTTTGATTTAATATTTGCATCCAGGGACCGTACCGAATATGGTTTTTTGTCGAAAGTGTCACATATTAACTTTTATCTCTTAATTTTTATTTTTTCCGACAAAAATAACAGTTTTTTGTGCCTTATAGTTTTTTTGGGCAAAAATAACACTTATTTTCTGCCGTTTATTTTTTCGGTCAAAAATATCAGGTAGTTTATATATTTTCAAAAGCCATTTTTCCGACTAAAAAACTTTTGATACCATTATTTTCATCTCATCGGTGAGATATTTTACACATGGTGTCAACAGTTCAATCTGTCAAGCAGCCTTTAAGGAAACACAAATTGCTTGATATTTTTGACCGAAAAAATTAAAGTCACAAAATAACTATTACCGATAAAATAAAAGTCAAAAGTAACCTTTATTTTTCCTCGAAAAAATACAAGGCAAAAAATAACAGTTAAATGTTAACTTTTAAGAAATCACTCTAAAATTTAAAAGGCACTTAATATTCGTGAGGCTGAGAACATTTGTAACATAATGGTATATTTGAAAAAGTCTTTCAACAATTTTTTTTTCATTTGAAAATTGTAAAATAACAGTTATTTTCGGTACTTGTTTTAGTTCAGTTGGTGTTTTAGTTGCTTTCGAATGTCTTCTCAACTTTGTCACTTTTTGAATGCTACATTGCATTTGCATAGTACTCGTTGACGCAGCCTCCGAAAGCAGAAGCAAATCTTGTTGATTATTTTGTTCAGCTTCCTGATCATAATAGTTGCTATGTTGAGTGAGGGCCTCGTAAAGCAGCGAACGTCGACTGTTGAGTGTATCAATTTGGTTGGCTATAAAATTTTGTTAAGATGATGGCTGTGTTCCAAAATACATTTTTACAAAGCATCAGTGTGTTTTTCTGGGGATTGGTTCTTTTTAGATTCCCCACTGATGCTTCGTAAAATTGCATTTTGGAACTCAGCCGATGTTGCAATTACCTTACCTTCTTCATTAGTTGCAGACCCAGCTGCGGCTGCATTCTTAAAAGCTCTAATTCGCTATTTATAGCCGATACACATTGACTGCAACCTGCGACGAACAACAAACGTCAAAAAATAGAAGGCCTGTCTTCTTATGTAAGTTTAATTTTTGCCTGCAGCACGACAAAGAGAGGATTCAACGACAAATGTTGCAGCCGCAGACTTCAATCTATTTCTAATTTGACAGCCGACAAAAGCGTACTCTGAAGTTTGTTTACGTATTTTTTTTTAATCATATTCAAGCTAGCTGTACGTTTTTCGTTATGTGAGTCTTGTGTCTATTGTTTTGATTAATATAGTTTGAAAGCGAGTTAATAAATTAAATAAAATTCATCAGAAATATATAATTACAGATTGTTGCTGCTGCAATCATTATAATCAAGTCGTCGGGAACACTGCGACAATTCTCTCTGACGACTAGTTTTCGTTTTGTCGGTGGACGCAGGTTGCAGTCAATGTGTATCGGCTATTATATTCACGAACGCGTTCTGCTACTGCTTTAGCTATTTCTTAGCTTTGAGACGTTTTTTGGTATGGCAAAAACTATTCTCGGCAGTCTTAAATATTGCACTTTTAACACTTTTTGTTTTTAATATTATATTGAATTAACTGTTTTGAATGTTGTCAATCATCTGTCAAGTTTTTGACGCTTAACCAACGAACCATATTAAGCTTTATAGACTAGACACATTGACGACGGCTACAACATAACAACACGAGCTGAAAACAAAAATGTTGGTATGTTGTCTACGACTTGATGATTTTAGATGCAGCCCGATAAGCCGTATTTTCATATATTTTTATTATTAAACATCGAATTGTCATTAAAAACATACACTTAACACAAACACAATGACAACGAACAATAAAAAACACAAAAGAACCACGAAATTTAATGAAAACATTAACAAATGCCGATGTTCTACCTCTTGTCGCACGTCAAAATAGAAAAAGTTCTAAATCGACGACAGCAACATTGCTGCCATGACGCATTGTCGTTGCATCATTTTTACCACATTCACCTCCATAAGAAAAGCATGTAAAAAATATGAGGTTTGACGCAATGTGGCAGCCGTCGTCAATGTATCTAGGCTATTAAGCTCATTATGCAGCGAACAGGCAGTACATTTTTTCCCACTAGATGTGCCTAAATATTTTCGTTTGAAGCGTAAAGAAATAAATTTTCGTGCATACTTTACGGATGAAAATTAATGTTACGGACGGAATGTTACGTGTTCAATATTAATTAGATTTTGTTTGCCTGTTTATCATGAACATATGTGGCGTAATTGTAGAGCTTCCGACTATCAACATCGGTGGTCTGGGTTCAATTCTCGCTAGCGGCTATCATTTTTTGAAAATTATCATATGTATTGAAAACGTTAGCCTAGCGTCACGAATAAGAGACCTTGAAATTTCACTCGCCGCCAAAGAAGTTTCACTTCAAAAAACCTCTTTTGGTTTCTTTACAAGCTCCTTCGAAAGTTTAAAAAAGTTATTTTACCCTTGTTGAAACAGAAAATGCAGAAAAAAGTTCCAACATCTGAATCATAGATTTTTTTAAGAAAAAAGTAAGGAAGAAAGTAAGTGCACATCTAACAATTTTGAAAAATTCTAAATAAAATTTTAAAAGAAAATTGTTGAATTCACACAATTTTTTTTTTTTTTTTGTATAAAGCTTATTTTCCGTCACATATCTGGTCGAAAAAGTGCACTGTGCGGCGACATAGAATGTAATATGTTCGTGCACTGCGCGCATATGTCGTTGATCGGAGTAAAGTTTTCTTGTAGCAGGAGTGAGAGTCGACTAGCGAAGGCTCCGGCTGTTCGTTTTGATTGCAGCTTCTCGACGTCTATCTTTCTTTGTGAAATATTTTGAGCATTCAAGATAATGATAGTTAAAACGGGCTGCGACGAGATAATGATCTGAGTTTATGTTGGCACCGCGGATAGTGCGTATAGCTTATGCAATGGAAGAGTGCTTTTCAACAATCATAACTTGATCAATTTGGTTGTGTGTCTTTTTATCAGGGGACAGGCAAATGGCCTTATGAATATCAAGATACTGAAATCTTGTGCTACTAGTGATAATGTTTCTTACTGCAGAGAAGTCAATCAGCCTCATTTCGCTATCGGAAAAGTTATCATGCTGGCTTAACTTCCCGACTGTTGGGCCAAATATGATTTCCATGTGCAGCAGCGGTCATACGTTTCTTTAAAGAACTCGTCGAAAATTTCATTGATCTTATTGTTTAGGTCTTCCCTCGAAGCATGCGCATATATTAGGCTGATGTTAAAAAAATTAAGCGTTGGAGAGAATTATGCCAAGTCCTTCGTTCTAAGGAGTGAATCCATATTATGCTGTATTATCTTGCCAACATCAAATCCGCATCTCAACTTAGGCCTCTCCACAGAGCCGCTGTAGAAAGTATCACAGGAAGCTTGCCGTGAGCAACCCTGTCCCTTCCATGGCCTGTCCCTTCCTTCTTGGATTGCAGTGATATCATCTTTACATTTTCAATCAGATCAATCAGTTAGATAGAGGCACCTTCACAGTGTAAGTTTGTGACCTTTCAAGTGTATAGTGGATATAGTGGAAGATGAAACGATCGCCGGTGAGCTCTTCTGAGAGTCTTCCGGGAATCCGAACGTAAGCAGCTGAGGCCATAAAAACGATTCCCCTGGAAGATTCGCGGACGAATCGCCGAGATGAGGCTTAAGCGATTCGCTATGAAGAGTTGCGAACGATTCGCCGAGAGGAGTCTTAAGCGATTCGCCTGGAAGATTCGCCAACGAATCGCCGAGAACAGTCTTAGGCGATTCGCCAGGAAGATTCGCGACAATTCGCTGAGAGGAGTCTTAAGTGATTCGCCGGGAAGATTCGCCAACGAATCGCCGAGAAGGGTCTTAGGCGATTCGCCAGGAAGAGTCGCGAACGATTCGCTGAAAGGAGTCTTAAGCGATTCGCCAACGAATGGCAGAAAGGGTTTTTGTTTGTCGCAGAGCATCATTGTTGAATGTTACAAGTTGTTGCATGTTTGAACTAGCGGGCTCTTCAGACGTTGTTTTATCCCAGTTTCATGAAATTTTTTAAAAGTTAAATTTTTTGATTAATTTAAACGATTTTTCAGAGCCTGCTTCATACAACAACGATAGATTTTGAAAAGCTTTTTAAAAAACAATCTTCCAACGATGGCCGGAATGAGCGAAGGAAGATTTTAAAATTTTTTTGAATCGCGCATTCATCCCTTGGGCGATCAAAAAGCGATCAATCTTTCAACGATCGCCGGAATGAGCGAAGGAAAATTTTGAACATTTTTTGTCAATCGCGCATTCATCGCTTGGGCAATCGAAAAGCGATCCATCTTCCAACGATCGCCGGAATGAGCGAAGGAAGATTTTTAAATTTTTTTGAATCGCGCATTCATCGCTTCGGCGATCGAAAAGCGATCAATCTTCCAAAGAACCCTTAAGTGAATCGCTAGCGCGTCGCCAAATGATCTAATCTTCCAATCGTCTTCCAAATGCTTGCAGGGAAGTTTTTGGTGATTTTTATTTGGTGATCATTCTATAATTTATATTTTCACGTTTCATTAAAAAGATTTTTTTATTCGTTGGGCTACAAACCAAACGCACAACCCTTGCTTGAAGGTTAAAGGGGCTCGACTCTCAGATTAGCTATCTAATAAGATTGGTTGCTAGTTTGCCATTTTCAGGAGAGGAAGTTCGAGTCAAATTGAGACGATTTCAATCAGACAGACATGTAGCCGTGAGAATATCGTCCATTTGTCTCCCTCGTCATTTTATACATATATATATCGTCATCCTAAATTCAAAGAGAAATAGCAAAAAATTCAAAAAAATAATTTTGATTGAACATGCATTTCAAAAAACTTCATGTCCATAAAAGATTTTAAACTTTGAAAAGCACTAAAAAAGTAAATTTCATATTCCAATTTTTCTTAAAGTAGCGAATAGTTTATAGTTTTCTTTGTTAACCATGTATAAGTCATCTCTTATTAACAGACATATATCTAAATTATATAAGACATTGATTTTAATATCAAAACAAGAAGAAGATAAATAAATTAACGTTTATTTATACATAAAAGACACATTTATCTGCCCAGTTCTTTGCTTCAGCAAATTCAATTATTCCACGAACCACCAACATGAGCCAACACCAGATACAACGAAGCCATTACCAAGTTACCAATCATTATGGGAAAACCTACTTTGAAATATTGCCAAAAATACACTTTGTAGCCATGTTGTTCGGCAATACCACTGCTGACAATATTTCCGGGTGAACCAATAATGGTGCCATTACAACCAACGCATGTGCCAAAAGCCAAAGCAAATACCATAGGATACCATGGTAAATTCAAGTCCTTATTCGTAGCTAAAGATATGGTTACAACCGTCAATTGCTCCGCTAATGGCGTACTGTGCAATACAGATGCTGCTAGACCTGAAATCCAGAGCACTGACAAAATAGCCACCAAATTGCGATATTTATCATCAACAGCAAGTATTAACTTCTCTGTACCTTCGCATATACTACTTATAAAACCCAATTCTATTAAAACCTCGGACAACACATAAAATATGGCAACAAAAATCATTGTGCACCACTGAACTCGTGCCAAAATCAAATCCATATCTTCCATATCGGATAGCAGCAATACTAAAATAGCACCCATTAGGGCAACCCAACCTACTGACATCGTCACAAGTTTCGGTACAGAATTTAACAAAAACATGATAAGAACGAATGTCAGCGCAATCATGGCCTTGACCAGTAGCCATTTGTCGCGTATACGATACTTGACCTTTAGTTCACTCAACGTCTTTTGAAAATCGTCAGGCGGTTTACTGACCATAGCCAGATCATTCAGCTTGGCACGCATTTTCGCCACCTTTTCTATAATAGCCGCACGCACTGTTTGCTCCTCTTTCGAAGTTGGTAGTATACCCATTGCAGTACGATTCCAGGTCGATATAACACGACGCAGTCGCGTTACTTCTGGCGAGTAGAGAAATTGTATTTTGCGTAAATTACGAAAGACAAAGCGTAGCTGCAGGTACGTCTGCAGTGAGATCAGTAGAATACCCGGCAACATGTGCAGCACAAATTTCCAATATGTTATGCCTTTGTTCTCATAGTAGGGTAGCGAAGCTATTTTCAAATTGGGATATTCCGACATTGGCGTCATTGACGAGACAGTATTGGCAAATATCATCATAAGAGTGAGCACCGGCACTGGGTGCACGTTCATTACTTCACACAAACGTATGCAAATCGGTGTGACGATTATCATAACTGCAGCATTATCGAGAAATGTCGCAAACAGACTGGTGATCAACAGCAATATATTGATAGTTGGCCAGATGTGCCCGTTGAATACTTGATAGGATAACACTGCCAAATAGTCAAAGACTCCTGTCTCCATCATGATAGCCATAAGAATCGTCATGCCAAAAAGTAACAACATGAACTCTTCATCAATCCAGATCATAATTGAGTTTATGCTAGGACGTTCGTTTATGGCGGAGAGAATTGCTATACCCATGCTGGCCACCATCATAATTGCAAACGTACGATGACATATTTCAAAACCAATCAGCACTAGGAAAAGAATAAGCAGAACACCGCCATAGATGGTGCCCTCTAGTTGTGGTACCGGTCTCAAGTCGCAGCTAACTTTGAATGCAACCGATCTTATTGTAACCGTTGTATTGAAGTACAAAACTAATTCACTATCTGCACTCTTTTCTTGTTTGCTTGTCAGCGTGAAATCCTTTTCACGTTTTATTCCAGTTAATAAATCAAAGTTAGCCTGATCCGATAGACTAAGTTCCCAAGTTTCGGAAACATCAGTCTGCTCTATAACATTGTCATGCTTATCATCATAATGATAGCGCTTAAATACCACATACAGCTTGTTAGAGTTAACACCAGCTGGAGCCTGTTTATACTCCTGATGCAAATCAATGTCCAGATACTCAAACGGACCGCTCAAGGTTACACCAACAAGTTGATCGTATGGCATGCGCACCATCTTAAAGATGGCTGGCTCATTAGGCAGCACAGACAGCAAGCCATTCAATTGGTTATTACCTTTCGTTACCATTAGCATAACGGTAAAGATAAACCAAATAATCATTAGAAATATTATTTTGATCAAAGTCTTGATTCGTTTTGTTTTAGAATTTTCGAATTGCTCCAATTCCTGTATAGCTTCATCAAATACCGATGTTTTTCTGTGATCTGTATTAATTAGTGAGGCTGACATCTGATCTGGTTTCACTAGCGGTACAGGTTCTTCACCACCGCGCAGACGCTCCTTAGGTAGTTTTGAAAATTTCCGCTGACGGCAACTTGAATCGGGCAATGAACTGTTAAATGTATCATCTGAAGCAGCCTGACTAACATCGCTCAATGACATGCTGTTGCGGTGGAAGTAAGATTACGAAAGAAAAACGCTTAGAAGTTGTAGCAGCTTAAAACCACGATAGTGAGTATTTTGAGTTGAATGTTAAAATTTTTAAAATTTTCAATAATTATGTTTAACAAGTGAAGCTTATGAATCAAGTTTGAATATATTTTGACATTGTTTTATAAGTTTTTTTGATAACACAGATGATAGTAGTGTTAAAAGTTAACCATTACGAGCACTTTTCCCTGCGCAAGACCAAAGGCACAAAATAGAAAACCTTGTCTAACGTTAAAAAACCTGACTCAGCTCTTATGCTTAGCTTGGAGCGAGCGAGCGAAGCGAGCGAAGCTCCCATGGAACAGGTTGTTTGAAGCTGTTTAGAGACCTTAAACTCTCGAACGGATTGACCGATCTTAAAATTTCTTTTTCTGTACTGTTCTACGCTTCCTAACGAAGGTTGTTTTCTAAGGAAGTTTTTTCAAATTCCATTTAGTTTAAAAGTTAATTGAAAATAATATTTCCGTGAGTTTTGTTGTTGTTATTCACTGAAATAGTTTTCTTCTAACAGGCTTGTGTATGTATGTATCAGTCAATTAAAAAACCGAACGACATGAAACGACAGCAAAAATCTTGCGGCGAATGTTTTTCGCCGCAACAGCTATTTATCAATAAATAGTAAAATAGTAAAAAATAAGAGTACGAATTTTATTTATGAAGGAAAATAGTTAGAAAATAAAACACAAAACATGAAATCTGTTTATATTTGCATATGTAGGAGAACCCTGTTAAATAAAATAAATTTGCAATTTTAAATCTTATTTAAGGCTTATTTTCTTTCATAAACAAAAACAACATTTGTTGTTGTTTGACAAACATTTGTAGTTTCAGTAATTTCAGCTCAGCGCTGCTAAGGAAACTTGCACATGTAAATCAAGTTTTTTTCTTTACTGTTACAACTACAAAACATTAAACAATTTTAAGTGGGCAAGGAACAATGAGTGCGTAATTGTCGCAGGGTATTTGAAAAGAAATTTACTATTATTTTGTTTTCATCAGCAATCCATTAACTATATTTAATAATAAATTTCTTAAATGATTCTTAAAGTTATTTAAAAGCAAATTTATTTCGTTTGCAATCGAACGCAGGCATGCACGTGAACGTTAATTTTAACGATAACCAAAATATTTTTTTCGTTTCGTTGAAGCAAAATAAATAAAAAAACGTTAATTCCAAAAACGAAAAATATTTATTTCGTTTCGGAGAAAACGATATAAAATTGTTTCGTTTTGTCCCAATCAACCGTTGAAAATAATGTTAATTTCAATAAAAAATTTCGTTTTGTTTGGATCCGAAGAAATTTTTGTTTAAGCTGATATGACACTTGCTTTTTTTCTCATTTTTAAAGATCTTAAAAATAAAAAAAGAGCAACACACCAAACGAAGCTATATAATTTTAAGTTGGTGTGAGCAGTACGCTACAAGTCCAAAAAAATGCAGAACAGTCATTTTCAATGGCTGAAAAATTTAAAAAATATTTACTTTTTCAACCGCTAGCAGCTTAAAATCTGACAGAGACACATTAAAATCTGACATTTCACAATATACTTTTGTTATTGTTTATTTATAATGAATATACAAAACCAAATAAACACAAGAGCTTCAAAAAAGTTCGACTTTTAATATTTTAACAAATTGTTTCCATTTTTATGTAAAGAATTCATAATTTTTGACAAAATTCAAAATAACACTAAAATGCTTAATTCAACGGACTGCTATAATTATCCTTTTTTAAAAAGTATATTCTTCCCTTTAACCCGCTGCTTTTTTTAAGATCTTAAAAATGCGAAAAAAGCAAGTGTCATACCAACTTTAGCATAGGAGAAAATAATAGAAAATTTTTCGTTTTTCAATCAAACGAAATTTGATTTGATATATTTTTAAAGTTATTTAAAAAACAAAATAATTTTGATAATTTAATTTTTTTGCCTCAACGAAACAAAAAAATTTTGTTGATTTCGTTGTGCATGTCTGATTGAAAGATAAAAGCATTTTTTTTATCACGGAAAATTTGTCTGTTTCGTATTTTCTCAAGAAATGTTACACACAACTACAAAAATCAACGAACGTTCGTTTTAACAGTTCATTAAAAATTAACGTTTAAAGAGAAGGTCCGTTCAGAAAAAATTACTATCAGCATCAATATCGTCAGTGATTTTTTTTTGTTGTGCATGCGTCATCGGTTCGGTTAGCGTTGTTGCTGTTCTACATGTTTTCGTTTTTGCGTTTTCGTGGAGAAATGAAAACAATAAGAAATAAGAAAGAAAAGTAAGGAAATCAGTCTGCAAGAAACATTTAGATAATTAAGTGCCGGTCGTGAACAAAGTTCTTGAATTTTTAATTCAAACTTTTAATTGAATAAGTGATTAAAAACGAACGTTCGCTGTTTTTTTTATCGTGTGAAAAAAATCGAAACAATCCAATTGGATTTTTATTGCCTTTTATTGTTTTTTAAAAAACATCTTTGGACTTGAGTGTTCACTTAAATATTTCTTTTTAGCATCTTTCTAAAGCTTTCGGTGTTCAAAAGTAAATAAATTAAAGGGTTATTTTTTTAGATTTAGCAAGAAAAAATTAAAGTAGTGTTAGTCTGTCAACTTATGTGAAAACATGAAATTATGGAATTGTTAAATATTTGTATTTTCGTTTTGAATTATCATATTCATTGCACCAAAAAAATATACGACTAATTTTTTCCAAAAATTTATCACAAGCTCTTAGTAGGTTCCTTTTCTACTTATAAGAATATAAGTTATTTGTTTTTTTTCGCCATAATTTTGTGAAAAATTATAGAGATACCATTTTTTTATAAAAGTAACAATCTTCAAAATTAAGTCATTTCTAATAAATCATATCTCCGTGTTATGTTGCCTTATTTTTGTAAATGAAGTTCCTATCATTAGAAAGCTATAGAAAAGCGATTTAAAAATATTAAATATTTTTGGAATTTGTATGCCAGAGTTACCAACTTTTTGAAAAACTTTAATTTGGTTTTATCTCAAAAAGTGAATTTTAGATTTTTTTTTTGTTATTTTAAAAACAAAATAAATTTTTCACTTACAAAGAATAACAATGTCTAAATGACACGTTTTTTCGAAATCTCTTTTTCTGACACACATTCACTTTATAGTTCATAACTTTTATACCGTTTGAGATATTTATACAAAATCTTAAACAAAACTATTTCCCGTTTTAGAGCCAATATTTGTTTTATATAAAGTAATGACCTCACTCGTGGCTTTGGAACATAAAACTGGAAGTAAACCAAAAATAAATTAAAAAATTTGAATTTTTTCGTTTAATATCTCTTTTTTTATGGATTAAAAAAAAATTTTTTAAAGCGAGCGACCCAACTAATTTGTATCTTCAACGTACCTATTTATGTGGCCAGCTTAGGCACTTGCTAAGCGATTGCTACGACCTAGTTATGATCTAGTTGCGTTGTGTGAGTTATTAAATGTTTGAACACAATTGACCAAGAACTGGACATGTTTAATGCCGACTCCGAACGGCTAATGTTCATATTCCAAAGAAGCTCTAAATACCAGATTTTACTCTATGAGGTTTCCCATTGTCTGCAGAGAGGCACCGGTCGATCAGAAAAATTGTTCTATTAAAAAAAAAAACATTCCGTACAGAGAAAAGAGTTTCTTTTTATCAAGCAACATTTTGGTTTGCCAAAAAAATACCTGCTTAAAGGTTAATAAATATTGATTATTGCAAAAAAAATATATATTTTTACTACAGTTTATTACTTAGTTAATTAAGAAGCACATTAGCCTTAATGCAAATTAAGAAATTTTTAAAAAAAATAGAAATGGCCAGACATTGTCATATTAAAGGATGGCGTTCGGAGCGGCGGATTTTTGCTAGTTTACAATAAAGATATTTGGTAATTTTTCGATTAAAGAGCAACGAATTTATTAACTTTTGTTCAGCTAACACTGCATTTTCAAAAGATGTGCGATGGCACCACATAAGAAGAGCATTATCTAATATATAAAATCAAATGTTTGTCCTCCTGTCTGTCTGTCTGTCTGTCTGTCTGTCTGTTCCGTATAGACTCGCGCATCGTTTATCCGATTGAGCTGAAATTTGGACACCGAGTACCTTTAGTACCTTTAGGACACCTTTCTCTCATAGAGAGAAAGAACATAGGGGGTGTAATAATAATAACTTCTAAGAGCCTGAACCGATTTCAATGAAATTTGGTATGGAGGTTCAACTGCTCCCAAAATAAAAGATAGGTTATAAAAAATTACAAAGACTTCCGCAAGAGGGCGCTTTAAGTAGTCCGTTTTTAAGACTCAATAACTCCTAACCTCCTGGACCGATTTCATTGAAATTTGGTATGAAGGTTCAACTGCACCCAAGATACAGCATAGTTAAAAAGTGGGCGATAGTATGTGGGCGTGGCACTCTTTAATAACTTCTAAACGCCTGAACCGATTTCAATGAAATTTGGTATGGAGGTTCAACTGCACCCAATATAAAGCATAGGTAAAAAAGTGGGCGTGGCACTCTATAATAGCTCCTAAGCACCTGGACCTATTTCAATTAAATTTGGAATGAAGATTCGACTGCACCCAAGAAAACACAGGCTTAACAAAATCCCAAAGACTTCCGTAAGAGGGCGCTTTAAGTAGTGTGTCTTAAAGACTCAATAACACCTAAACGCCTGACCTGATTTCAATGAAATTTGGTTTGAACGTTCAACTGCACCCAAGATAAAATATAAAAAATTCCAAAGACTTCCGCAAGAGGGCGCTTTAAGTAGAACATTGTTAAGACTCAATTACTCCTTTTGGCATGTGAAATAACTTGACCCTGCAACAGACTCATTCACGTCAAAACGGATGAACCGATTTTGATAAAATGTAGTCATTTGTATCTGTTACTTAAATAGATCCTTTGCTTTTAAAAGTTCTTTAAACAAAAATCAAGGAATGAGCCGTATTCAAATGAAGTCAAGAACCAAAGACGAACGAAAAAAAAAAGTTAAACGAACACGAGCAGAAGCTATATCAAGATTAAAAACATCAACCGAACAGTATCGACCAAAACCGAAGTTGAACGAAAACAATACAAAAATCGAATCGATGCTTATAGGATTTTTTTAAATGAGAATTTTTTTGAGATAAAATTACATATTAAATGCATGCTAAGAAAAACTTTAAACGCATTTTTCTCGAAATGACTTTTCAAACTGCACTCAGAAAAAAGTTTCTCGGAATATGATAAAAAAAAGGCATCATATTAAGAGAAAAATGGTATTGACCGTTCTCCAGAAAATGCTTTTCTCTAAATGCGATCCTAAAAATTCCCTAAAAATTATAAAAAGCTTCTATGAAAAAGAGAAATATATAAGAATATATCGGTTTTAGATAAAAAGATTGTGCATTTTTGAGACAAAATTTGTTTTTATTGAAGAAAATGCTTCTCATAGTGAATTTTTTTATCAAAAAATAGGAAAAATTTTTAATTTTCAGTATATTTTTCTCTATAAATGATAAGTTTTTTGTGCGAGCAATTGATGATAATTATCATTATAACAGACATTGAAATATTTCCATTTTCTAGAAGTGAAGAAATACTTCTTCGAAAATGTGAAAATTTATTCTAATCGAAGAAAATTTTAGTTGAAATAGAAAAAATTGCTATTATCGAAAATAGAGAAATTTTTCACCGGAGAAAGATATGTGTTTCTTTCTGAGTGTGGGTGATCATTTTCCTCGGAGACCAGACTTCAGATCGAGACGTTGGACAAAACCCCCAAAAAACGATTATTTAAAAACTTTAAAATTGAATTGATAACACTGGTGTATGCAAAATGCCCAGGTGTATGCAAAAATTCAGCAAAATCTGATTGTTTTTGAAGACAAATACAAAGTAACTGAACTATTGAACATTTTTTTTATTTTAAAAAAGCCCTGTTTTCGAAGAAAAAATTAACCCCCTTACGAAACCTTTTGAGTAAAAAATGGTCTCAATGGTCTCATTGCAAATATTTAGATGCAGTTACTACACAGGATTTGAATTTAGTTTAAGAGTTATAAGAACAAATTTGTGATTTAAAGGTGAAATTTGACCTTGAATTTCTCTCTTATTTGACCTAATCCGATAAAACTGAGTATGAGGGCGTAATATATAGACCATGCACTACTAGAAACCATTGAGATATTTGAAGTTATTTTTTCGTGTCGCACTGTGTAATTTAAAAAATGTTAAAATGAAAGCAGTTTTGAAAATCGTCCTTTTTCTGTGCTCGAGGCACAACCCCGAGTAACACCGGGTAGCGGATGAGTCTAATATATAAAAATCTCGTATCACGGTGTTAGCCTTTGAATACCTCCGAAACGCCTGGACCAATTTGAATGAAATTTGTTTGTATATTTGGTAGATATAACAATAGGCCGTACATTTTTTCACCCTAATACCAGTAAAGCGTGTGGCACTTTTTCAAGAACAAAAATGTTCGTTTAAACATCGAGCTATAAGTCCGACCTATAAGTCACACGTCAATGAAATTCGGCTAGAACTTACTACTCAGTCGTGACCTTTGAATAGAAAATTAAAGCAATCTTTAATAAGGATGCATGCCACGGCCCATACAATTCAATATTTGATTTTTGAAAAGATTTGTAACGAAATGTCGTATAACAATGAAACTCAGTATGAAGTAACTTATTGTCCAGGTCTTTCAACAACTGACACAGGCATAGGAAAACGGGCCGTGGTCAAGTCAAATTTTCGATACAGAGTGCTAAGAAAGTTAATGCCACAGAACACTTAAACTCAGAAAAGAGTTATTGTTTGTTGGTGTTATGCTACTGCACAGGGGATGTGGACATTGTAGACATAGCATTGGGTATGTGGCTCCACCTATATAAGAGATATTTTTAAATTTAATAATAGTTACAGATCAAAGAAACTAGGTTTGGAGTTACTACTTTATGATATCCTTCTACTCTGAAATATACAGTAACAATATAGGGTTCTGGATAAGGGGCTTAGCTTCTATCATAAAATACAATATTTTATATTTAATAGCTTTGGAAATATTGGTCAAAGAATATAAAAACTCAGAGTGGAGTTACTATTTGTTGATGACCTTCTATTGGCAAACTGGAACTGCCATTGAACAAGCACGGCAGCAACGCCGTTAAAAATAAAGAATTCCCTAAAAAATTTTTGAGACAAAAACTTTGCAAACGTAAAAAGTAACATAGTAGAATGCGCGAGCAAAAAAAAACCAGCAAAAGTCAAATTTTTTCGATCATTTCATTAAGTTTGACATGTTGAGTTCATTGACTTGGTTGTTTCTTATATATATAAACATATGGGCATCTCCCATTGGCACGGACGCGACATTCGCATGGTTTTAATTACTCGAAAAACAAGAGAGAAACAAAATGAGCCGATATGTATTTTAAGTGTTCTAATGCGATGAAAGAGTGCTACATTTTATAAAAACATTGACGAGATTTAGTACAAATTAGAACAAAGTAATAAGCAATCATTCAATGGAGCGAACGCGACAAAAAACAGAAGTTTTTTTAAGGTTGTATAGAAATATGCAAAATTTAGCTAATTTTGAGAACTTTTTTTTATATATCATATACATGTTAATTGAGGTCAAAAGATAACTATTTTTCGTAGACTTATGAAATATTAGAACTATCTCTTACCTTTTTTAAAATATATATAGCACCAATACGCGACATCATGGACGCGACGAATTTTTCCAACAGTAGTATAATACAGTAAAGATGTTCATTATAAATTTTAATAAAAATACATCATAATAAGTTAAATTCAAGTTACATAGCAGTGTAACTAATCAAAAACAAAAAAAACAAGTAAAAAAAGTCTAAAGTCGGTCTAGGCCGACTATGAAATACCCTAAACCCACTTTTCAAGAATAAAAAAATTTTTATTGTAAATGGGCGTCTCCGTGGGCGGGTGAAGCCTTTATTTTAATTGCATTTAAATGGTGATGAAAAATTTACACATACCAAGTTTTATTCCTGTAGCTCACAGTTAATGCCTTTGTTGTGCTTTCGCTAGGGGAGGTGGGCGTGTTCATGGACGGATTACTTCCAATTTTTGAACACACCTTAGTTTTGGTATAAAATACATACATACCAAATTTAATTTCTCTATGACAAACATAACCTTATTTATTGAGTTTTAAACTTTTTGGGTTGTATGGGAGGTAGGCGTGTCCGTATGTGGATGACGTCCATTTTTCAAAACCATCTTTGTCTTGTCATAAAAAACATTCTTGCCAAATTTTAGCTCTGTAGGTTAAACAGAGGCTTATTTATTGCGTTTTAAATTTTTGGGTTGTATGGGAGGTGGGCGTGTCCGTAAGCGGATGACGTCCATTTTTCAAAAACATCATTGTAGTAATATTAAACACATACATACCAAATTTTATTGTTGTAGGCTTATTATGAGCTGAGTTATGCAGTTTTACATTTTTGCATTGTATGGGAGGTAGGCGTGTCCGTGGGTGGATTCCAAAAATATTCAATAGTGCAGATCCTTGGGTCCATGTTATCATGTGTACCAAGTTTCATCCAATTATCTCAACTCCTTCTTCTTATCCTGTGTATACGGACAACACACAGACGGACAGACGGACGGACGGACATGGATAGCTCGACTCACGTGGTGACGCTGATCAAGAATATATATACTTTTCTATACCGGACTCGCTTCGTTCTTTGCGTTACAAACGTTTGCACAAAGTTAATATACCCTGACCTTTCAGGTTTAGGGTATAAAAATGTTTAAAGCTGTTAGAGTGCTTTATTTTAATGTTTTTCTTAACTTTTGGTGGACCTTTTTGAGAGATGCCGTTATGCATTTTTCTTCTTATATTTTACTATTTTGTGACTTTAATATAATAGTGACAAAATCCAAAATTATATCTTCATTCAGTGCAGGATATATCTGATATTTTAGTATATATATTGCATTTGAACGATGAGTATTTACGGCTGTAGGTATACCCTAAATTATTCGTCAAAAAAGTTTCATGGCCTTAAAATAATCTATTAAAACGACCCCAAACAAACCGTGCTGTAAGACGTAATTCTGCGTCAAAACTTAGCCCTGAAGCGGATTTCAGCAAGTCGTTCGTTCACAGAACTGAATCGCAGGACATGATGCTGTATTCTCTTGCCAACTACAAACCCTCATCCAAACACGTTCTTCTCCGCATGGCCGCTGTAGTAGAAATCACAGGATGCTTGCCGTAAGCAACCTTGTCCCTTCAATTGCAGTGATATCAGCCTTATAGCTTTCTAAGATATTCCAAGATATGAGCATCAGTTGGATTGAGGCATCATCCCAACCCCACCATTGAATAGGGTGCGGGCATTCCAGGCGCATATCCGTAAAACATTATCAGTTTTTCGTTTGCAGTAGTCGTCATCAGATTTGGGGATCAGTTTTCTCATTATTCTTGGACTTTTCATTGAAATGTTTTTTTATGTAGTGGGCTTCAAACCCAACTCATAACCTTTGCTTGAAGGCCAAACATGCCCGCCACTAAAATTAGCCGTCAACTAAAGAGTGTTAGTTTGCTGTTTCTAGGAGACACCACGTGGAGGTTTTGAGTCGCCCAGTTGAAGCAGTGAGACATATTGCCATGTAAAGACCCGTTATCTCCCACTTTATTAATACAAATGCTAAAAATGTGGAAATTTTAATAATAAAAATGATTAAAACAATTGAAAATATTTAACACAGGGTTTTCCAATACGAGGTGTTATTTTGATATTCAAAGAAAAATGCCATTGAGATAAATGATCGGATGTTTATTTCATAATAAAGAGGAAAGCATGTCGTTAGTAATGAAAAACAACATCAGCCAAATGGCCACCGCGACCACACTAACAGGACCATATCCTTTTCATGAAATTTTCCATAACAAAATCGTAAAGTGGCTGACCTATGTCCTCGATAGACTCACGAATTTCATCTTTGAGGTCTTGAATCGACGCTGGGCTGTTAGCGTAGACCTTATCTTTCACGTGGCCCCAAAGGAAGAAGTCGCAAGGTGTTAAATCACAAGATCTCGGTTGCCAATTGTTATCACCTCTTCGAGAGATAACACAGTGCGGAAACTTTTCCCGTAAAAGATCAATGGTTTCGTTGCTTGTATTGCACGTAGCGCCGTCTTCTTGAAAGTAAACGTTGTCCAGATCAATACCATCCAACTCCGGTCATGAAAAAAATCATTATTAATCTCTCTATAGCGCAATTCATTCACCGTAACTGTGGATCAAACCTCATTTTCGAAAAAGTAAGGTTTTATTCAACACTTTGGGCTACAGCAGCAATATTCTTAGTTGTTCTTGAGCGACATGCACGGGTTTTATTCTTCACACCACTAACCTATCCCAACAGCTCGAATTTTTCCATCAATTTCTGTAATGCGTTCCGACAAGGTACTTCACGACGACCAAAAAATACTTAAGTTTTGCGAACTGTGATTGCAAAATTTTCACCATTTTTATAATTTCGTTCCATTTTTAGTAATGGCGTAGTTTCTACTTGTCTAATGTCAAAAAATAACAGCTTCAGAAGTGACAGCTACCGAAATAGCGGGCTGTTCAAAATAACATCTCTTATTGGAAAACCCTTTAGCTTTTACAACAATATAAAAATGCATTCAGAAATTTTCAAGACAATTTTAGAAAACAAGATAATTCTAAAAATTAAAGATCATCCGGTTGAGCCAAATACATTTAAATAGCTGACAATATATTCAAGTATTTTGTGTGTAAGTCTTAAAATACAGGGTTGTTTGATTACATTATGTAAATTTTTAATGAATAAATTTGTTAGCGTTGGTAATTTGAAAATTCCAAGCAGCTACGCCAATAAAATAAACATAACTAAAATTTTCGAATTTAACAAAACAAAAACAACGTCACAATAACTGAGACCAACAAATTGTAGGTGTACATTTATATCTGCAATAATGTTATCAAACTACAACAAAAGCTATGCAAATTAAATGAAGCACAATTTTCAGCAAACCAACTAGATGCTAATCCAAGAATGCAATCAGAGTTGAACCTGACTGTGGTAAGTACTGTGGACAATATTGTTGCCATTGATGCTATGGCATGTAAAAACAAAAAGCATACAAAAAAATATGAATAATAATATTCAAAAACTTATGACCACCCACACCTCAGGCACTGAAATAAATTTCGAATCATAAAATTACCCAAACGTCGGCAGGTGTCAGGAGAGAATCAAAATCGTACTGACCAAACTGAGGCATGTGTGGAATTGTATAAAAAAACTTCAAATAGAAAATACGTAATATTAAATTTTTTTCACATAAAATGTAGTTGGAATTCTGTTCACACTTTAAGAGGATATACAATTTTAATAAATCTCTCTGCGATTTTCTGACAAAACTGCTGCAAGCATGACATTTCATGCTTAACACCTGACCGCTAACTTAAAGCTATGCACGAGCATTTGCTGCTGCAATGAACTTGAGCTTGTGGTCGCGGTCAAGCGGTTGCTGTCTGTTCGACGGTGAAAAGTTCATGCTTGAAAATTTTTCAAATTTACGCCCGGAAACGGATGCAGGCATGAGGATGCTGAAGTGAATGAATAAGTGTGTTTCAGCACACCCTAAAGCATTGCTGTCCATGTAGTGCACCCGCGATCGGTAGAAGTCAAGCAAACGACAAACGTTCGTATAAAAAAAATTCATTTGAAAACATGATTTGGACATCAAACCATATTCTAGTTTTTGCTTTTTGTTTTCTTGCTAAACTCGTTTATCCATTTATAGCCAAAGTTCAAGTTACAAAAAGAAGTGAGTAAAAAAGCTCTTAGCAGACTTGTGTTAGCGCACGTGTCGATAAATTAAGCTAGAGAGAAGCAAATTTTCCGTCACTCAGCTGAGCTTGTGGTATAAGTATTGAGTTTATTTCAAAAATTTTATAACAATTTTTTTACTCAGCACCGCATTGGTTTATTATACAAATTGGATTTAAGTAGAAGGATTCTTCGCAGGATTCTTGTTTGTGGAAGATTGAAATTTGGATGTTCTTAAAATGAAGAAAACAACATTGTTTAACGTATTCTTGTAGAAGGATAGGCGACGGTTACGATTTCTGGGACGACACGATTTGAAAGTGTTTTCTGGTAGAGAACAACAAAAAAAAAAAAAAAATCGATAACTCTATTAATTACACTGGTTTACAAATAACGACAAGTTGTTTGTACTTTGAATGCCACTATCCTTTTCTAGTGTAAAATCACTCGCTTATTCCGAAAAAAAACTTTTCTTTTTTCTGTCACTCCGTTTTCGAGATATTGCCCACTGTAGGGTTTTCAATGAAAAAAAAAAGTTGGTTCCACTTAATTGCATATATCTCCAGAACCAACAACAGTAATCAAACAAATGATATATCAAATAAAAGCTAATAAAATTTCTTACAAACAATGCAAACATTATTTTTTGGTCGAGCTGTTAGTTTTGGCGGAATTAATTCAAATATCGGGGATTTTTTTATTTTTCAGAAAAATTTCCAAAAAAAGACAAAATAGCTGCAAATTTCGTTAAGAAATCAAAATATTTTGTTGCTTTTGATATTTTTTACTAAAAGCCTTTATTTTTCCAAAGAAATTAAGCTATTGTTGAAGAAAATCTATTGAGAAATGAAAAAGTTGTGTTCAATGGAACGAAAGCACCCAAGTTATGTTATTTTTAAAAATTTTATTGTCATATAAATAAATTGGGTTATTGTACTATAATTTTTTATTTTTCATTTTTATTGTTCATAGGAATCAAGTCAAGGGTCTTGCGAAAGAAAAGATAAGAACAAACAGTACAATTAAAACAGGTAGGCTCACGACTTAGAGTGCAACCGTCGAAACCGTCACAGCAAAACGTCTGATTTCGACACTTATGGCTATAAGAAAGAGAGCCTACCTGTTTTTATTATGCCATGTGAATACTTATTTTGTGTTTTTTTGACAGTTTCAGCGGTCGCGCTCTGAGTCGTGGACCTATCTACCTTTATTGTACCATATCTGCAGCACTTTCGAGATGTATAAAAGCAAAAACATTCATGCATTATACTAAAAAACGTGGCAAACAAACGGACGCACAATTTGTAACGAAAGAAAAAAATAAAAAATAAGATATACTTCAAAATAAAACGAGTAAAAGACTGCAAAAATTCCAGAGTAAAAACGACCCAGATATTTTCTGCTACGTCTGCGGTGAACTTACTTTCGAAAAGAAACGAGGCAATTTTACGAATTTACTGCAAATGTCATATCTTCATTATTTTGGTATTGCGGCTAAGACCATTGGTAAATCATGGACGCCAAGTATTTTGTGTCAATCTTGCAAATTAATATTGTCTGAATGGAGCTCGGGTAAAAAACGATACATGAAATTCGATGTTCCGATGATCTGGAGACAACCGTTTTGCCACCTAAACGATTGCTTTTTTGTCTGGCCAAAGTGACTGGTGTTGGAAAACACAAACGAGTGATATACGCCACTGTCCCGAATGTTTCATTGCCATTCTGACGATGTTCCATATCCTACTTGTCCCGATTCAACACGCGAAAACAATCGAAAATCCGTAGATTCAATGGAGTCGGAAGGAACCACAGGTGGTAGTACTATTACAACTGAAAACACAACTCACCTTTTATCGCAAGCGCAGCTGAATGATTGGATAAGAGATTTGGAACTGTCAAAGGAAAAATCGGAATTGCATGGTTCTCGTTTGCAACAATTCAACTTTTTGAGACCCGATGTTAAGGTCACATACTACAGAAATCGTGGAAAACCGTTTGCTTTACACATTACTAAGAATGACAATATCTGCTATTGCGTAGACATTCCTGGCTTATTTAATACCTTCGGTCAGCCGTACATTCCCAAGAGAACAAAAAGCCATCGATTCCGATCGCACATGCAGTCAACACAAAGGAAATGTACGAAACATTGGCGAAGCTATTGACATGTATTAAATATGAACAACAGGACTGGAAAATATGTTCTGATCTCAAAGTCGTTGGTATGCTTTGTGGTTTACAGAGTGGCTACACAAAGTACTGCTGTTTTCTATGCAAGTGGGATAGTTGAGCACGTGAACACCAGTATTACAATAAGGACTGGCCAGAAAGAATTGAAGTCGAAAGTTGGAGAGAGCAACGTCAAAAACGTTCCACTCGTCAAAAAGGAAAACATAATTCTCCCACCATTGCACATCAAACTTGGACTTATGAAAAACACTGTCAAGGAGTTAGACAAAGAAAGCGAAGAATCTCGGTGACAAGAGCGACGAACATGGGGAAAGATTCCACCAACAGACGAAAGTAAATGAGAACCAGTAAATAACTATATAAATGATTTAAGGGAACAATAAAAATTATAAATAATAATTATATACCATTTTAAATAATGTAAATTATTAAAAGAACAATAAAAATGAAGAATATATGATTTTATTACAACAACCTTTAGTTCTCATTTTTTTTTATGGCAATAAAATAAGTCCAAATGCATAAATTGATAATCACACAATTTGGGTGATTTCGTTCCATTGAACTCAACTTTTTCATTTCTCAATAGATTTTCTTCAACAATAGCTTTTTTTTTTTGAAAAAATAAAGGTTTTTAGTAAAAAATATCAAAAGCAACAAAACATTTTGATTTCTTAACGAAATTTTCAACTATTTTGTTTTTTTTTGGAAATTTTTGTGAAAAATAAAAAAAATCCCCGAAATTTGAATTTATTCCGCCAAAACTAACAGCTCGACCCAAAAATGATGTTTGCATTGTTTGTAAGAAATTTTATTAGCTTTTATTTGATATATCATTTGTTTGATTACTGTTGTTGGTTCTGGAGATATATGCAATTAAGTGGAACCAACTTTTTTTTTTTGTTGAAAACCCTACAGTGTGCAATATCTCAAAAACGGAGTGACAGAAAAAAAAAAATTTTTTTCGGAATAAGCGAGTGATTTTACATGAAAAAAGGATAGTGGCATTCAAAGTACATATTGGCTGTAAACCAGTGTTATCGAGCTTTCGATTTTTAAACATTTTTTTTTGTTAAAAGATCTGTTAAAAAAAACATCTATATCTTTGCCGTTGCTCGATGGAACTTTAAGATTGATATGTCATTTGAAAGGTCATTAAATATATTTGATATAAATATCATTTCTACAATATTTAAAGTTCTATAAGCAAATTTATTTCAAAGTTTAATTTTTTTTATATAAAAATAACCATTATTTTCTAAAAAATTTCATACTAAGTTCATAAAAATATATTTTTTTAACAGCTAACAACTAGACCTTTTAATTAATATATAATATGTTTAATATAATATAAAATTGAAGTGGAAATATTAAGTGTAAAATAGACTCCAAAACTACTGGACCGATTTTTATGAAAAAAAATTTTAAAATATCATATTTGTGCTACAGAATGCCATAAGCGGGGTTTATTCAAGAAAATTTAACAATAAATATATTTAATTAAGTTCTTAAGTTTTTTAAGGAAATTACCACCGATGCTAAGCATTGCTTGGTCGTTTGCTTCTCACTCTTTTGTGTTACGAGAGTTTCAACTTCATGTTGCTATCAACCCTTCTCTTTAAAGTTTTTGGATCTCGCTCTCCACACTCATCCGAAGCCAGTGTTGGGTTTTTCAGTACAATTTCATAATAAAAAGTACATAAGTACCACGAAGACATTTTTAGTACATTTTCATACACTTGGTCTTCGTCACATCGACTTTCTTTGTTTTTTTTTTTGTATTTCTTAAAGTTTTCAGTACCTTTTTTGTAAATTTTTACAACCATATTTACAACAGTGATGATATTTGATAATTTTGGAGGGGAGTTTTTTAATCTTCTTAAAGTACTTTTTCGCACGTGAGAGTACCTTTTGTTAATCTATATATAAATAGGCGTTAAGAACAATTTTCTCTTGTGTTCCGATATTGATAATTGTTTTTTAAATGAATCAGAATGCGGAGTAGAAGTGCACCAAATATTTTGTATCTTTAATTATAAAAAGGCAAACAAAAAATTGGTCGAATTTCGACCCCAGGCGATACTAGTATTATTAAATAAGCTTTTGTTTTGTTGCTGAGGCACTAGGGTTGGGACAGTAATACTTGGAGATCTTTAGTAACGGGATTTTGATACTCAGAAACCTTAAATTTTGTGAGGTTCGACAAAAAATTGGTTTTGAAATAAACAAATTCGGGGTTGCGTAGGGCTAAGTTGTGCCGCATCGGTGTTAAAAGTTGGTGGAAAGTGAAAAAATAAGCCGAAAACCTTCATAACTACCCAAGTGTTGTCCCTAGAGGGGTGAAATGTTCGACCGACCCCAAGAAATTTTAATCTCCGAAATTTTTCAGGAACAAACCTGACCTAATCTCCTGGTTTTTTCTTTCCAACATTTTATCGCAACATATCTACCCTACATTTCCAACTTTTAAAGGGGCACTTATATATGTTTTTTTTAAAAAACTTTTTTTCTAAAATTGGCTTCCATCGCCTCCTAATTCTTTAGATTCTAATCCTTATTAATAAGATTCTTTCCTAATATTACGCCTCTTTTTGTGGCGTCGTTGACAACGTGTAGATTACGCAATATTTCTTGCGCTTCTTGGTAATCTTCACGCTCAGTCCAGGTTTCTGGATCGGTAGCAATCAAATCAATTGAAAATTCGAAGCCTGCGAAAATTCTTGCTTTCTCAGGAATGACGTAATGGCTCAAATATTTTTGTAATTCCTGATTCACTTTCTCCGATGGCAATTGAATCTTTTTTACACCTCTTTTAAGCCAAAAATGTTAACTGGACGAGCACGTACTTGATTTCCGTTGCTGCTGATATCCTAGCTATAATCTTCCTCGTCTTCTTCGTTGACATCATCGACATTATCTGACTCTATAACTTCTATCATCTCGTTCTGTTCATCGTCAGACGATTCGTCCGTCTGAAAATCCATCTGAAAATTTTCTGATCGGTTAACCCAAATAAATACTGTTAAACTTCTCTTTAATCTTCTGTTAAACCGAACAATTTTTCGGTTTTAATATTGAGAATAAAATCTTAATCATGCGTGACGTTTACTTTTTTTGATGATTAGTGTATCCGAAAGTACTTTTTTTGGGCTAAAAGGGGGACAAGTGGGGGACAAGTGGCAAAACGGTTGTTCACCAATGTTCTCAGCCACAATACCAAAATAATGAAGATATGACATTTGCAGTAAATTCGTCAAAATTGACTGGTTTCTTTTCGAAAGTAAGTTCACCGCACACGTAGCAGAAAATATCTGGGTCGTTTTTACACTGGAATTCTCGCAGTCTTTTACTCATTTTATTTTGAAGCATATCTTATTTTTTCTTTCATTACAAATTGTGCGTCCGTTTGTTTGCCACATTTTTTAGTATAATGCATGAATGTTTTTGCTTTTATACATGTACTGGCGCTTGTAGCAAAATAAGCTATTTTCTTTTTTTTAAATTTATACACCTTCTTTTTCAAACCCAACTGAATCAAAACTAGCACCATCTAGGTGTGAAAACAGAAATTCACCTCACATAAATGAAGATTTATCATTTTCCTTTGTCTACCAATTCTCAGTATTTTTATTGGAAATCTAACGCTATTGCGGATTATTTCTTTCTGAAATGCTGTTAGCAAAAGAATCGTGGCTTGATCGAACGATTTAAGCTTTCTTTTCTTTATCAGCGTCGTCCAAAGAAGATCACTTAAACTTAAGTCAAAAAATAAAAACTTAATAATCAACA
This sequence comes from Tetanocera ferruginea, assembly GCA_958299015.1. NCBI lineage: Eukaryota > Metazoa > Arthropoda > Insecta > Diptera > Sciomyzidae > Tetanocera > Tetanocera ferruginea. Next base: position 134,910,164 of record OY282640.1, read on the forward strand.
TTTAAGTACCTGACTGTACTTTCAGTACGACATGTAAGTAATTTACATAATTTTTTTTAAATTTTTGTTAATTCTATTTTGATTTGATAGTTTAAATCGACTAATAAATTTATGCATTGGATTGCAATTGATTCATTTTGTCATCTCCTTAAAAATAGAAGTTTTACATTTATGAACAGAAAAGTTAAAGTAAGTGCTCATATTAAGCTAATTTTAAAATTAATTTTTCTTTCTTACTTCATAATGTTAAATTTAATTTTTTTTAAAAAAAAGCTTAAAACCATAAAAGACGAAATAATTGCTGTAATAAAATCTTCTTTGCTTATAACAAGCAAAATTGCATTATCGGGTGCCATCTTCGTTAAGGGTAATATATTCAATTAATTAAAAAAATTCTATTAAAACATTAATAAAAAAAAAACAAATCTCTCTAGATTTGGCACCATTAACGATTTTTGTTGAAATTTACTTGATGTTTGGCAAAATGTAAGTAAAATTTGTAATGAGTTAGTGCAGAATCAGAAAAGCCGAAGAGAAGGCACCCCAAAAGCTTTAACATAGAAGAAACCCAATTTTCAACAAAAAAACATGCAACAAGGGACAACAGGCTTTGTGCATGAACTTAGTACGCGACGATCATCATAAGCATCATCATCATTAAAATCATCATCATCTCAGCCACGAGAAAAATGTAAAAAGTGCGGTTCTTATATTGAAGAAAATGTGGAAATTGTGTTAAAAACGAAAATTATGAGACGGTAAAATTAGTTAAAATCAGTTAAAAATGAAAAAACAATCTAAATAGAATTAAGTGATAAGAAAAAAAAAAAATAAGTTAATGTTAAAAAAATGAAAAAGAAAAAAAAAATTATGTACATCTAAGCTACATATATATAGTGCAGTTAACGCGCATACAAAACTCACCACTATGTGCGCCGCTAAGAATTAGTGTGAATCTTTAAAGCTAAATAATAGTGAACAACAGAAAAACTCTAAACTTAAACTCTATATTTAACCTAACTAAAACAAACTCTAACTTAAGCTTAAGGCTAAGAATAAAAATTTAGAATAAAACTTAGTATGAAATCAATACACAACTAAAACCTCTAAAAATCTAAAATAACATTAAAATACTATTGAAAATGAATCTAAACTACGCTAAAATATATATATTAAGAACTTAAATCTAAAATAATTCTAAAACTAATTTACTTAATACTTAAATCTAGCTTAAAACAATAATAATGGTTTTGGTGTTGTTTTTGTACTTAACATAGTACTATACAAAGAAAAGAAAAAAAAATTAGTCGAAAGAAAAAGCATGAAAAAAAAGTGTTGCATATAATTATAATTCACCACACTTAGCAAGTCACTAAGCGCGGCTACTAAAGTTAGTAACATGATGTTATTAAAGCTCTGTTAAGAAAAAAAAAACAAAGAAAAAACAACATAAAAATATGAGCGCGTTTGTTAAAGTTAGGCTTTAGTCTCATTACTTAACTCAAATAGATAAAAGCTCTTTTTCTTTAAAATTACACAAATCAAACACACACACATACATACAAACCTAAAATTCTAGCTAAGACCAACGTGAAAGATCTTTCATCGCGGGAGCAGCAGATTCAACCAAAGTAAGTGTTTTTCTCTTAATTTCTCTCTTATGAAATATTTATAAAAAGCTTTTTTTTTTCTCTTAAACCAAAAAATTATGTATACGAAAAATACAACAAAAACAACAACCAACATTAGAACATTAAAGTCAGAACTTTTACTTGCGCTTAAAGAAGAAAAAAAAACAAACCAAAACAATGAAAAGACTTAACTTTGTTTTTAATCGAATACTTTTCTTTTTTGTTTATATCTGTTTAGATTTAATTTATAAGCAATATATTTATAATGTTAGCTTTAATGAAATTAACAATATATTTTCATATATTAACTTTTTATAATTTGTTCATTTTGAATATTTGCTTTGTAGATTTTTTTTTTTGATTAAGTTACTTTTGGGTTTAAGCAAAAATATGAAATATACTTATAGTTATAAATAAAGATATTGAATTGTTTTGAAATGTATCTGTAAAATACCTGTTTGATTTCATGCGAGCGTTGTGAGTAAGTTGTGTAAATTTTTTTTTTGGGATCATCTTTTGCTTTAATTTTTTTGGAATTTTTTTTTTTGATGATCATGGATGGGAGGGCAAAGGTTGAGACAACATCACCAAGTCTCAACAACAACATTTTCGAGCGCAGATTCTCTTTGTGAGAATCATTTAAAATTTTTTTTTTAAATTGCTCCAAATTTTAATTATTGTGTGGTTCCCAAACTTTTTCCGGTCCCTTTCTTTTATTTTAAATTTTTTCATCTAAACCTAAATTTCTTCAACTTTCTATTCTAACTTTTTCTTTATAATCTTTATAATCTTTCAATCTGTATTTTTCTTCTTCCTTCAAGAAAAAATTAATTTGGTTTTTATTTGCTTCTGCATTGGAATTGATACGATTCAAAGGCTTATGCTGTTTTCGTATACCGGCGAAGATAATATTAAAAATTCAAGTCTATTAAATTTTTTTTCTTTTTGTTAAATTCTCATTTACTAGCTTTTCTACTTGGAAATACAGATAGCTTGGAACACTTTCTAAGATCTGGCCATAGAAATAGTATTATCTGATTAATTTTTCACCAATGTTCTCTGCAAAATTTATTTGTTTGGAAATTTAACTAAGTGCCTGACAGTTGCACTAGTTAACCAACAATAATTTTGTTTGTTATCCTTATATCTTTTTCTTTCTATTTACTTCGTTTCATTGTTGTACCTATTCTTTTTCTATAAATTTCACTTCTTTTCTGTTAGCTCGAATAAAGATGTTTTAATAAGTTAATCACAACAGCTCCAGTTTGCTACGCAATGAAATCAACGTTTTTGTATATAGTTCTATTTAAAATATTTTGTTATATTTCACTCTTTGTGAACATAACAATTTTGATTTGAGTTTTGCTTTTGAGATTTTATTTAATTTTGATTTTGTTATCTTTTTGTTTTTAGTTTGGAATTTTTTTGCAATTTGTTGCTTCTCTTTTTGTATTTATTTCTACTTAATTTGATTTTGATTTCTATTTAAAGTTTTTTTTGAGGATAATAACTCATATGTTATTTTTTTTATTTTATTTGAATTCCGATTTAATATTGGATTGAGAATTTGACTTGAATAATATTTTTTTCAAAATTTTTAATTTTTCGCAAATATGTTTTTTTTTAAAACTTTTTCTTTTTCTTTACTATTCTTTATAATTTGAGTTAAATCTATCTCTTGGATTTTTGGTTCATTTCTGGTGTCGGTTATCCGAGTTTTCGAAATGAATATTACGGGTAATTAAAGATATTGTATTTATATATCTTTTATAACGGGTTTCGTTCTATACTTAAATGCAATTTTTTTTAAGGGTGATTTGAATTTTACACATTTTTTTTTGCTTTTTGCTCATATGACTTGAAATTTTTTTTCTGTTTTTAAAATTTGTTTTCAATTTTAAAAAGTTTTAATTTGAATTTTTGGTGCTTGCATCAAAACAAGTATTTTGATTTTGATCTGCTATTTTATTTTTTCAATTTTTTTATTCCTACAATGGCTTTCGGCGCAGTATTGAAGATTTATCTTTGTCTGACACAAGTGCTCCACAATGTAATATTTGCAAGAATGCTATTAGCGTTCGTGCGCATTTAGCTAAAACTATTTGTGGCCATTGCTTTCATAAAGCTTGTTTGTCAAAACATCTATCAAATGATAATTCTTGCCCTATTTGTGGCTTAACGAATGTTACTTCGGGTACGTCTTTTCCTAAGACAGTGCAGAGTCCACATAAAGCGGTTGAGCAAACAAGTGGTGCAAAACCAAAAACTCGGGCTCAAACTCAAGCTGCGGCAAACAATACTGTGAAAAACTTTTCTAGTGCTAAAAACAATTCAGAACTTCCAGAAGTTCAAAGCGAATCCTCTTTTCATCTTTCTCCCACTGATCAAAGACAGAATATTCGTAACATAGTTACTGCTGCAGTTGGTGCGCAACAAGCTCAAATGCTTTCTGCTCTTAGTCAACAGCTAACTCAATTAATTGAGAACAATATTGAAAGTGGTTTCAAGCGGCTAAGTTTGCAACAACTACAGACACAACAGGTTCAAAGCAATAATTTTGGTAATCCGCCAACTCAGACGGTAATACAATCTTTACCAGCCGTCGAGCATCAAACACTTGAGCAACTTCTTGGCTTACCATCAGCTAATAACGAACGTGTTGAAAATAATAGACAAGACCGACGATCTTCAATATTACATGTCCCTTCGAATTCAAATTCAAATTTGTCCTTACGTCCAGATAAAGTCAGCTATATTATCTTTAATTGGAAGATTAAGTTTACTGGTGGAGCTGATAGCTTATCAGTGGACAATTTTATATATCGCGTAGAAGCGTTGACTCGAACGACTTTGGGTGGAAATTTTGAAGTTCTGTGCCAAAATGTAAACACTCTTTTTGATGGAAAAGCTAATGATTGGTTCTGGAGGTACCACAAGTCAGTTCGTGAGATCCGATGGATTGAATTATGTGTGGCGCTTCGCAGACAGTATAAAGATTCAAGGACTGATGTTGACTATCGCGAATTAATTCGAGATAGAAAACAAAAGTCGAACGAAAGCTTCGATTCTTTCTATGAATCAATCTTGGAACTCACGGATCGACTTGATCAGCAGCTGCCTGAAAATTCGTTAGTCGAAATTTTGAGGAGAAACCTTCTTCCAGAAATCCAACATGAGATTTTAAATCTACATGTTTACACGGTTTCTCAACTTCGAGACATCTGTAGAAGAAGAGAGTTCTTTCTGCAAGACATCTACCGAAAGCAAGCATATGCAAAGCCAAGTTCAGCGCGCAGACATATTGCTGAAGTTGACACTCAAGTTTTTGACGATCCTGAAGATTTGTTTAATGAGGAAGATCAAGAAATTTCTGCGATTGCTTTGGTGTGCTGGAATTGCAACAAAAATGGCCATCGTTTTCAAGATTGTCTTGGAGAAAGAAAGGTCTTCTGCTATGGATGTGGTGCTCCGAATATTTATAAGCCGAATTGCAAAAACTGTTCAAATTCAAAAAAACTTCCAGTCGAGTGCGCTGAGAAGTGCACGCAGACCACCTTTGTTCAAAGAAGCCAAACACCAATCGACCAATACCGATTAGAAGCCGAATCAGACTCTAATAACATTACAAAAATTTTAACTAAAAACTCTTTTGAAGAAAAGAAAACTACAGATACTTCTGTCCCGCTTAGATCTCCTTTAAAACCGTTTCGCGTGCGTTTTGCAGCATACCAAGAAACGCGAAAACGTATCTTCGAAAATTTTCCTCATAAAGCTCTTTGTCGTTCTAGCAATAGAATTAGAAAATTTTGGAATAAAGTTAAAAGCTGCAGGAAACATTTCGTGAGCTCAGTTTTTGATAAGCCCAATGATATTCGCCCATATGCTGAGGTTACGTTGTTTGGCAAGACGATTTCTGGTTTACTAGATACGGGTGCGTCAATAAGTTGTGTTGGTGCTCAAACTGCAAGTGAAGTTTTATCGTTGAATATAACTTCTTTCAAAAAAATAAATTCTTTTGTTCGTACTGCGGATGGTAAAACGCAACGTATTTTTGGTTACGTGGAAACACAAGTTTCATTTCGAGGCAATACCAAGCCGATAACAATTTATATTATTCCGAGCTTGTCACAAAATTTGTATCTGGGTGTAGATTTTTGGAAAAATTTTGATCTTTTGCCTATTCTTTCAGAAAATAACTGTTCTGAAACTAAAGTTCCTTCTGACACTTGTCTTTTACGGTCATTAACTGAAAGTCAAAAGGATCAGCTGACAAAAGTAATAGGTTTGTTTCCTTCATTTGCCAAAGAAGGCCTTGGAAAGACATCCGTTTTGACACACACAATAGATGTTGGCGAAAGTAAGCCCATCAAACAGCGTCATTTTCCGGTTTCGCCGGCAATTGAAAAACTAATTTACTCTGAAATAGATAGGATGCTTGATCTTGGAATCATTGAAGAATCAGATAGTGCTTGGTCTTCAACAATTGTGTTAGTGCGCAAACCAGGAAAAGTTAGGTTGTGTTTGGACAGTCGGAAAGTAAATTCAATTACGGTAAAGGATGCTTATCCGTTACCTTATATTGATGGAATTTTAGGCCGATTACCAAAAGCAGAATTTATAACCAGTTTAGACCTAAAAGATGCCTTCTGGCAAATTCCTTTGGATGTCTCGTCCAGGGACAAAACTGCTTTTACCGTTCCGGGTAGACCGTTGTACCATTTTAAGGTAATGCCTTTTGGTCTCTGCAACGCGCCTCAAACTATGTCTCGTCTTATGGATAAAGTAATCCCTGCGCATTTGCGATCCGAAGTATTCATATACTTGGACGATTTGTTAATTGTTTCAGAGAGTTTTCAAAAACACATGAATGTCTTGAGAGAAGTAGCCAGCTGCATACGACAATCAGGCCTGACAATAAATGTTGAGAAAAGCAAGTTTTGCTTGAAAGAAGTTCGATATTTAGGACATATAGTCGGAAATGGAACTATTCAGACAGACCCAGAAAAAGTATCTGCTATAATCTATTTTCCTGTTCCTAGATCTGTTAAGCAACTGCGAAGATTCTTAGGTATGTCAGGATGGTATAGGAAGTTTATCCAGAACTATGCATCTGTTACTGCCCCCTTAACCGATTTGTTAAAAACAAATCGCAAATTTACTTGGTCTGATGACGCACAATCAGCTTTTGAAGATTTGAAATCCATTTTGAGTTCTGCCCCGGTTTTGCATAGTCCAGACTTCACACAACCGTTTTTCATACACTGTGATGCAAGCAAAACAGGAATAGGAAGTGTCTTGGTTCAAATAACTGCGGAGGGTGAAGAGTTTCCAATTGCCTTTATGTCAAAGAAACTCAACCAAGCCCAACGTAATTATTCGGTAACCGAACAAGAATGCTTAGCAGCAATGCTAAGTATAAAAAAATTTCGAGCGTATGTGGAAGGGCATGAATTCACAGTGATTACGGATCATGCTTCGTTAAAGTGGCTCATGTCCCAGACAGACCTCAATTCTAGGTTAGCTCGATGGGCATTAAAACTTCAAGGCTTTAATTTTAAAATTCAACATAGGCGTGGTAGTCAGAACATAGTTCCGGATGCACTTTCTAGGGTAAACACAGAAGATTTGTCAGAAATCGATGGCGGAAATGGTATTTTTGTAGATTTGAGCTCATCACATTTTAAGTCCGATGACTATAAAGATCTCATTAGGAATGTTAAAGAAAACCAGAATAAATTTCCAGACTTGAAAGTAATTGACGAATATTTATATAGAAGAACAGTGCACGCAACCGGTGAACAATTGCAGGACGATTTTTCTTGGAAACTTTGGATTCCCAAAGGTATGGTTGCTGATGTGTTGAAAAGAGCACATGACAGTCATTTAGCATCACACGGTGGTATAAACAAGACACTTGAACGAATAAGACGTTTTTACTTTTGGCCTTGTTTAGTGGCTGATGTTAAGTCGTACATCAATTCTTGTGAGATTTGCAAGTGTACAAAACACCCAAATTTTATATTGCGTCCACCAATGGGTAAAACGTCTGAAACTCAGCGATTATTTCAAAAATTGTATGTTGACTTTTTAGGTCCATATCCTCGGTCTGGGTCTGGACATGTTGGCATTTTCATCATTTTAGACCATTTTTCAAAGTACCCGTTTCTCAAAGCGGTAAAAAAGTTTTCTGCGGATGTAGTCTGTAAATTTTTAGAAGAAGAGATATTCCATTCGTTTGGTGTTCCCGAGACTATTATCTCTGATAATGGTACGCAATTCAAATCATTTAAATTTAATACTCTGCTTCAAAAATATGGTGTTAAACATCTGTATACTGCTGTGCATTCGCCACAATCTAACGCATCTGAACGAGTCAATCGATCCGTTATTTCAGCTATCAGAGCTTTTGTTTCACCGGATCAAAAAGACTGGGACGAGCACCTTAGCAGTATTTGCTGTGCACTTCGTTCAGCAACACACAGTGCTATAAATACTTCACCTTATTATATGGCTTTTGGTCAACACATGATCACCAATGCGTCTACATATGCACTCTTAAGAAAATTGAATATGCTAGATGATAGAACAGTAAAGTTTGATAAAAATGATTCGCTGGAAATAATAAGAAAGAAAGCTTGTAATCAAATGCAATTACAACAAAAACGAAACGAGCGAGCGTACAACCTCAGAGCCAAGATCGTATCATATGATGTTGGTCAAGAAGTGTTTCGGCGTAATTTTAAACAAAGTAACTTTGAAAAAGGGTTTAATGCAAAGTTATCCCCAACATTCATTAAGGCACGAGTAAGACGAAAGAAAGGTACGTGTTCGTATGAACTTGAAGATTTACAAGGAAGACTTGTTGGTGTTTATCATGCCAAAGACATTCGGCAGTGAATTGATTGAGCTACAAGCGGTATCAGCTTTTGCGTTTTTGTCAACCCCCAAAATCTGATTTTGGCGGGGGGGAAATGTACTGGCGCTTGTAGCAAAATAAGCTATTTTCTTTTTTTTAAATTTATACACCTTCTTTTTCAAACCCAACTGAATCAAAACTAGCACCATCTAGGTGTGAAAACAGAAATTCACCTCACATAAATGAAGATTTATCATTTTCCTTTGTCTACCAATTCTCAGTATTTTTATTGGAAATCTAACGCTATTGCGGATTATTTCTTTCTGAAATGCTGTTAGCAAAAGAATCGTGGCTTGATCGAACGATTTAAGCTTTCTTTTCTTTATCAGCGTCGTCCAAAGAAGATCACTTAAACTTAAGTCAAAAAATAAAAACTTAATAATCAACATTTAAGTACCTGACTGTACTTTCAGTACGACATGTAAGTAATTTACATAATTTTTTTTAAATTTTTGTTAATTCTATTTTGATTTGATAGTTTAAATCGACTAATAAATTTATGCATTGGATTGCAATTGATTCATTTTGTCATCTCCTTAAAAATAGAAGTTTTACATTTATGAACAGAAAAGTTAAAGTAAGTGCTCATATTAAGCTAATTTTAAAATTAATTTTTCTTTCTTACTTCATAATGTTAAATTTAATTTTTTTTAAAAAAAAGCTTAAAACCATAAAAGACGAAATAATTGCTGTAATAAAATCTTCTTTGCTTATAACAAGCAAAATTGCATTATCGGGTGCCATCTTCGTTAAGGGTAATATATTCAATTAATTAAAAAAATTCTATTAAAACATTAATAAAAAAAAAACAAATCTCTCTAGATTTGGCACCATTAACGATTTTTGTTGAAATTTACTTGATGTTTGGCAAAATGTAAGTAAAATTTGTAATGAGTTAGTGCAGAATCAGAAAAGCCGAAGAGAAGGCACCCCAAAAGCTTTAACATAGAAGAAACCCAATTTTCAACAAAAAAACATGCAACAAGGGACAACAGGCTTTGTGCATGAACTTAGTACGCGACGATCATCATAAGCATCATCATCATTAAAATCATCATCATCTCAGCCACGAGAAAAATGTAAAAAGTGCGGTTCTTATATTGAAGAAAATGTGGAAATTGTGTTAAAAACGAAAATTATGAGACGGTAAAATTAGTTAAAATCAGTTAAAAATGAAAAAACAATCTAAATAGAATTAAGTGATAAGAAAAAAAAAAAATAAGTTAATGTTAAAAAAATGAAAAAGAAAAAAAAAATTATGTACATCTAAGCTACATATATATAGTGCAGTTAACGCGCATACAAAACTCACCACTATGTGCGCCGCTAAGAATTAGTGTGAATCTTTAAAGCTAAATAATAGTGAACAACAGAAAAACTCTAAACTTAAACTCTATATTTAACCTAACTAAAACAAACTCTAACTTAAGCTTAAGGCTAAGAATAAAAATTTAGAATAAAACTTAGTATGAAATCAATACACAACTAAAACCTCTAAAAATCTAAAATAACATTAAAATACTATTGAAAATGAATCTAAACTACGCTAAAATATATATATTAAGAACTTAAATCTAAAATAATTCTAAAACTAATTTACTTAATACTTAAATCTAGCTTAAAACAATAATAATGGTTTTGGTGTTGTTTTTGTACTTAACATAGTACTATACAAAGAAAAGAAAAAAAAATTAGTCGAAAGAAAAAGCATGAAAAAAAAGTGTTGCATATAATTATAATTCACCACACTTAGCAAGTCACTAAGCGCGGCTACTAAAGTTAGTAACATGATGTTATTAAAGCTCTGTTAAGAAAAAAAAAACAAAGAAAAAACAACATAAAAATATGAGCGCGTTTGTTAAAGTTAGGCTTTAGTCTCATTACTTAACTCAAATAGATAAAAGCTCTTTTTCTTTAAAATTACACAAATCAAACACACACACATACATACAAACCTAAAATTCTAGCTAAGACCAACGTGAAAGATCTTTCATCGCGGGAGCAGCAGATTCAACCAAAGTAAGTGTTTTTCTCTTAATTTCTCTCTTATGAAATATTTATAAAAAGCTTTTTTTTTTCTCTTAAACCAAAAAATTATGTATACGAAAAATACAACAAAAACAACAACCAACATTAGAACATTAAAGTCAGAACTTTTACTTGCGCTTAAAGAAGAAAAAAAAACAAACCAAAACAATGAAAAGACTTAACTTTGTTTTTAATCGAATACTTTTCTTTTTTGTTTATATCTGTTTAGATTTAATTTATAAGCAATATATTTATAATGTTAGCTTTAATGAAATTAACAATATATTTTCATATATTAACTTTTTATAATTTGTTCATTTTGAATATTTGCTTTGTAGATTTTTTTTTTTTGATTAAGTTACTTTTGGGTTTAAGCAAAAATATGAAATATACTTATAGTTATAAATAAAGATATTGAATTGTTTTGAAATGTATCTGTAAAATACCTGTTTGATTTCATGCGAGCGTTGTGAGTAAGTTGTGTAAATTTTTTTTTTGGGATCATCTTTTGCTTTAATTTTTTTTGGAATTTTTTTTTTTGATGATCATGGATGGGAGGGCAAAGGTTGAGACAACATCACCAAGTCTCAACAACAACATTTTCGAGCGCAGATTCTCTTTTCTTTCTTTTTAAAACTTCTTTTCTAATTCTTCCCTTTTCGTTCCTTTATCCTATTCCTTGCACGCACATTTAAATTAGTATCGCTGTAGTAACTGTTTTTTTAAGGTGATAGGCTACAAGATATCCCACCCCAATAGCTGACGAGCCAGAGCCGGAAATCAAAGCGTGCTTCCGTCGCTTATCATCTGCCCAACAACAACAATTATAACATTTAGAACGTTGCATGCTACATACATCTCGAAAGTGCTGCAGATATGGTACAATAAAGGTAGATAGGTCCACGACTCAGAGCGCGACCGCTGAAACTGTCAAAAAAACACAAAATAAGTATTCACATGGCATAATAAAAACAGGTAGGCTCTCTTTCTTATAGCCAGAAGTGTCGAAATCAGACGTTTTGCTGTGACGGTTTCGACGGTTGCACTTTAAGTCGTGAGCCTACCTGTTTTTATTGTACTGTTTGTTCTTATCTTTTCTTTCGCAAGACCCTTGACTTGATTCCTATGAACAATAAAAATGAAAAATAAAAAATTATAGTACAATAACCCAATTTATTTATATGACAATAAAATTTTTAAAAATAACATAACTTGGGTGCTTTCGTTCCATTAAACACAACTTTTTCATTTTTCAATAGATTTTCTTTAACAATAGCTTATTTTTTTTTTTTAAAATAAACGCTTTTAGTAAAAAATATCAAAAGTAACAAAATATTTTGATTTCTCAACGAAATTTGCAACTATTTTGTCTTTTTTTGGAAATTTTTCTGAAAAATAAAAAAATCCCCGAAATTTGAATTTATTCCGCCAAAACTAACAGCTCGACCAAAAAATGATGTTTGCATTGTTTGTAAGAAATTTTATTTGATATATCATTTGTTTGATTACTGTTGTTAATTCTGGAGATATATGCAATTAAGTGGAACCAACTTTTTTTTTTCGTTGAAAACCCTACAGTGGGCAATATCTCGAAAACGAAGTGACAGAAAAAAAAACATTTGTTTTTCAGAATTAGCGGCCGAATTAACATGAGAAAAGGATAGTGGCATTCAAAGTACAAACCACTTTTCGTTATTTGTAAACCAGTGTTATTATTTGAATAATTTCAAATCGAATATGTGGAAACGGCTCCGTCATTTTTGACGGGAAAGAACTCGTAATAAAATAATTCAAAAATTTGCTTATGAAATTGATCCATAATCTGAATTATTAAGCCATTTCAACTAAGCAATGTATCAGTTAGTAGTTTTATTCAATATCTCTAAACAGAAAATATATATAAGCCATATGTGAATACATATATGTAAATGAATTTGATCACTTAATTTTAATAAACTGATTTTTTTTATAAATAAAGAGTTTTCAATACTTTTGTTGGTTTATGTAAAAATTGAAATCTTCTGTACTTTATGACGATTTTAGGACTTAAATTACGATTTTTGGGACGGGCAAATGACGTTTTTAAGGGAAGAGTCTCTGGTTAAAATACAAAAGTAAAATTATACGTTATTAAAAAAAAAAAACGGACGTTTTACTATGATATAGCTAGGTAAAATGAAAATTTTCTAAATCATTCTAGGCAATTCATAAATGAGAACGCATATTCTAAAATTCAGAAGCAAAACGAAACTTTTAAGAAACAATAATGAACGTTTTACAATTATAAAGTAGGCTAAAATTAATTTTTTCAAAAACTATCTTAGCCATACAAAACCAAAAACGCACATTTTAAAATTCAAAAGTAAAACGAAACGTAACGAAATTAAGATTTCGCCGGTCGGGGTCTCAAAAATTAGAGGAACTCATTACAATGATTTCTGCATATCGTTACCTTAATATAGAAAGGCCCTAACTCAATTTTTGCTACTTCACAGGAGAAGGAAAAAAGTAAATAAAAAACAAAGTAATGTAGTTTCGAATTTTTTTTAAACGCAGTTTTTTATTAAAAACTACTAGTAATGTAATGCTGCAACATTTTTTTTTAATTTTTGTTTTCCCATAGAATTAAGGTTGATAGGGCTTTTTGTAAGTGAATTTTTTGAAATTAATTGTGAGATAGGGCTTTTTATTACTTGCAAGTTTGAAACCAAATGAATTGATAATTTCATTCTTAACATTTCTTAAAACAAAAAACAATTCAATTAGCGATAAAATGTAGTATAAATAAAATAAAAACAAAATACGTTTACATGTTATAAGTTAAATTATTATAAAAATGGTGGCAATCGGTAGGAATGAATTTCTTAAGATCTTGCAAGTGGTCCCATTTCTTTTTGGTGATTGCAATTTTTCCTTCATGTAGGCACCTGGGAGCAATGAATTCAACATTTTTCTTGGACCTCTGTTGAAGAAGTTCATATTCTCCGCTTATATCTGTTTTGAAGTACAACAACCCAGAGGAGTCATATGTTAAGGCGCGCAACATATTCACAGTAGGATCGCCACTACTTCTGCCTATAGTTAAAAATAGCTAATTAATTTTACTTACATGTATGTATGTTAATAAACTTGTTACCAGGTCGAATCGATGAGTATCGCTTTGGAATACTATCATAATCCAAGAAATAATCGTAACTAAAGTGATAGGCTTGTAGAGGAAATGGATTCTTTCGTGCCTGCGTGATGATCTGCACAAATTGAGAAGGCAAATTTATTTGTTTTTTGGCCATTTTTCTTTCTATGAGAGAATGAGTTGCATCACATTAAATTTGCGTATGGCCACTTATCAAATATTTTTGCTCAATTGTTATTCCAGTTTTTTCACAGAAAGTCAGTAATGCATTGCATAACGTTACGTTTCTATTTTGATAAAAACAGCCATCTGAGTACAAGATTATATGATGAACTTCTGGTGAATTTGTTATGAAATTTTCGAAATGTTTAATGATGCACGTTGCAAAAACTGAAGCTACGAGATTTCCATCTGTTTCATCTCATACGTAGTTGTACGATTCGTGTGTGGCAACGTTGTATAGAGTAAAGTTATGTACCTGCAATTTCATGTTATAATAGGAGGCACTTGCGTTCAGTTGGGACACTAATTTCACGGCTTGCATATCCATGCAAAATACTGCACTTAGCCCGGACTCCGCATTTTTTACGTCATTTTGCTTTTCTTGCATGCTGTTCATGGTCTTCGCATGATAGGTTATGGGCCTTATATGAAACGCAAACATCACTCTCATCTTTTTTTAATTTACTACGCAGTGAGTTAGGGCTTTTTTTTAGAAAATTATTGAAATGAGTTAGGGCCTTTTTTTAAAATGCTTGTATTTTTGTAATTATCACTCTTAGCGTACACATTTTTGTATCAAAGGTGTGTTAGAGGGTGGTCTACTGAAATCTGCAAAAAAAATCGATTTTGAAAAAAATGGGTTAGGGTCTCTCTATATTAAGGTAACGATATATTTTTTTCAAGTTGGAAAAAATCCGCCGAAGCAATTTTGATTCTCCTGAAGGTCCTTTTTGATAAAAAACATGTTTTTTTCTTGTAACTTTTTATTTTTCATAGAACGCATACCCGCATCTGCTAAAATATTAAATTTCTTACTCATAGCAATATTTTGACACACAAATGTTTTGAAAATTATGTTTCAATATTGCTCTTATTGACCACCAAAAATTGAATTTTATGCCATTTCGACATTTCGGCCCTATGATCCTGCACACCAACAAGTTCGATTAATGTGAGTCCTGAGTATGCTTCTGTTCAGAGTTGATTTCGAAAGTCCATGACTCCTTGCCATGGGACAAGTAGAGTTAAACCGAACAGGTAGGCATCTAATATAAACACTGGAACACAACTGTCTCTGTCCTAAATAATTTTCTCTTTTCTTTTCTTAATTTATACATTTTTTATAAATATAACCATTCCAAAATCTCGTTTCATATTTAAGCCTGATTTTTTGTTTACTATTAATATCTATCGATAGTTAAATTGTCTCTTTTTATTTTGATTACAGATGACTTATTTCAATATTTTAACTAATATAACTGCCCAGTTGTAAAATTTATATTTGCCTGTTGATAAAATGTTTTTATGTTTACTTTAAAGTTACTTTCTTAACTTTAAATTAAAAAAAAATCTTGTTTAAACATTTTTTCTCATGATAGTAATGGTTATATTTTGAGATATGTTAATTTTAAAAACAGACTTTTTTAGCACAAAAAGCAATTTCAAAACAATGGTCAAACTTTAGAAAGAAAAAGACTATATTAAAAAGTAAATCAATTAAAACTTAAAACTCTCTACAGTTTTGGATTAAAGTTTCATGTATACCGTGCAGTCTTACCATATGGTCCGATATAACATATTTGTTACGAGTTTCAGTTCTGAATCCGATGATGCGATGATAAATGGTCAAAATTCTTAAAAAATGTTACGATTTCAGAAAAAATGGATCCAATGTCCGATTTTGCATATTTTTCTCTAAGTTTATTTTAATGTTTAATTTAATTTTTCTTAAAAAATTAAGATACAGAATTGGTGCCAACTTTAAGCATTGTTTTAAAAAATCAGAGTTAACAATATTTTAACGAATAGCAAAATCAAGAATGACGATAATTCAATTTTATTTTTACTTTTACTTTGTGTGCTTAATAGAATTTTGAATTTTATTATATCATTATATATTTTATTTATAATTATGTTTCTAATGAAATGACTTTTGAAACAAAATTTAATTTTTTTTTTTTTCAATAAGCCTTAAAATATCCACATTGATTTTTTATATCTCTGCTTTATTCGATATGACTTCCGACGTGGATCCGACGAACTGATTGCAGGAGTAACGATATCAAAATTTTTTAATGGCAACACTGATACCGTGCATGGTAGATACACATAATTATTTTTGTTTTGTAATTATTAGTATACTATTAAAACAAAACTAATAATAAATTCCTTTTCTTCTCATTATTATCGCTTGAGATTTATATTTTATATTTTAACATACATTGGCCAATTTTTTAACCATTGCTGCCACCTTTTGAAAAAGCTGAAATTTCAATAGAATTCCGCATAACTTTTCAAAAAATTTCAATCATGATTAAGTGCTGCGGTTTTGACTGAGATTAAAAAGGTTGATTTTTATTTTTAAATCTCAAAGCGCCTATGGCTGATTTTTGAACTCTCAGAAAAAATAAAGAAAAAAAAAAAAACGCTGTCAATCTAACAACACACTTCACTGCACTGGACTTGAAAAAACGGCAAGAAAAACAAGGCTTTTTTGCGCAAAAAAGTGACTGAAATTGTTCAATTATGCCAACTGAGCGATTAAGCCCGACGGCTATTTCTAGAGTTCAGTTCATTTCAGTTTTACATACTCTTTATACAGCACATTTCTTTTTCGACAGTCGATATTTTTCATGTCGCTCCACCCACAAGCCAGTTAGCTTGAGCCTCTTTTTAATATGTCGAGTTTTTTTTATACATGCTTCGTTTAGCCTGTTTTTTTTTATTTTTGCTTTTAACTGGCTTGTTATTTTTGGTGAAGTGCTCTCTCTAGACCGTTATATGATGCGTCAAATTCGATTCGTACCCACTTCCGGTTCGTTAAGAACTAATTTGACGTACAAGCAGCGACACCAAACATTCCGAAAGTCGCTCGTATGTCTTCAACGCACTGTGGGCAGAATGATTTGATTTGAGTAAGTAAAACCATTTATGGTGATACTTTAATGACCAAATATATTACTGTGTGTTATTTTCACTTTTCAAAAAATGAATATCTTTGAAAATTTGTAATGCCAGATCAATAGATTTTAACTGAGTGCCTTTTTAACTAATTATATTTAACTTAGAATTGCTTTTAAATATAGTGATGACTTCAAGTAAATTTTCATCATTATCTAAATTTATTTGAAGAGGCAAATATAACCATTTGATTTAATTAGTCTCAATTGCATAAGGAGTTTTTAGTACTTTTTTGGCTCTTATTGGTTATAACCACCTGCCCATGGCTTTTGGCTCTTTAGTACTTTTTGGCTCTTATTGGTTATAACCACCTGCCCATGGCTTCTGGCTTATTTCGCTGTAAGTATCCAACCAAATAGAAATCAAAAAGATACTGGTAGAAATCACAACCAAGGTCAAAATATACACCAATTTTCTTTTTCTCTAACTTTTAGAGTCAGGTATACTCTAATGCCTTCGATAATATGCAGTGAAGTGTAAACAGAATAGATGATTTTTTTGTTATTTTATATTAAACAGTTCCAATTTCTATCATTCTTTTATTGAAGGCCTATAAATATTTTTGACTATTTTCTTTTTCTTACGTTTGACAACAAAAAGTGTGGTGTCAGTTTTGTTCCCTTTATCACAAGACTTTTTTTTCCTTGCCAATGTATCCCGCTGGTAAAATTTAGTCGGTTAGCACTTTACTTTTCTCTTACCCTTTAACTACTTATTTTTATTTTACTAGTCAGTATTCGTTCGGATTTTATTTTATTTTGATTTCAGTATTCTTGAACAGTAACTACAAAATTGGAATAAAAAAATTCGAAATTCATTTATATAATTCAAAATTTGCATGTCTGCCTTAAAATACTAATTTTATCAAAACCAAGGACTATGAATTAGTAGTAAGCTTCTCAAATGCTTGAACAATATTTCGAGAATTAAAAGGCTTACGAATGTAAAGCGTTTTTAAATGAAGTACACAAATCAAAGCATATCCTAGGCCAAGTTCTCATAAGACGAAAATCAAAATTGTCTTATGATCAGGAGGCGAAAAAACTGTTTTTGAATTTCATTCTTTTATGTATTGTTTCAAACGTTCTACCGCCCTTTTTTCATACAAACGTTAGTAACTTAATAAGAGAATAGAAGAAGTTTTAATTATTCTTCCCAAAGCGCTAATAATCGTTATTTTTTCCAAATTTTGACTAACATCGTATTAGAATAAGGCCGACATAGAATACTTATATTTAAAATCGCCGTTTGGTAAAAAAAGGTATTATTTAGTTATATAAAATTTAAAATTTTTTTTAAAATACCTCTAATAATAAACAAATGGGATCCCTTTATACTTTACCTCAGAAAAATTTTGGATACAAACTTGACATGCATTCTTAGATATACTACTTCTAGAAGACATTCTAAAAATTCAATTGTGCTTCTCCTCAGCCTTATCGAAAAGAGCTTTCAGGTGGCATTCTCACAAACTTCTTAAAGTCGATTTGAATAGCTTCCAAAAATGCTTCCATGGCATGGCTTCTGCAAGGCAATGGTCAAATATTTTCTTAGAAACATTTTGTCTTACGTCTTCTGAATCATGTAATGCCTTCTTAAAATTTTCCTGGAAATAACCTGCTAGAATCCTTTCATTGAAAGTCTCAAAGAAATCTTTCAATGAAAAATTTTAGAAGCACTTTTAGAGAAGACTAGAAATGCTGAAAAGTATCTGCATATGAAAGTACAAGGGTTGGAACTCACGACTTTCCCTTCCAATTCACGTTCTTTTGGGAGTACTTTTTTTACTGGGACCTCTCTATTTGAAAAAAATCATGTAAATTAAACATAAACATTCTTACAATGTGAAGCATGTTTTTTAAAAAAACAGTAAAGAGGATTATTTTAATATGTATTTTTCTTATGAAAGAAAGTTTTTGAGTATATATTTAAAAAAAAAATGTTCTTACCTTGAAAAATAAACACATAAAAACTAAAAAAGTTGCGTGTTTTAATAAGTTTTAACAAAAAAAAAAGGATTCTTTGTTTTAATAGAACTTTTCTGTAATTTTATTTGTGATAGCCTACAATACATTTTCGTACTTAAAAAAAAAGTACATAAAAACTCGAAAATTTGCGAATTTCAAAAAGCTTTAACAAAAACAGTTAAAGAAAGTCTAAAGTCGGTGTAGCCCGACTATGAAATACCCTAAACTTACTTTTTCAAAATACAATAAAATCATGGAAAATAAGCTAGTCCGTTGGCGGATGAAACCCATATTTTATATACATTGCAATTTTGATGAAAAATTTAGAAATACTAAGTTTTATTCCTTTGACTCACATATTAATGCTTTGATAGTGTTTTCGGTATTTTGGGTTATGTGTGAGGTGGCCATGTTCGATGGATAATGTCCAATTTTTTAAGACATCTAAGTTCTGATATAAAATACATACGTACCAAATTGTATCTCTCTTAGACAAACATACGCTTATTTTTGCAATTTTCCATTTTTGCGTTGTATGGGAGGTAGGCGGGGCCGTGAGTGGATGTTGTCCATTTTTAAAACACATCTTTGAATTGTTCTAAAAAACATTCGTACCAAATTCTATCACCGTAGGTTGAACAGAAACTTATTTATTTAGTTTTCAACTTTAGGGTTATATCGGAGGTGGGCGCGTCCGTGAGCGGATGACATACATTTTTCGGAAACGTCTTTGTGTTGATATAAAACACATGCGTTTTCAATTTATGCAATTTATTGCAGTTTTCAATTTTTGGGCTGTATGAGAGGTAGGCGTGCCCGTGGGTTGATTCCAAAAATATTCCATAGAGCAGACCCTTGGGTTCATGTGACCATTTGTACCGAGTTTCATGCAATTATCTCAACTGACCTTTCAGGCTTAGGGTATAAAAATGAATTCTCGGATTTTAGTGAAAGTTTTCTGTTATTTAATTTGAAGTATAAACTTTTGAATTCCAAAATATTATCTGCACATTTCCATAAGCAAGAAAGGTACGAAAGTTGGAAAAAAGTGACTTTTTGCGAAAAATTTAATTTTTTTATAGAAAAATATTAAAAATTTAGCAAAGTTGAAAAGAGAATTCAAAAAAATTATATATGTGATTTTGAGGAAATTTTTTCGAAAATTTATTTCAGGATAATATTCTTTCTTCCAAAATATTATCTGAACCTATTCATAAACAAGAAAGTTATGCAGGTTAAAAAAAATGCCTTTTTACGAAAAATTGTCAATTTTGTATGGAAAGATATTAAAAATTGAGCAATGTTCAAAGTTTAGAAGTTTATTAAATTTGTGGATGACCCTTATTTTGTTTGAAGTGATTCTGAAGAAGACGTAAGTAGAGATGAAAGTCGAGTTTTTGGTTTTTTGCACATATACTTTAGCATTAAACATATAAACAATAATTTTTTCACTTTTTTTGGTTCGCATTTTGTTAATAAAAAAGTTACCAATATAATTTTTTTTATTGTAAATTAGCGGATGTTATCCGATGTTATTCGGTATTGTGCCTCGAGCACAGAAAAAGGACGATTTTTAAAACTGCTATCATTTTAAAATATTTTAAATTTACAGTATAATTTTTTTTAAATTTTTAATTAAGCTTTTTAGGGGCTTACCCCCGTCTCTCCGTGGAAAGTGTTTATTCAAATTTTTGCAAAATTGTACCTGCAGAATATGATTAAAAAAAAATTACAACTTCCACGTCTCGATTCCAAGAAAAATTGTCACACAGTTTCAAAAAAAGGTTATTTCGAAAAAATTTCAGAAAAAAATTTTAATTTAAAAAATCCTTTTGGGATTGATTTTATTTTTGAACTGTCTTCGTTTGAATTTTGTTTTGGTCAGTACTGTTGGGTTGATTTTTGTTCAACTTTATATAGCTTCAGCTCGTATTCGTTAAACTTCGTTTTTTTTTTCGTAAGTTTTTGGTCTTTGGTTCTTGACTTTGCGTTTGCCATCGGTTCATACCTTGATTTTTGTCGAAAGAACTTCTAAAAGCATAAGATCTATATTAGTAACAGATACGAATGCTTACCAGTTTCATCGAAATCGGTTCAAACGTTATGACTTGAATGAGCCATACATAGTTGATTGCATAAAGCGACCTCTTACGGAAGTTTTTAAAAATTTAAATAGTCTCAATTCTGTTGCAGGTTAAGGTTATTTCACATACAAAATTTTAGCCTAATCGGTGAAGTCATTTAGGAGTTATTTAGTCTATAAAAATGCACTACTTAAAGAGTCCTCTTGCGGTAGCCTTTGGCATTTTTTACAGCCTTTGGTTTATCTTGAGTGCAGTTGAAGCTCCATACCAAATTTAATTGAAATTAGTGCAGGCATTTAGGAGTTATTATGAAGTGCCACGCCCACAGACTTCCGTACACTTTTTTTCTATCACCTATAATCTTTCTGTCTCTAAAACGTACTCGGTGCTGAAATTCAAGCTCTATCAGATAAACGGTGCGCGAACCCGTACGGAACAGACAGACAGACAAACACTTAATTTTATATATCAGATAAACTAAAAAGTGCCTAAAAGCGGATTTTTTAAAAAAAAATTAAAAAAAAAAAATTGTTAAACTTAATTTGGATGCAAGAGAGGTACTCTTAAGGCCCTACCAATTTCTTCAATATTCAGTTAACATCTATTACTCTATTTTTCTAGTATTCTCAATAAGTTTCATTAGGATACAAAACCTCCCATACAAAATCAAGTAAAAATTTAATATAGGTCCAAGGGAGATACCCGTAACATCTTATCAATTTGTGCCAGTGCACATCTCTTTGTTTAACTATCTAGTATTCTGAACAAATTTTGTTCAGATCGGACAACTTTTGTATGCATCTCCATTACAAAATAATGTAAAAATTTAATACAGGGTGGCCCAGAAAGACCGAAGTGGTGTGAAGTCGTTATAACTTTTTATTTAAGACTTATTTTTTTTAATTTTTTGTTTTTTAAATACATTAAATTTATAGGGAATATTTTAAGATTAGTTATTAAAAATGATATCCCGCAAGTGGTGCCCATTTTCTGCTACGCACAAATTTGCTCTTTCCAACACGTTTTCCATGACCTTTCGAAAAACTTGCGGTGTTATGTTGTTAATTTCGTCTCGAATATTGGTTTTTAATTCCTCAATAGTCCTAGGCTTATTAACATAAACTTTCCCTTTTAAATAACCCCAAAGGAAAGAGTCTGGAGCGGTTAAGTCCGGGGAACGTGGAGGCCAATTTAAATTGCTTGTACGCGAAAATATTCTTTCACCAAAGATGTCGCGTAAAAGAGCCATTGTGGCCTTCGCAGTGTGCGCTGTGGCTCCATTCTGTTGGAACCATATTTGCAGATGGTTTTCCACGGCTGGCCTTACAAAATTTTCCAACATGGCCCGATATCGATTACCATTGACGGAAATGGCGACACCTCGTTAATTTTCAAGGTTCAAGGAAGATTCTTAAAAACTCGCCCAGTAGTTTTTGAGTTTACTTCAGCCAAATTTGCACTTCAAACTTTTATCATAGTATAGAATCGGGATGTGAGTATCCGCAAAAGATTGACATCCGCATTTGAATTCGCATCCACATTGCTATTTTTTTATATCCGCATACCAACTCAAATCTCAGCTTTCTTAATAAGGTAAATGTCATCAGTGACTTAGTGGGCAGCACAATCCAAAAGTAAAAAATAACTTTATGCAGGTATTGAAAGCCTCTCAGCTTTCGTTACGCCATGTGTCTTTTTACCACTGGGATTGCACCTGGAATGAATTGAGAGAAAGTTGTTGTTTTATTTTGTTGGCAACATTTGACCTTTGATTCAAAAAGTTCTGTTCATTTGAACAAAACTCTTTTTTTTTTATTTATTTACACTTGATAAAATAACAAACAGTAATTATTTTTAATGATAGGAAAATTTTTAATTGGGCTCGCTTAAGTTAAAAGCAAAGCAAAGCGGAAAACTCTTTGATTTATTGCCCAATCAATAATTAAATGGTTAATTGATAAATTTTTACTTTATGTATCAATAACGCTATACAAATAATTTTAGTTTGGACCACTTACATTATTTTGAACTTCAAATTTGTTGGTATGTTTTTTGATGTTATGATATTATGTGGTTATCATTATATTCATTCAGCTGCTTTTGCCTTGGTTCAAAAATAATAATATTTGTATTGTGCCGAAAAGTTGAATTTCTCAAAGTTACCAAGTTAAGGTTTTTAAAAGAGCATGGACTTTTTAAACCTTTATTGTAGCGAGCGAGCGAAGCTCCCATAGAACAAGTTGTTTGAAGATGTTTAGAGACCTTTAACTCTCGAATGGATTGACCGATCTTTATATTTATTTTTCTGAACTGTTCTACGTTTCCTAACTAAGGTTATATCTTTAAAAATAATTTTCAAATGCCATTTAGTTCAAAACATAATTGAAAATAATATTTCCAAAATAAGTTTTGTTGTTGATATTCGTTGAATTTGTTTTCTTCTAACATGCTTCTAACATGCATAAGTCAATGAAAAAACCGAACGATATGAAAAGGCATCAAAAATCTTGCGGCGAAAGTTTTTCGCTGAAACGTTTCTTTATCAATAAATAGTAAATAACAAGATGTCCCAATTTTATTTATGAAGGAACGTTTGCAATCGAAAGAGACACGAATTTTTTGTCACTGAAAATTTGTTTGCTTCGTATATTCTCAAGAAATTTTACACACAACTACAAAAATCAACGAACGTTCGTTTGAAACGTTCATTAAAAATTAACGTTTAAAGAGAACGTCCGTTTAGAAAAAACTTTTGTATGCAGCGCACGACTGCAGCATCGCAAGTGATTTTGTTTTGTTGTGCATGCGTCATCGGTTCGGTTTGCGTTGTTGTTGTTCTACATATTTTCATTTTTGCGTTATCGTGGTGAAATGAAAACAATAAGAAATAAGAAAGAAAAGTAAGGAAATCAGTCTGGAAGAAACATTTAGAAACTTAAGTGCTGATCGTGAAGCAAGTTCCTGAATTTTTAATTCAAACGCTCATTTTGCATTAGTGATTACAAACGAACGTTCGCTGTTTTTTTTTATTGTGTAAAAAATCCAATTGGATTTTTAATGCCTTTAAGTGCTTTTTAAACAACATCTTTGGATTTGAGTGTTCACTTAATTTACTTAAATCTTTTTTTTAAGTATATTTCTAAATCTTTCAGCAGTTCAAAAGAAAATAAATTAAAGGATTATTTTTTTAGATTAAGTTAAAAAAATTATAGTAGTGTAGTAGTTATAGTCCGTCAACTTATGTGAAAACGTTAAATTATGAAATTGTTAATTATATGTATTTTCATTTTGAATTATCATATTCATTGCAGCAAAAAATATACAGCCATTCCAAGTCTAATGCAAGTTTTTTTTTTCAAAATTATATCACATGCTCTTAGATTTACTTGTAATTTTGTCCATAGGTTCCACTTTTCCACTTATAAGAATATAAGTTATTTGTTTTTTTTATCGCCATTTTTTAAAAAATTATGGAGATACCAATTTTTTATAAAAGTAACAATCTTTAAAATGAAATCATTTTCAATATATCATATCACCATCATCTGTTACCATATTTTTGTAAATGAAGTGCCTATCATTAGAAAGCTATAGAAAAGCGATTTAGAAAAAACAAGTAAAGAAAACCTAAAGTCGGTCTAGGCCGACTATGAAATACCCTAAACCCACTTTTAAAAAAAAAAATTTTATTGTAAATGGGCGTGTCCGTGGGCGGATGAAGTCTTTATTTTATATGCATTTAAATGTTGATGAAAAATTTACACATACCAAGTTTTATTCCTATAGCTCACAGTTAAAGCCTTTATTGTGCTTTCGCTATGGGAGGTAGGCGTTTTCATAGAAGGATTACTCCCAATTTTGGAACACACCTTAGTTTTAATATAAAATACATACGTACCAAATTTGGTCTCTCTATAAACATAACTTATTTAATGAGTTTTAAGCTTTTTGGGTTGTATGGGAGGTAGGCGTTTCCGTGGGTGGATCACGTCCATTTTTCAAAACCATCTTTTTTTTTCTCGTAAAAAACATACGTTTCAAATTTTATCTCTAAAGGTTAAACAGAGGTTTACTTATTGCGTTTTCAATTTTTGGGTTGTATGGGTGGTGGGCGTGTCCGTGCTCGGATAATACTCATTTTTCGAAGACATCTTTGAGTTTACATAAAACACATGCACACTAAATTTTATTGTTGTAGGTTAATTATGAGCTAATTTATCCATTTTCAATTTCAGCTTTGTATGGGAGGTAGGCGTGTCCATGGATGGATATCCATTTTTTAAAACTTTTTTTTTTGTTATAAAAAACATATGTGTCACATTTTATCTCTGTAAGTTAAACAGAGGCTTATTTATTGTGTTTTAAATTTTTGGGTTGTATGGGAGGTGGGCGTGTCCGTCAGCGGATGACGTCCATTTTTCGAAGACATTTTTGTGTTGATATAGAACAAATACGTACCAAATTTTATTATTGTAGGCTTATTATGAGCTGAGTTATGCAGTTTTAAATTTTTGCGTTATATGGGAGGTAGCCGTGTCCGTGGGCGGATTCCAAAAATATTCAATAGTGCAGATTCTTGGGTTCATGTGACCATGTGTACCAAGTTTCATTCAATTATCCTAACTCCTTCTTCTTATCCTGTGTTTACGGACAACACACAGACGGACGGACGGACATGAATAGCTCGACTCATGAGGTGACGCTGATCAAGAATATATATACTTTTCTATACCGGACTCGCTTCGTTCTATTCGTTACAAACGTTTGCACAAAGTTAATATACCCTGACCTTTCAGGTTTAAGGTATAAAAAATTAAATATTTTTGGATTTTTTATGCTAAAGTTTTTTTTCAAAAGCCAACTTTTTGAAAAAGCTTTAATTTGCTTGTATCTCAAAAAGTGAATTTTTGTTTGTTTCTTGTAATTTAAAAAACAAAATTAACTTTTCACCAACAAAGAACTACGATGGCCAAACGACACATTTTTTCGCAATACCTTTTTCTGATATACATTTCACTTTATCGTTCATAACTTCTATACCGTTTGAGATATTTATACAAAATCTTGAACAAAACTCTTCTTGAACAAAAAATCTTGAAAAAAAAACTGTTTGCCTTTTTAGAGCCAATATTTGTTTTAAATATAATAATGATCTCACAGGTGACTATGGCCATGAAAAATGTAAAATTTTTCGTTTAAGATAATCAGAAGAGATATTATCCTTTTTTTATAGTTTAAAAAAAAATTTTTTAAAGCGAGCGACCTACCTAATTTGTATCCACAACGTTCTTATTTGTGAGGCCAGCGTTGGCATTTGCTAAGCAATTGCTACGACCTAGTTATTGGAATATTTTAATTTTCATCAACTTTGGATGAGGTATTCATATTGAAATGAAACAGAGGATGCTCTTTTGAAAATTTTAACATTAACATTTTTATGCTTGAAATCTTAAAAGACAGTTTTTGGTGAGCTTAAAATTTTAATATTAAAAAGGAGAAGATTGCATTTTTTTTTTAAATAAGCATTGAATTTATTGCATATATGAAGTGCATTTTAATGACATTTCAAAATGTGCCTAAAAGATAGCAAAATGTTGCACCTACACAAAAGACCGAAATAACATTCTGGAATACAAAGTATATCGCAGCAATTTTTAGAAAATTTCAATCATTTTACTTGGCTTATTTTAAAGTAGCGGATTTTAATATCGAAATATAAAGTGCAAAATATACCAATGACACATATCTATGGCATGGTGACACATTTTTCTTTTTTTTTTATTTATATAAGCTCAAAAATTCTGTATTAAGATACTTAATGTTATTTAAAAATTCCTCCCAACATCTGATTAATGAAACAAAAATATAAAAATTTTAATATAGGTACATAAAATGTGTCACTAAGTTAGCCTAAATGTTTTATTGGTGTTCAAATGCGTCTTCATATATGTGTCAGACACTGACAAACATATACTTATACGAAGATAGACGCAGCCCAGAAGAAGTCGATGTCATTGTTTAAACTCAAGGACACATAAATCCGCAATTTTCACATAAGTTGAAGGTTGTTTTTGACCAATATTTTAACATGATAATGTGAATTGTGTAGCTATAAATTATTATAAAAAAAATAAAGCATTAAAATTTACCACAAAACCAGCAACTAGAACGGAAAATTAAGCACTAAAATAAAATAACATATGATTATTATGAACAATGGTGCCAAAAAAAGGAAGATATGCGGTTACAGGCTAACCACTTTCGGACAATGCGTAAAAGAAAGTGTAACCCAATTGTTCATGGACGTTGCGATGACATACTTTAAAGAGTTTATTAACTTTTAAGTCAATGCAGCCAAATAATTTATTGATGCAGCCAAAGAATGTCAGAGCTACGGAACACAATTTAAAAATATGTGAACGAAATCAACAAAAAAGAGTATCATTTTGTATTCTTTTAAGAATATTTTGATTTGTGTCAAATAATTCCATATATTTTAAATAATTACTATAATCAAAAGATCTCTTCATTAACTCATATTTTTGAACATATATCGTTGCATCAATTCATAGAAAATGTACTCATTAAGTGAGTGAATCAATTGTGCGGCTATCATCTTTTTAAACCATGACACTGAGAAAAAACACATACCTATCTGGGGTAGAAAATTTTTTTTTTTTCGATAATAGCAATTTTCTCCATTGCAAATAAAATTTTTTTATTAAAGAATATATTATCACTTTTTCTAAGAAATATTCCTTCACTTGTGGGAAATGGAAATATTTCAATATCTCTAATAATGATAAGTCTTTTTCTCGCACAAAAAATTCTCATTTCTAGAGAAAAATTTATTCAATATGAGAAATTTTTCCTATATTTTGATATGAGAAAAATTTTCTTCAATAAAATCAAATCTTTTCTCAAAAATAAAAAGTCTCTTTTTCTAAAAACGATATATCTATACTATTATATAAAATTGAAGTGGAAATATTAAGTGCAAAGTAGAATCCACAACTACTGGACCGATTTTTATGAAAAAAATTTTAAAATATCATATTTGTGCTACAGAATGCCATAAGCGGAGTTTATTTAAGAAAATTTTACATTGCTTGGCTTTTCACGCGTTTGTGTTACGAGAGTTTCAACTTCATCTGACTATCAACCCTTCTCTTTAAAGTTTTTTGATCTCGCTCTCTCTCTCCACACTCATTCGAAGAGTAACCAAAACAGTGTTGGGTTTTTCAGTACAATTTTATAATAAAAAGTACGTAAGTACCACGAAGACATTTTTAGTACATTTTCATACACTTGGTCTTCGTCATATCAACTTTCTTTGTTTTTTTGTATTTCTTAAAGTTTCGGTGCCTTTTTTGTAAATTTTTACAACCATATTTACAACAGTGATGATATTTGATAATTTTGGAGGGGAGTTTTTTTACTCTTCTTAAAGTACTTTTTCGGACGTGAAAGTACCTCTTGTTTATTTATATATAAATAGGCATTAAGAACAATTTTCTCTCGTGTTTCTCAACCGATATTGATAATTGTTTTTTTAAATGAATCAGAGTGCGGAGTAGAAGTGCACCAAATATTTTGTATCTATAATTATAAAAAGGCAAAAAAAAAATTGGTCGAATTTCGACCCCAGGCGATACTAGTATTATTAAATAAGCTTTTGTTTTTTTGCTGAGGCACTAGGGGTGTAACAGTAATACTTGGAGATCTTTAGTAACGAGATTTCGATACCCAGAAACCTTACATTTTCTGAGGTTCGACAAAAAAATTGGTTTTGAAAAAAACAAATTCGGGGTGGCGTGCGGTTAAGTTGTGCCGCATCGGTGTTAAAAGTTAGTAGGAAGTGGACAAATTAGCCGAAAACTTTCATAACTACCCAAGTGTTGTCCCTGAAGGGCTGAAGTGTTCCACCGACCCCAAGAAATTTTTTTCTCCGAAATTTTTCAGGAACAAACCTGACCTAATCTCCTGGTTTTTTCTTTTCAACATTTTATCGCAATATATCTACCCTATATTTCCAACCTTTAAAGGGGCACCTATACATGTTTTTTTTAAAATTTTTTTTTCTAAAATTGGCCTCCATCGCTCCCAGGGTGCATTCCAATAGGCTGAAATGAGATCGACCCAAATTAACTTTTCTTCTCCAAATTTGTATCGATCATACAGCATACAGCATACCTGTCGTAAATAAGAAATAAGTAATTTTTTAATTTTTTGACACTTGACAAGTGAGAGAAATTGTAAGACTTGAGAAATTGTAAGACAATTTGAATCAAATAAATTTCTTGTTTTCATGGTATTTCTTTCGATTTTCGACGACGACTTGATGCAAAAAGATTCTTTCCTAATATTACGCCTCTTTTTGTGGCATCGTTGACAACGTGTAGATTACTCAATATTCCTTGCGCTTCTTGGTAATTTTCACGCTCAGTCCAGGTTTCTGGATCGGTAGCAATCTAATCAGTTGAAAATCCGAAGCCTGCGAAAATTCTTGCTTTTTCAGGAATGACGTAACGGCTCAAATATTTTTGTAATTCCTGATTCACTTTATCCGATGCCAATTGAATCTTTTTTACACTTCTTTTAAGCCAAAAATGTTAACTGGACGAGCACGTACTTGATTTCCGTTGCTGCCGATATCCTAGCTATTATCTTCCTCGTCTTCTTCGTTTATATCAACGACATTATCTGACTCTATAACTTCTATTGTCTCGTTCTGTTCATCGTCAGAAAATGCATCTGAAAATTTTTTGATCGGATAACTCAAGTAAATACTGGTAAACTTCTCTTTAACCCTCTGTTAAAGAACAAAATCTTAATCATGCTAACGTTTACTTTTTTTGATGATTAGTGTATCCGAAAGTACTTTTTTTGGGCTAAAAGGAGTTGGGGACTTTCGAAAATCGAAAGGAGGTAAAAAAAATAGATATCCACTACAAATATCATTCCTGATTTACAACACATTCAAACGAACTGTCACCCTGATCAGCTCTACTATTTTATTTTTCTATTACATGATCGTCTCTTTCTAGCTCGCAGGCATTAATGTCAAATAAATTGAATTGCTTGAAAACTTAATTTTTGTTCCGGCTCTGGTAACCGTAACTTGATTAAAATTTAAAAACTAAATGTAGAGTATTATATTTATTTAACTATGTAAGTATATTGAACTTTTTGTCTATTTCTATTAATTTAATTTTACTTTAAATAATATATTAAATACATCAAAAAAGTTTATTATTCATGGAGAAAAAAAAAATTAGTACAATTTGATGTCAAAAAGTACAATTTTTACTGCGATTTGGTACAATTTCGGAAAAGTCATTTCCCATCCCTGAACCAAAAGCAGTTGGCGCTCTTTGATGTGATGGGAACAAGGTACACTGAATAAGGTAGCCGCAACACGGAGAGCGCGACAGCCGCAAATGTAAAAGCGAACTCATAGTACAATAAACAAGGTAGCTGCAGGGCTATCAATTCTCTCTCTCTCAGAGTCGGAATTGTCAAATTCAATACAAATTATTTGATGTCTCGTTTTGTTGCTCTATTTCGTTCAGTATTTTTTGACAGTTCTGACTTTCGGCTCTCAGCCCTGCAGCTACCTTATTTGTTGTACTATGAGCGAACTGCTTCACTTGTTGTTGTTGTTGTTCTTTTTTTCGACAGCCAGTTTATTTTGACACTTTCGGATATGCGAAAGAGAGCACAGTCACTTTTGCAGCAACCTTGTTATTCAACCATGGATGGGAAAACAAGTTAAAAAAAGTTTGCTGAAAGTAGTCGGTAAATCCCCATAATGTATGCTGTTGTTGCTGCAGAATGATGAGTTGCAAAGCAATGTGTGCATATTTGTTTCGCGGCATGCAACTTCTTTACACATATTTTTATTGTAGTTTTCCAATTTTTGAATTTACTCATGAAAAAAACAGATATTTTAATATTTCACAAGTGACATTCAGAAGTGTGATAACATATTTTTTATAGATTAAAGATAAATTAAAAGTTTGAAAAATGAAGTGTTCGTATTTCCCTTATATTACAAACTAGCAGACCCGACAGACGTTGTCCTGTCCAAACTTCAATAAATGTATGATTGTGTTCGTTTTCGGAGAAGGAGGTTTTAGGATAATCGGGCTAGACCAACTTTAGAGTTGTTCTTTACTTTTTTTATTTACAAATAGTGTGTTATAATAGCATTAGTGTCATAATAGCATTAATAGTTTTTATTTTTTGCGTGAAGCTAGGTGAAAATCATCGAAAGACATCCCATGCAATAGTGTGGCACTTCTATCCACTAAATACACCTGGTGGAGGTCCTCCAATTATCGCACCTAAAATTATTTTATAATATTACTTGAATAAGACTTGTACATGACAACATTAAATATCAAACATTGGAGCATATATCAAATACAATTATTAAGCGCAGAAACGAAGTATGAAAGATTAATGAACTAACACGCTCACTTTTGAAATGTTAATAACAAATCTAAAAGGACCTTTTGGTATGAAAAGAAGAGAATAATAAAAGAACTTAGTTAAGACATAATTTTTAGTTGATAAAAACTTCTGAACAAACTACGTTTTTGGTAAAACATTCATAGTTTGGAAGTATGTAATATGAATTGGTTTGAAGAATTTCCAATACGTGAAAGTCCAACGTACAATTACCCATGCGAGAACACATCATTACGCCAGTCAACACCAACAACATTGAATCACTGTCCCTGAACTTTGTTTATAGTCATGGCAAAACATACTCTTACAGGAAAATTCACCCTTTTAAATTGAAATGGTAAATCTGAAGATATCATTGGAATCCTGGGAATAAAAGCTATTGCACCCACTACAGGCCCAGTAAGAATGTGCCTTTAAAATGCTCGACTAATTCTATAAAAGTTAAAAGATAACTGATATTTAGTGCCTTTTATTTTTTCGGGCAAAAATAACGGTTACTTTTTACTTCTTTATAATCGGTCAAAAATAACAGTTATTTTGTGACTTATTTTTTCGGTCAAAAATATTAGGATTCATTACTTTCTTTTCATGTTATCGGTGCGCATATTTTACACATGCTATCAATAGTTTGTTAGACGGTAAAATGGCCTTTGAAAAAAATACAAATTGCCTGATAGTTTTGACCGAAAAAATATAAGGTAGAAAATAACTGTTATTTTTTACTAATAAAATAAAATTCAAAAGTTACTGTTATATTAGCCCGAAAAAAAGGCACAAAATAACTTGTACTTTTGTCTGAAAAAATAAAGTTAAAATATAACAGTTAATATGTAAATTTTTCAAAAAAAGCCATAACCGGTACGGTCCCTGATTAAATTACTACTTATAAATTAAGCTACAACTAAAAAACACGTCTTAGCCCTATCGAATTTGGTTAGTAACCAAATTTAAAATATACTACTTTGGTTAAAAAATTAATACAAACCAAAGCATGAATAAAAAATACTTATCGAATAAAAATTAATAATAAATGAAAAAAAAAATTTGTTTAAAAATTAAGTACCCTTTCAGATGTACGCAAAAACTATTGGTTCAAATTTGATACAATTTTAGAACCTGCCGTTTTTAAATTCGTAAAAATCAAAGAAATAAACTGTTATATCAAATTGCTCGATAATCCTTTAAATTCAGGATACGCACTTGTATGAAAGTGGCTAAAAAATAAATGAAATTACAAATTCAAAATCGAATATAATTTTCTAATTAAAAGTTGTAGTGCCTTGATCGTTAAAACACTTATTAGAATGGTATCTATCAAACTTTAAATAATTTAAATAAATTTTAATACTTACTGTTCCGACTCGTTTTCGCAAATACATATAAGGGCATATTTTGGTTTTCTTTAAAAAAAAACATCATATACATCATATATATGTGCTTCAGGTCTAATCACACAATGGCAGCATTTTGTTGAAATAATAAAAAGTTAAGTCATATTAAGTCGCAATTGTACGTAAACTGTCGGAAAGGGATTATGAATAAAACTTGAATAATAAAAAAAAAAAATCAAAACAATACAAAACGAAATAATGAACAAAAAATAAATTCATGAAAAACAATTAATGCTAAATGAATAACGAAACTGAACTGCATTCCTTATTAAAAGCATTCATTTTAATAAAAAATCTAATTCAACATTCGGAATACGAAACATTTATGATAAATACATTTTTTAAAATTCATGTTTGCAACTTCATTTCATAGTACCAACCTATTTTATTTTAGAAAAGACGTTGGAAAATAAAAAAAAAATGTTTTCGAAGTGTCCAATATAATAGACAAATCCATTAAAA
Organism: Tetanocera ferruginea; assembly: GCA_958299015.1. Lineage (NCBI taxonomy): Eukaryota > Metazoa > Arthropoda > Insecta > Diptera > Sciomyzidae > Tetanocera > Tetanocera ferruginea. The sequence goes on from OY282640.1 coordinate 134,943,432, forward strand.
AGGTTAAATAGATTTTTGGCGATACTTTGAGTCCGAATAACATCAATCGTTATTCCAAAATTGCTATCCTTTGCCCAAAAAATTCCGATGTGAACGAAGTCAACGAGCAAGTTCTAAATATTTTAGTTGGTGACACAATGAGAGATCTGAGCACAGATTAAATTGAAGACAGTGATGATAACGATAAACAAAATTACCCTGCCGAGTTTTTGAATGAATTTTATTCTTCAGGAATGCAACTGCATAAGTTAAATCTCGAAATTGGAAGTATTATAATACTTCTTCGAAATTTCAATACCAAAAGAGATATCTAACTAACCCTATATCTTATAAATAAGGTGGTTAGTTTTGAAAAACCTAAAATCTTAATTAATCATCGCACAAGTATTGAAAGGCGTACTGGTGAACATTAAACAGTAAAAGAACTGGTATTTAGTCATGGGCAGTTTTAGCGGGCTGATGATGTAAAACTAAGCATTATAGATGGCAAGGGACAAGGTTAATTGGTTAAAATTTTAAGAATTTTTTTATACAAATAAAAAATTATACAAGTTTTATACAAATAATTTCATAAACATGTTTTCAAATAAAAACCTTTGTATATAAATCCAATAAATTCTTGTCGCATTTTTTACTCTAAATGGTTCCTTCCCATTCCCGTAGGACGGGCTTTTTTACTAGTATATTATAATTGGCTTCCATATGCAAATTATAAGCAAATATTTTAACGGTTTTTTGTTATTGCAATTTTTTAAAACTTACAAAGGTATTATTGATAAAGAGAAAAAGTGGCAAAGCCTTGGATCACTGTGGCCTGCTAGTTTTTACATATTTTTTCTTTTTCCTAGAAGCTTTTTATCATTTCTAGATAATTTTAGGATCACATTTAGAGAAAAGCATTCTCTGGAGCAAAGTCTATACAATTTTTCTCTAAATATGATGCCTTTTTTATGATATTCCGAAAAATTTTTATCACTTTCGCTATCACTATCACTATCACTATCACTGTCACTATCACTATCACTATCACTATCACTATCACTATCACTATCACTATCACTATCACTATCACTATCACTATCACTATCACTATCACTATCACTATCACTATCACTATCACTATCACTATCACTATCACTATCACTATCACTATCACTATCACTATCACTATCACTATCACTATCACTATCACTATCACTATCACTATCACTATCACTATCACTATCACTATCACTATCACTATCACTATCACTATCACTATCACTATCACTATCACTATCACTATCACTATCACTATCACTATCACTATCACTATCACTATCACTATCACTATCACTATCACTATCACTATCACCATCACTATCACTATCACTATCACTATCACTATCACTATCGCTATCGCTATCGCTATCGCTATCGCTATCACTATCACTATCACTATCACTATCACTATCACTATCACTATCACTATCACTATCACTATCACTATCACTATCACTATCACTATCACTATCACTATCACTATCACTATCACTATCACTATCACTATCACTATCACTATCACTATCACTATCACTATCACTATCACTATCACTATCACTATCACTATCACTATCACCATCACTATCACTATCACTATCACTATCACTATCACTATCACTATCACTATCACTATCACTATTACTATCACTATCACTATCACTATCACTATCATAATCAACATCACCATCACCATCACCATCACCTCTACTTTCAAAACATTGCTACAACAATTCCAACAGTCTGCTGCTTAAACATCGCCACAACAAGTTTCACCACTGCGCCTAGATTGGTCAGACGCAATTAAAAAGCACACAGTTAAAGTTGCAACAACAACAACAATAAAATATCAACACCATTAAAAATTGCTATAAATTATGGCAACAACAACGGCAACACCACAACGACAACATGTACATCGAACAACTTTTTTCTCTTTGCTGCAAGTTCGCAGCTGTTTGTATTAATTATTCTGTGTAAATATAATTTTCTTTATAATGAAAATTCTACCAAAATGTTTAAATGCCAAAAATAAATCAAATAACAAAGAATAAAAATTGAAATTATAGCATATGATATACTATAAAAGCAAAATGTTTAAATTTGCTGTTGCTTTTGTTCATGCTGGCAGACGAAGTCAGGTTATAAAATTAAATTAACTGTATCTTATGTTTATTAAAAAATGAGGAGATTTCGAAATTTATTAAAGTCAACAATTTTTGCGACAGACGTCCAGTTAATTTAAATATTGTGTTCTTTTATTAACGTCAGATAAAACAAAGAAAAGACATAATTTAAAAAAAAATAGTAGCCAACAGCAGAGATAATAAACATTATGCGTTTTACCATTCCAACGAGCTCATTTACACTGTTGCTCAAATGAAATTAAATACTGATTTCTGATACTTGTAAAGGTTAAAGTTAAGTTCAAAACTTTAAAAATTTCTCGATGTTATGTACCTTTCCAGTTTCAAATATTTTTTTTAGAAAAATAATATTGGTGTATGCTTGCTTATATTGGTAGCACACGATGAAGTGAAAAGTTCTAATTCTTCAATTTTGAAGATATATTTATGTATTTTCGATCTAAATTTCTTTTTGAGGCGTTATTTGCATTTTGAATTTTTAGGTCGAATTATTAAGGTCGTACAGCAAAAATTGATAGTATGTTATACATAAATAATAAACTAAAAAGATTATTCAAAGGTTTAATTCTTATCTTAATAAGAATCTTAATGTAAATATTAATTCATTAGAGCTCCAAAGTATCGTAATATTCTTCATACTTAAAATTAGTGAAAATTGCAAAATTTCGGCAATTACGAATATATAAAAAATGTGTTTTTTTATGTCTTTTTTACGAGAATTGCAATGCCGTTTGAATTTGGCAAAAAAATTTGAAACCATACTTATTGAATTTTATTGAAAAGACAAAACTTGGGATAAAACAAGTCAAGAAAGTCTAAAGTCGGTCTAGCCCGTCTATGGAAAACCCTAAATTATTAAATATGTAGGGAAGAGGTCCATCAGTTGAACACCTCTAGCTTTTTTGGCCATAACATATCTCCAAAAAAATATTTTTCGCTTTCGAAAGAGCATGTCAATAGCTTCAACTCTGTTGAAGACACTTCATTGCATTACTATCAAAACAAAAAATGTTGACTACTTCTACTAGAAAGTCTGAATTCGTGTAAGACATGTTTTGGTCGGCCTTCAAGTTGAATACTCCCATCACAATCACAAAAAAGAACATACAACTCTAATGAGAAATGTCTTGATTAGCAAATTTCTTTTTTTAATTTATTTTTACATTATATTTAGCATCAATTTCCACAAATATTGATCGCTCTAATCGTTTTGAGCAACACCTCAAAATCGTTTACTTCACGTTCAGTTGTTCTTTTTTTCATGTTAAAAATAAAATAAAAACACAAAAAATCAACTAAAATACTGTGAAAATACTTTTAAACTGAATCACAGTCAATTTCGAACGTTAAGAAATCATAACAAATTGTTTCGGAATACGAACCAAAGAAAAAATAAGTGTTCAACTTTCGGACCTAAAATGTGTTCAACTTACGATTTTAGCGCCATATTGAAATCAATTAAGAAAATTTTTGACGTAGAATTACGTCTTACAGCACGGTTTGTATGGGATCATTTTAACAAATTTTTTCAAGATCATGAAACGTTTTTGACCAATACTTTAAGGCATATCTACAACCTCTAATACTCATCGTTCAAACTTAATATATATACTTAAATGTCAGATATATCCTGCGCTAAATGAATACTTAATTTTGTATTTTGTTATTGTTATATTAAAGTCACAAAATATCAAAATCTAATAAGAAAAATATCTGCTTTATTTTATAAGAAAATCAATCATTAGCTGTTTATTTTGTGTCTGCTACTTTCTCTGCTTTTGTTGCGTTTTTTTTTTTGTTTATGTTGTTTTTGTTTTTTAAGAACTGATTCACAGCACTTGCTCTCTACTCAGCGTTAAGAGGGCGCATTGAAAACGATTTTTATGCTATTGCCCAGCAGATGGCACTGTCTGTTCAGCTGACATGTTATATCGAGCCATAACCGCAAAAAAGATGTAACCAGCAATTTAGAAAATTTTATTTTGTAATCAAAACTTATAATTTATTTCCTTATCAACAATTTATTATTATGAAATAATAGTAATTATAATAAATGAATTATTTATTTGTTGAGATTGTGTAAAAACATTGCCGTTACTAAAAATCTTGGGTCGAAAATAACTAAAAGAAATCTGCTACTTTGAAATTTTAGTTTTGATGGTTACATCTTTTTCGCGGTTATGGCTCGATATGCCTCCAACAGAGCAAGCGTTGATAAGTGCGTCTAGTAGAAAGTATCAGAACTAAATATGGGAAATGAACAGATCTATTTTAGAGTTCAGAAAAGATCCAGCTTTCGTTCTGGATCAATTGTTATTTTTGTTTTCAATGCATATTAATTTGGATCCCACTTCCCACTACTCATTTCAGTGTAGGTCGTAAACTATATATCGGACAGAGATGAAAGTGGCACCAATGAAAAGAGCATTTGCTTCGCCTTCTTTTCAACTAATTCAATGAACTCAACCTGTCAAACTAAACGAAATGAATTTAAAAAATTTTACATTTTGTTTGTTTCTTTTTGCTTACCTTTTTCTATGTTTTTGGCCTTGATAAGAACTGCATAAATGAGTGTTATTAATTTATTTGTTAATTTTCGGAAGATAAATAAAGAATACGTGCAAAATGGACAAAACAATTAAACCAAAGAAACAAATCAGAAGACTTTACAATTCAAACTCAACTCTACGTCTACACTTATGATACTATCGAAACTGTTTTTTTTCCGTATTGTTCATAATTTTTTACATTTAAATTTTTGTATTGGTTATTCCAAAATATTTTTATAAATACTTTTCTTTCCATAAGAAAATGGTAAATACTATTTTCAAAACTTGAAACCACAAATCAAGAAAAATTCCTTCAAAAACTAATATTTTATAAGTCAAGACTTTGCTTTAAAGATATAGAGAAAAATTATTTTCCTTTACGATTCGTGTTCGGTTTACTTAAGAAGTATGTTTTTCATTTGTGCATTTAAGTCGTAATGCGAAGGTTAGAAAATCATTAATATTTAAATTCCGTCCAAGAGAACATATTTATTTAGTTGCGCAACACTGTTAGCAACTTACTCATTTCTTGTTATGCCTTTGCAATAATCTGCAGGTCAAAATCTTTTGGGGCGACAATTCGAGTAGCATTTGCAACAGCTCGAATATATTAAGAAAATATTTCTCGAAGATGTAAAAATAGCCGTTTGGAAAAATAAAATATTGACAAAAAAGAAAACAAGCCAAATCCGCTGCTTCTACGCAGACTACCCACGTTATGTTTTTGTTTTTTTTACAAATCTTTAGCTGAATTTCTAAAATATTCTTTTGAGTGTCTTGCAAAGATTCAAAAGATATTGTCGACGTTGCCGAAAGCTACGTAAACGCCGCCGAACTCAAAAACCGAAACACAAACGCATCACTGGCCGGCCAAACGCAAAAACAATTCAAACAGTTCAGCGTCGCGTTTCAGAAAGTGAAAATCGAACGGTTGGAAAAAAAAAACCGGCAAAGTGAAAATCTTTTCATACACGAAACAATTTCTAAAGAAAATATTGACACTTTGTTGAAGTGAGTGAGCTTAATAAATAAAGTGCCTTAAGTGCAGTGGAAATCGATTAGATCTTTGAAGTTCGAAAAATTCAAAATTTTCGTAGTTCGAAAACACAATTCAAATTATTTTAAAATATTTTTTTGTTTTTGTTTTTCTTTTTTATCCCACTAGCTGAGTATTTTTGCTGTCAACCGCAAATATGCAAGTTTTCGATAACAATATGGTAAGTGATGCCACTCTATTTGATAATGCAATTAAATGCATGCTTCTTAGCGCTTGAAAATTGTTTATTTGCGTTTTGGCAATGAAGTGCAGCCAACTTCAATATCAGCATCGAAGCCAAAATTTATAATGATATCATGTAAACTACGCTGTTGTGCGTCGCTTCACTTAACCCAGTTACGACAGCGGGTCAAATTGTTTGCATAGTGGATTTTGTTTTTGCTTTCTTTTTTTTTTTTGCATATTTCAATTTTGGTTTTTCCTTAGTTTTTTGCCGCTGCCAAAAACAACAAATAAAACAAAATTCATAAAACGAGCAATCAAACAAAATCGTTTGTTTGCCACCGTGTAAATAAGTTGTTCAGTGAGCTCTCAGCAGCGCCCTCTGTAGCCAAATTAATTACAAAAATTCACTCGATGGCTGGCATCCAAATGGGTCGGTCGGTCGTTGCACGTAGAGCTGTTGTTGTTGTCGTAGTTGCTTTTGTTGTTGTTGTTGTTGTTGGTTGTTTAGCAACTGCCGACAACGTAAGCTGCAGCAGGTTAGGCGGCGAACAGTGGTCGATTAACATAGAATAGACGAGTAGAAGTCAAAATCGAATGACGTAATTCTGAAAATTTGCAATTGTCAAGAAATGTTCACTGATTCACATGAATAATTTAAGTTTTCTTCAGCTTTCTATATAAAAACGGTTGTAAAAGTGGTCGTAGTTAACCCCAAGTTATCCATATGAAATTTTTTAACTAGGCTTGGTGCCACTCGGGCAGGAATTAAATTTTGCACTCTCTAGTGGGTTATACTGAGTAATGTTGGTGGTACTAGAGTAATGCTTAAAAACCATTTCACAGTTATTGTTATATTTTTAAATGCAAAAGAGCATATTTCACTTTGCATTCAATTTATAAGATCTGTTGAAATTTTTCAATTTTTATTTTCGCAATTGACATTTGAGGAGCGTATTAAACATTATTATGCTCAACAATTTTTTGTTTGGATTCAACAAAATGATTCCTTCATTGATTTTAGTTTTTTTTAGTTCAATTGCAAAACCAGCGTCAGATCAAAGTGAACGAGAGAAAAAACTTATCAAACAATGGTTTTTGTCCAAACTAACATACCTAACAAAGTAAAAGACCTAACGAACTAATCATAATGGTTTGAGTCCGTAGTTATTTTAAGTGAAACTGCTTTAGTTGCGTATAGAGCAAAAACTCGCATTAAAACGGGCAGTAAAACCGAAGGTAAAAGGTTTAAAACCTCGGCTAGTTTATTTTACCCAGATTTTGTTGACTTTGCCTTTTTTTGCTTGTCGTTATAATGATCGAGGATTGAAGAATCACACGTTTTGAGTGTGTCTGGTTCCAAATATAACATTTTCTTTTGCCATTTTACAACACTTTCTTAGCACTTTCACATTTTGTTAATATTTCACCTAAAATATTTTAATTTTTTTAAGGAATTCATTGCGCTTTGTAGCAGATTTTGTTTTTCTTATTATATAACTAGCGGATGTAACCCGGTGTTACTCGGGGTTGATCCTCGAGCACAGAAAGAGGACGATTTTGAAAACTGCTCTCATTTTTACGTTTTTAAAATTATCAATTCAATTTTAAAATTTTTTAAATTATCGTTTTTTGGGGTTTTGCCCCCTCTTTACGTCGAAAGTGTTAAGTCAAATTTCCGTAAAACTGTACTTGCCAGACATGAATAAAACAAAAAATGACATCTTCAACATCTCGATCTGACGTCTGGTTTCTGAGGAAAATGGACACCCACACTCAGAAAAAAAACACATATCTTCCTCCGGTGAAAAATTTCTCTATTTTCGATAATAGCAATTTCCCTTTTTTCAAATAAAATTTTCTTCAATTAGAATAAATTTTCGAAGAAATATATCTTCACTTCTAGGAAATGGAAATATTTCAATGTCTCTTATAATGACAAATATTTTTCTCGCACAAAAAAATTCTCATTTATACAGGAAAATTTTTTGGAAATGAAAATTTTTTTCCTATATTTTGATAAAAAATTCACTATGAGAAGTATTTTATTCAATAAAAACAAATGTTTTCTCAAAAATAAAGAGTCTTTTTCTCTAAAATCGAATTATTTTTATATATTTCTCTTTTTCATAGAAGGTTTGTATCATTTTTAGAGAATTTTTAGGATCGCATTTAGAGAAAAGTATTCTCTGAAGCAAGGTCAATACCATTCTTCAATAAATATTATGCCATTTTTATCATATTCCGAGAAAATTTTTTCTATGTGCAATTTTATCTCAAATAAATTTCAATTTTAAAAAATTCTGTAAGCATCGATTCGATTTTTGGATTGTCTTCGTTCAACTTCGGAACGATTTTCCTTGATTGTTGTCGAAAGAACTTTTAAAAGCATAGAGTCTATTTCAGTAACAAACACAAATGCTTGTCAATTTTCATCAAAATCGGTTCATCCGTTTTGACGTGAATGAGCAGAACAAAGTTGATTGAAGAAAGCGCCCTCTCACTGAAGTTTTATGAAATTTAAATAGTCTCAATTCTGTTGTAGAGTCAAGTAATTTCACGTACCAAATTTTAATAAAATCGGTCAAGTCATTTAGGAGTTATTGAGTCTTAACAATGCACTACTTAAAGCGCCCTCTTTAAGAAGTCTTTGGAATTTTTTTTTATATTTGATGTTTTATCTTGGGTGAAGTTGAACGTTCATACCAAATTTCATTGAAATCGGTTCAGGCGTTTAGGAGTTATTGAGTCTTTAAAACGCACTACTTAAAGCGCCCCCTTCATGAAGTCTTTGGAATTTTTAAAGCATATGTTATCTTGGGCGCAGTCGATCCTTCATTTCAAATTTAATTGAAATCCGTTCAGGTGTTTAGGAGTTATTATAGAGTGCCACGCACACATATTTCCGCCCAATTTTTTTACCTATGCTTTATCTTGGGTGCAGTTGAACCTTCATATCAAATTTCATTGAAATCGGTCCAGGAGCTTAGGAGTTATTACGTCTTAAAAATGCACTACTTAAAGCGCCCTCTTGCGGAAGTCTTTGGAACTTTTTAGAGCCTATGTTTTATTTTGGGAGCAGTTGAACCTTCTTGCCAAATTTCATTGAAATCGGTCCAGGCGTTTAGAAGTTATTATATAGTGCCACGCCCACATACTTCCGCCCATTTTAACTATCCTATCTCTCAAGTTGGATCGAACTGCACATGGTGTGTGAATTTTATTATAATCGGTTAAGTGGTTTAGGAGTCCATTGAGGACAAACATTGTGACACGAGATTTATATATATTAAGATTTGTTTTTTTTTTTTTTTGTTTTTTGTTGCAACATTTCCAAAAGTCAGTTTTCCAAAGAATTATATGTGAAAAACTAACATGCATTATAAATCCTTTACTCAATGAACAACAATATGGTTTTCGTAAAGGTAGATCAACCACCACGAATCTAATAACTATAATCTCTGATATTATAACTAAAATGGAAAAAGAACACACGAAAATTTAGGCATCAATTGCTGAAGTAATATCTTAGCGTCCTATCTAAGCCCTCCTATCGAGACTTTATCCAAACCAATTTAAGTCACATCCGGTGCTCCACACGGTAGCCTTGGTCCATTTCTCGTCAATAGTTTTATATCAGACCTATCTGATATTCTTCTAATATATGCAGACGACCTAAAAGTATACCATGTTAAATAATTGGAAAATATAACTTACTTACTGTCAAAACTGTTATCTCTTGAGCACCAAGTAAGCTCAACTAAAATCATAGTTAATGCTACGTAATAACTTTCTACGTAAAAATTTAGTACAAAATAACAGAATAAGACGTAATACAAGGCATACCCTTATTCGGCACATTTCGCTGTTATAACGTGCTCTGCACACTGGGATCATATGCACCCCAATGACAAAAAACCATCATAAAAATAAACTATAGAATATTCTGATTTGATTGAAGTTTGTTGATACAGCTGCGGTCAAAAAAATAGTTGTGCCCACAACGTTTCTAGAAAAACTTAAAATAAAACTCTCACGTTATCGGATTTAATCATTTTTGTTAAAAATTAGTTTTCTTCACTTAATAAATTCAATAAAATAAATTATAAAATTTATTTAACAAAAACTTTGAACTAAAACAAGTTTGTAGCTCAAAATAACTTAAAATATTTACCACTTGCGTCATATAACAGCGGTCAATAAAGTAGTAGTGATTATAAAAAGTTCAACAAGAATAGAAAAATAACAAAAAATTTGGTAATTAACTTTACAGTTTAGATAAATTGTAATTCTTTCTTGCAATTAATACTAAGTTGTATGACTTTTGTTAGTAATAACTGGTTAGCAACGACAAGGCATATTTCACAATATTCTGACATGTCTTGATAGGTATGGAGTACCAAGTTCGCTCAACCTCTTTCCAAAGCTGCTCTTTGTTTGAAGACTTAGAGTCAGAAATGGCCTTTTTAACATCACACCACAAATTTTCAATCGGATTCAAATTCGTCGACTAACTTGGTATGTTTCGTGTCGTTATCTTATTTATAAACCCATATAAGTGGCAACTCCTCTTGGGCATACGGGAGCATAGTTGCCTGCAACATTTTGACGTAAAGATGTTGTTCTACGAATGCTTCTATACAATAAATTGGACCAAGACCGTAAAAGAAAAGCATGCCCAATCCATAGTTTTGAAACTGCCGTGCTTAATGGTTTGTGCGGCTTACTTCAGTTCTCAATTACATTACAATTACACCAACGTTCATTGCAATTTTGGACTCGTCCGACCATCAAATGTTCCTTCATTTTTCAATCGGCTACAAAAAATAATCTCTTACGAACGGAATCCTTTTTTAAAAAGGATAAAAACTTTCTTGGATAAAAGTAGCACTTTACGAGGACCATGCGCACTCAAATATTGTTTCGTCAGAAATCTACGTTAAATACACTGAGGGAAAAATGTCTTTAAATTAAATGAAATTGTGTTCAAATCTAACGAATTTGTTTTTGAAATAGAGCTTGAAACAAATTCATTAAAATTAAACACAACTGTTTTTTAAGTTACATTCAAAACAAAAGTTTTTGTTTTTAAAACAATGTTTTTGTTATGAAAAACAAATATGAAACAAAAATTTTAAAATTCAAAACAAAGATTTCAACGCATATTTTTTCGGTGGCATTCTTTAAGCTTTTCCGAATTCTTAGCATCAGAATCACAACCAGCTACCTCCGGGACGCTCCGAATGCCAACTGTTAGCTCCATTCGATGAAGTTTCCATTGAAATAATTTATTAAATTAATTTATTATTAATTAGTTTTTATTTTATTATATGTTCGACATTTGTCAAACCAATTCAAAAAATTCAAAAATTTTCATTGTGTTCAAATTTTTGTTTATTTTTTCAAAGAATAATGAAAGAAAATTAAAAAAAAGAAAGAAGTTTATAAAGCCTGATTTTCACTAGGTCAATTTCAATGACAACAATCACTGATGTCAGTAGGTATTTAAATCATATGACGTCAAATGCGTTTTCATTACAACCCAAAAACTGACATAAAATCTAATGTCAAAGACTGACATGGAATTTATTTGTCAAATGATTGCCATACTGTTTTCACGTTCGTTGTTATTTGAAATGAATTTTGAAATTATAGAATCGCAAAGCAATGAACCAGAAGCGGACAAAGTTATAAAACGTGTAACCTTGGAACCACCGGAGGATAAGAAAATCACAACGCTTTATGTGAGACCACAAGGAGATACGCTCCATACCACTGGTGTCTCGTCGACAGTGTGCCTTTGGGTACTCATTCAGCGACAACAGAGTTTTTGAAAGCAATTCCAGCTGCGAGTTGAAAGCAACTCCACCAATAACGGGTAGAGGTGGCGTTGTTATATTTTTTTATCCTCCGGTGGCTTCAAGGCTGCCTACGGTTAACTTTTTTTTCCTACATTTTCAACAAAAATATCAACAAAAATATCATACGCAACTGAAACAATAAAATTAAAATAAGCTGTTTCAGGCAACAATTGACACAAAATGCCAACATGCTGGCATTTCGATTTTTTGTTTGTCATTCAACGATATACTGATTGGCAATCAAAAATTATCTGTTCTCACTTGTTTGTGATTTTATATGACTATCAGTGGTCATATATGACAACAAACTAAATAACAAAACGTTTCCATTAGATTGACAACATTTGTCATTGAAAACTGACCTAGTGAAAACCAGGCTTAAGCTATTCGAAATTAAACACACTTATTTTAAGTTTTGTTTTGTAGAAACGCAAAGGCGTTAAATTTCTATTTTAAAATTTTTTGTTTAATTTTAATGTTTTTTTTCTCAGTGTACGAATACTTGCGCTTCATTAAGCTCTTCTTATATTTGTACTGCAGAGGAAAATGAATTGGCCTTATAGTACCATACCACTCGTTCAATCAATTTCACAGTCTTAACTGTCTTGCGTTCACGTATCTTTACACTGAGGGAAAAATGTGTTAAAATTAAATGAAATTGTGTTCATATCTAACGAATTTGTTTTTGAAATAGAGCTTGAAACAAATTCATTAAAATTAAACACAACTGTTTTTAAAGTTAAATTCAACACAAAAGTTTTTGTTTTTAAAACAATGTTTTTGTTATGAAAAACAAATTTAAAACAAAAATTTTAAAATTCAAAACACATGCTTTAAAGCATATTTTTTTCGATGCCATTTTTTTAACTTTTCCGAGTTTTTAGCACCAGATTCACAACCAGCTATCCCCGGGACCTTCCAAATACCAAATGTTAACTCCATTAGATTAAGTTTGCATCTGAAATATTTTAATATTCAATTAATTTGTTTTTATTTTATTATATTTTCAAATATATTTTCATATCAAACCAATTTAAAAAATTCAAAAATTGTCATTGAATTCAAATTATTGTTTGTTTTTTTCAAAGAAATAATAAGTGAAAAATAAAAAAAAAGAAAGGAGTTTAAAGGTAGGTGAAAATTTAACACAATTGTTTTAAATTTTGTTTTGTAGAAACGCAAAGGCGTTAAATTTCTATTTCAATATTTTTTGTTTAATTTTAAAGTATGTTTTTTTTCTCAGTGTAGCTTTTTATTAAATTTTATAGAATTGCAAATTGTGGTTGGTGAACATTTGAGCAGATTTTCAACCTCTTTGTATGTTTTGCTCTCATAAATTAATTTGTTATCAATTCCCGCTTTTCAACAGAATAATGTTTTCCTCGTCCCATTTCTGGAAAAATACGGCACAACGAAATTTTTTTTTCATATAAACTGATGGAAAATAGTTCAACTCTTACTTTTTTGTGTATTTCTAATATAATTTAGCGAAATTTTTCAATGCTTTGTATATATTAATAAAACGCTATTTTCTTTTTGACCACACAAATTTGCATCAATTCTCTAAAGAATTTACTAAAAGTGAATTTACAAAAACAACACAAGATCAGGTCACAAGATTGTATACTCACCATATAACGGTATATAATAGCTGAGGCGAGTAAAAAAAGGCTTGTTTACAAAATAACGTGTTTGATCACTTTTAATATTTGGCACTACTATTATTTTGAACGCAACTGTATGTGGAGGGTAAACTATCAAACCACTGCACTCAGAAAAAAGTGTCTCGGAATATGATAAAAAAGGCATCATATTTAGAGAAAAATGGTATAGACTTTGCTCCAGAGAATGCTATTCTCTAATTGCGATACTAAAAATTCTCTAAAAATGATAAAAAGGTTCCATAAAATAGAAAAATATATCGTTTTTAGAGAAAAATACTTTTTTTTTTGAGAAAATATTTGTTTTTATTGAAGAAAATACTTCTCATAGTGAATTTTTTATCAAAATATAAGAAAAGTTTTTCATTTTCAATAAAATTTCTCTATAAATGAAAAATTTTTTGTGCGAGAAAAATACTTATCATTATTAGAGACATTGAAATATTTCCATTTCCTAGAAGTAAAGAAATATTTCTACGAATATGTGAAAATTTATTCTATTTGAAGGAAATTTTATTTGAAAAAGAGAAAATTGCTTTTATCATAAATAGAGAAATTTTTTACCGAAGCAAGGTTTGTGTTTTTTTCTCAGTGTGGATAGATTTCAATGAAAATTTCACAAACATTCATGCAAATATATCATTTCAACCATTAATCTTCCTAGATGGACATTGGCTATCTTAAATCACGTTACTATTACTGCAACTAAACTGCTAAACTAAACTGGTAGTTCTCAATGATAATTTCTCTTATTGGAACTTTAACTTTCCCTGATGAACATAGGCTATGTTAAATCAAGTTAAATCACGTTATCACTTATGCAATTATATGAAGTAGGTAACGATTTTTGACCAGTGGAGGATAAACTCATAAACCACTGAATAGCTTTCAATTAAAATTTCACGTAAAGGAACTGTTACCTTTCTGAATGGACAAAGGCTAAGTTAAATCGTGTTATCATCTATAGCTTTACTTTTATATAAAAAAAAAATTGTAGATTATGAGGAGGGTAAACTCGTAAACCACTGGATATATTTCAATGAAAATTTAACTAACAAAAACATCAATTTTCCTGAATTTATAAAGGTTGTGTTAAATCACGTTATCATTTCTGCAATTAAATAAACCAGCAAACAATTTTTGACATGTTGGCGGTAAATTCATACGCCACTGTATAGTTTTTGCTGAAAATTTCTCTATTAAGAACTTTTATCTTACCGGATGGACATAGGCTATATTAAATTGCAATATCATTTTTAAATAAAAATTTATCAGTGAAAAAGTTATAACAAAAATAACGTGTTATTCATAGAGTTTATAATGAAAGTAAATTTTAACAATTTTCAGACATAAAAACTGTCAGTCATGAAGTAAGCAATGAAAAAATCCCATCATTGGCAGTTTGGAATAGTTTGACTTCATTTGATATTGGTATATTTTATGTTACTATAGGTTGAAGATACTGTCTCTCATTAGACACACTTAGGCCAATAGCAATCTAAAAAATTTGTCTATTTCTGATCAGCACTTGGCTTCTACAGAGAAAATGTATTGTGGATTCCTTCTTATCTTCATCTATGCATCTTCTGCAGATGTCATTATAGAGGATGTGAATCTTGGAACGGGGTTTCTGATCATTTTTCTTACAATAAAAAGAAGTATGTAAGAATTGAAGAAAAAAGTACAAAGTTAATAAATGATTGAAATGAGATTATATTAATCCAAGGAAAATTACACTTATTATGCTAACATCTATTTTAATTATTTTATTAAATGATTATTCTTCCATTGAATGAATATTTTTTGTCAATACAACGTTTTCTAATGAATGGAAATTTCGTAGCAAAAATATCCTTCATATTAAATTTTACAATAAGTACTGCAGATAGAGTATCAACGTTTTATTTGAATTTCTCACTTGTCCAAAAATCATTACGAATTGAAAAACTATTTCATGTGCTGCATTAGTTCCAGGGCACAACGTTTATTCAACAAGCACAAGTAAATTTTCATATGGAATGTGTTTTATTTTGAAATGGTTAAATATTTCCACCCATCTTTTATCAATTTTAACATGTTGATTTCTCCTTTTTTCTAATTTATCAGAATTTAGATATACATTCAGTCTTCTAATTTCTTAAAATATTTTCGGTACTTACTTGCGATGAAGTAAAAAAACACCATTAAAAACTAATATTTTCTGTGATAACTGTTTCAGACCTTTTTTTCGCCATATTGGAAACATATTTGATAAAAATTCTGTACTTCTTTGTTAACCTTTCCGTTATGCCTGGACTGGATCGCTCCAAGTTTAATAAGTTTCTTTTTATTATTAATATAATGAACTTTTCTTCAAATCGTGATTTATATTGAAGGACAAAATCGTTTCGGATAAAATAAGGCTAATTTCTATTGCTGAAATATGTTTACCTTCTGTCTTATGAATCGTTTTGTGGAAAATAGAAGCCTGATTATGTACAAAATACATCAATACCTCCGATAATTCATAATTGAAATAAGATTCCCAATGAGTGACATTAAAAAATTCAACACTTTACAGTGTTAAAACCGCCGTTCAAGTTGTGAAATTTGAACAATAAATAATAAATCGATTTATAACACATTTTGATGAAAAAACGCCAAAAAACTCAAAAGAAAAAACCATTTTTGTTTTGAAACCATAAAAAATTGATTGAGTTTGAACTGCATTTTTCGGACAATTGACATTTGAGGAATGCATAAAAGAAAAAAATTTATGTAAAAAATTTTTAGTTTTGAAAAAAATTCAAATTCGATAAATTCATAAGCTCTTCTCAAACTAAATTTCAAATCGAGTAAATAGCGGATTTTTGTACAAAAATTGTATTTCTCTTTTAAAGGTTGGAAACCCCCTGAAGTGAAATCACAATTTTTAAAATTGGTCTACAGCCTAAACCTCACATCTACAGCCTAAGCCTAATTTAATGACATCTGAACCGATAAAATCGGTTCATTGAGAACTCAACCGGCATGTATTATACCGACTCTTACATACATAAAAACACTTGCACTTAACGATGCACTGTGCAACGCTTCACTTGCATTTGCAGTGATTTCCGGTGCGCCCCAAATTTGCCCTAAACAAATATAAACGAAAACCTGGCAGCTTACTTTGAATGCGCGTTAGTTATTTTTGTTTAGTAGAGCACATGCATATTTATGTGTGTGGTGTCTGGAAAGCTAAATGTCGGGCTTAAATAAATCTGAATAGCTTAAAGTTTCACATGCAGCAACACTTAAAGCTGTAATATTTTGCAGTGCATCAATTAGGCTTAGTTTATTAAAAGTAATTGGATATGTAAGTAGCTTGATACTTAACGTGGAATACATTGTTATTTGCATTACAATAATGTGCTTAACAAAGTTCCTCATATTTGGATATATATATATTTGAATATGGGAGAATTTGGTAAACACATTATTTTAATGTCAATGAAATTTTGCTTCATTACTAAAATCCCTCATGAAAATTTTGTGGAAATTACTGTCTAACTTGAAAATTAGAAGGAAGATTTTCTGGTCTGAACTTGAAAATAGAAAAACATATTGCACACTAAATGCAAAATAGTCACAATTCAAAAAACGCAAATTTTCAGGAAAACCAAAATAAAACTTTAATTCTTAAGTTGGGGATGCAGCAGCAATGCTATTATCATTAAAAGAGATATAACGTAATTTTTGCAGAAGAAAGTGATGAAAAAGATATTTTTGCAGTAGATAGAGATGTGTATTTTGAATTGCTTTATAAAAAAATTGATTTTGGAAAATTTTGAGTTGTGAGTGTTTTGTATTTATCGTATTTACAATGTTTTCATCGTATTTAAAATTTATTCTTTGGCCAAATTTTTTTTTTAAACTACTACTTACGAATTATGTTTTAGCCACTAAGATAAAAAGCTTTTGTTTTTTCTTTATTATTTGGCCAAAACGTTCACTTGAAAAACTGATGTTAGGCAATTCAAAAGGAAACAATTCAAAACTGTGATGTGTGTTTGACGCACGTTTTTGTTTTGCTTTGTAGCCATTTTTAAAAGCATTAATTGATTTGGACAGAAACAAAAAAATTCATAATTTTTATAAGTTTTGGTTTTGAAAATTCAAACATAGTTTAATACTAATTTTTATTAATTATGTGTTATTTTAACTCATGAACCAGACAACAAATACAAACTTTATGATATGCTTTTAACCCATTAAGCAAGGAAACGAACCTCGAGGAACACATACTTTGTGCTGAAAATTCGAATCAATATTACATATTTAAATAAAAACGAAAAATTTACTTTCTACGCTAGGTCATCAGTCTGAGTCGTAGAATAGCACATTGAAGATCAAAGAAATAGCTCAAAATTGAAAAATTCGATAAAAGTTTAGAAAATTTTTTATATTTTGCAAAGATATATTACGTTTATAAAATGATTAAAGCACAATTGAATCATCAGCATTGAAAAATCAGCAAATTTTAGGTTATTTTTTAATTTTTCTTTAATGTAAAAAGTAATGTAACAGACTTCATTGAAATAGAAGCGGTTAACTTGTTGTTTAATTTAATGTATTCGATTAACTGGTATTTAAAAATTTGTATTTTCGGATTATTCGATAAACCGGATTTATATTTTAGAAATCATAGTACCTACTAAAAAAGTTCTTCGAATCTGCATCAAAACTTATAAATTTTCCGTGGGATAATGTGGATTTTCATGACTTATGCGAGTTTATACTCTAGTCAAATTAAACCGAGGTTAACTCACCAAAATTGGATGTTAAAGCTCGGTTTAGGCAAAAAAAACACATCATTAGATAATTTAAGTCAATTCAACTACAACGAATGTTACAATATCTAGGTAATGAGAATTTTAACGTCTCTTTTTGGTGAGTTAAGCTCGGTTTAATTTGACTCGAGTTTAAACTCGCACTGAAAAACTGGCCCTAAGTAATTTAAAAAAGTTTGGTTTAATCTTATATTAATTTGTTTATAGGTGAAAATGTCTTCTGTTTCAGGCAAAGAAAATATCGCTCAAAACATTGATACATTTTCCCTCAAGAGTCCATTAAATTTCTGATGATGAAAACTTATATTGTTAGCAAAATGTCAATTGATATCAACTGCGCGAGAAAAGCTGTAGCTGTAGTTACATGCAGCGGTGGAATCGCCAGCAGCATCTCAAATACAAGCACTGAACGGTGACTGCCACCGCCTATCCGACCGAGTTTAGACTTGAGAGCTGGCGGCGATGACGAGTATGGAACTGAACCATGTGTGGATTTAGCCAGTGCTAGAAAT
The DNA here is from genome assembly GCA_958299015.1 of Tetanocera ferruginea. Taxonomy (NCBI): domain Eukaryota; kingdom Metazoa; phylum Arthropoda; class Insecta; order Diptera; family Sciomyzidae; genus Tetanocera; species Tetanocera ferruginea. The sequence continues at coordinate 134,962,231 of OY282640.1, forward strand.
AGTGCCAAAGTTTAACTAATTGCTAGTAGAGAAATGCAGCTGTTACCAGGAGCTTAGAATACTCAAGAAAGTTAGGATGATTAAGCTCCTAGGTATATTGGTAGTGCTAAAATATTACAATAAAAGTGTGTTGCTAAATTATATAAATTTTTCAAAAGGTAATTTTTTCATTTTCCAAGCACTGTTTCAAACAAATAATAAGAAAAGTTCTCCAGTTGCTTTCTGACAATTTTGTAATTTTTCATGAGCTTAACGGAATACATATCGTACCCCAGGATGTATTAAGGAAGGTGGCAGAAGTAGATTGACGTCTAAAAAGTCAACACCGCTGTAATGTCAAAATCGAAAAAACGTAGTGATGCCGTATTTTGAACGATAATCCTATGAAAAATCCGATGCTTTGTTCCTTTGTCTAACAGCTTCGAGTTTTTTGTATATTTCTTGTGATTTTTCTTATGTTTTTTTTTTTTTTTTTAAACATGCAATAACAATAGAGTTCAGCTAATACAGCTTTTTCGCACATTCTCAGCATTAATCTATTTGAAGCCACAATCCAAATCTCATTGAAATATTTCAATGTCATGAATTCCAGCGGCTCAAAACAGGTTAATGTGGGAAAAATTTACCCACCACAGAATGGATTGGGCTCAGGGACAACACAGGACATAACAACTAACCATGCATACACAAACACAGATCTAATTACACAATAGCTTTTAATCTACTTTTGAGTTGACCTTTTGACAAACTAACATCAAAAAATGTACAGTTGTTAACAAAGGCACTCATGCGGTTCTAGGGAGCAGTAGCCATGTAATTTGTTCTACTAAATGTTAGATAAATTAAGTTGTTAGCATTTCTACTACTTCTACGGTTAGAGTTAAAGTTTATAAGAGAAAGTAATTCCGGACAATCGAACACACCGGTTATGAGTTGGTGTAAATAGACGATATCCGCAGACTTCCTTCGTTCACTTAAAGATTGCATTTTTAAAAGTTTTAAACGCCTGGATTAGGTTGGAGTCGTCTTTAGCATTTATTGTTCTGTATATTTTCATATCATCTGCATAAATTAACAGGTGAGAGTGTTTAATAATGTGGGTAACATCATTAATGGCTAAAATAAACAGAAGTGGACCTAAGTGACTGCCTTGAGGAACACCTGATTCCGCAACAAATTCAGGAGACAGAACCCCTCGGAATCGTATTTGATAAGATCGTTCTGTCAAATACGATTTAATCCAGCTAACAAAATATTGTGGAAATCCCAATAACTTGAGTTTAAATAAAATTAAATTATGTGGTAATTTATCAAACGCATTACTAAAGTCAGTGTAAATGCAGTCGACCTGGTTACCTGATTCAATTGTATTAAGGCAGAAAGATGTAAAATCGAGAAGGTTGGACACAGTGGATCTGCCATTAACAAAACCATGCTGACAAGTTGTTATGACTTCTCCACAGTACTTCTTAACCCGATCATACACCACTCTCTCAAAAAGTTTTGGAATCGATGATAGTTTAGCAATGGGCCTGTAATTAGTAACATCATTCCTGCAACCCTTTTTATAAATGGGGCTTATAAATGATTTTTTCCAAAATTGAGGAAAAAGGCTTTCATTTATAGATTTATTAAACAACAAGGACAGTGGTTGACACAAAAAAGAACCACATTGTTTTAACACAACGGCAGGAATTCCATCAGGTCCAGCGCTAAAATCTTCATCTATCGATCCAATATAATTAAAAATATCCTCAGCGGTAAAGGATATAGATTCCATAGAAACCTTGGGCGAAGAACTCATATAATCAAAATACCCAACATCAGGGTTAAAAGAATCGTAACAGAATGATTCCTTAAAAAGAGTAGCAAACAGGCCACAGATTATGACGGGATCATCAGTAAGTCCATCCAGAGTTTTAAATGATGAAGGGAATCCATCGGATTATTTTTTTGTATTTATGAATCCCCAAAATTTCCTTGGATCAGACAATATCCTCAGCTTAATATTGTCTAAGTATTCATTATATAGCGTAGCTGAACGATTTTCAAATTCCAGAAACAAACATTTGTAAGTTTCTAGGTCATTTGAGTCTTAACTACAGACATATTTCTTCCATTCTCTGTTTCTGTTGTTGCGAAGTGTTTTTAATTCTTTTGTGTACCAGAGGTACGTCGAATTATTCGCAAATTTGATGCTATATGGTACGGATTGAGAAAACATAGCAAAGAGTTCCAAATAAAAATAACTAAAGGAATTATTAAGATTATTTTCATTTATGTATTCTAAAATTACATTGAGTTTACTATGAATCAAATTATTCAACTTCAAAAAGTCAGCTTTTTTAAAGTTGAATTCATAAATTTTGTCCATGGAATTTGAATTAACTATATTTTCTCTATCTGATTTGTACCAAATACTCAATGGTGGATGGTATTCATCAACAGTTGTAAGAGTATGGAAGGCCCTCTTAACAATGACATTGTTACTGTCCGTAGATAAGACCAGGTCAAGAAGTCGATTAAGACTATTATAAATACAGCTCACTTGTTGTAAGTCAGAACATATATTGTCAACAAAAATATGTTCTTAGCGGGTCTTCCAATTAGATACACATAAATATGTATCATCGTCAGAAGAATGCCATTTTTAGTCAGGTAAATTAAAATCACCCAACAATAAAATGTCGTCATGAACGTTCAGTAAATTTATAATGTATTCTATGCAATCCGCAAGGGTTGCATAGACGTCAGCACTGCTCTTTGGAGGAATATACGCGTTGACAACATATACATTGGAATTACAATGTACAACCTTAACGCATATTAGTTCGATATTCGAAGAGCAGGGAATATCAATAAAGGAACTAACAAAGGAGTTTCTAATAGCTAATAAGACACCACCACCAACAGCAGAAGAACTGTCAGCGTATCTGTCTTTTCTAAAAACTTGGAAAGTATTGTCAAACAATTCCAAGTCAGTTATGCTTCCGTTTAGCCACGTTTCAGTTAACGCAATAATATCTTCTGAGAAATTCTGAGTTGACAAAATATTTCACGCGTCTTAGAACGTAATCCCCTTACATTTTGATAGTAAAGGGATAGCCTATTTAGTTTTTTTGGGTCTGACGGACGATATTATTCAACCTTTCAGACTTACTTTTAGGCTTAAACTCAGAAACGAAAATATTATCGCCCCACAAATTAGAGCTTAAAACAGTTGCAAACTCTTCAGCTGCAACTGTTAGAATAAACAAGCGTGGGAAGGTTTATTACCTATTTTTTTGCATGTACAGAATGCATTATGACGTATTAAATTATTTTGTTTGACAAACGTCAAAACATTTTCAGTAGTTGTGTCGGGCTGAAGGCGTGAAATAAATATTAATTTTCTCCTCGACACTGCCCTTATATAGAAGCTAAGTTCATTATTGGGCTGAGTTGAAATTGGACTGTTAGTCAATGGAGGAATATTTGATGGCGATGGTGTAATGACTTCATTATTTAATTCAGAAGGCATTGCTGAGGATTGCATAGCCTGAAAAGTGTTTGAAGACACCTTGCGACGCTTGTTAGTTTTATTTTTCCTCTTATTATTTTTACTTTTTATGTAATTTTTTGTTGTGATTTATACGACATCTATATTAAAACTATTTAAAAACTGATATTTCGTTACTTGGTCTTACGGTTTCGAGTGAACAAAACGCGTTTTGAGCGACTTTTTTTTTTTTACTTCGTTTGTGATTTTTCTTGTATGTATTACTTGTTGGTTTGCAAAAAAGAAAAAATGCAGAATTTTTCCGAGAAAAAAAAACACTATTCGTAGCTTAATCTCTTTTTTCCTATAAAAAACACCCTCTCAAAGTGTTTGTCCCACATAAAAAAAGAAAAAGGAAAAGTGGCAGCACTGCAATGAAGTTTGACAGCACTACGGTGTGGATGTGATAAACGTCAATCTACTTCTGCAACCTTCTTTAAATACATCTTGTCGCACCCCTTCTACAAAAGAGCACTACTAAAAATTTTTAAATTTTTACTTTTTTATACAAATCAATTCGTAATGCACATCTCCATCGAATGTCGAATGTTCTTATTAATCTAATTTCTCTTTCATTTTTAAGAAAGAAATTTGTATCCTTCTTTTGTATAAAGTTGCTTAAAAAACAACAAGTTTTTTTTGCTCTTCTGAAAATTTAAAAATTTTGAGTTGAGCCCCTTTTGTAGATGGGGTGCGATATGACATCCACAAATATATTTGTCAAATTTATAGCATGTGATACACTTTTTTAGGAAAAGTTCAAGAAGTTGAATTCGACCACTGGTTTAGCACAAGCCTAAGGTTGCGGTTATAGTGAACGCCTAGTCAGACAGGCAGGCAGGCAGGCAATGTGAACAAGCGAGATAGATAGCTATTTGCATCTCGTTTTTTCACACAGAATTCAGCCTGCCTGCCTGTCTGAAACGCGTTCACTATAACCGCAACCTAACAACATGACGATCATGTAAATATGAATTAACATAATAAGGGTATTCACAAGGTGTGCTATCATGTCTTATTGTCTTAATGTCCTAAGATTTTACGATGGTTTAAAATTTCTGACGTTTGCTTCCATACAAATACGTTCAAAATATTACAACACTGAAACCTATGTTTATTGTGGTATCATATTTTTTTTAAGTTACATGAGTCGGCCATTATTACGTCCAATATATGCTTTTTGCATTAAATAGCTATTATTTTATTTTTCACTTTCTTTTGGCATTGTGATGACAAAAATTTGTTTTTGCTTGTTTCGCATCAGCTGATTGAGAGTTGAAATAACACACTGAACTTAAGAAGGGGTTGTTCGCATCAATCATATACTTTCATATTAACAATTTAAGACATGTGACATAAATTGAAATAAACCTTGTCAATACCCTAACAATGTATGTTCATGAAATATTCGTATTCAGTTTTGTTGTTTTGTTTGCATTTTGTTCGCTCACACGCTAACAGATGATTGGCAAGATGGTTAGAGTGTTGGACTTCAATGAACGCCAATCAGCGTTCAAATCCCGGTGATGGCAAATTGATCAGTTGTAATGATATGCAATTTTTCCTGAAATTATTTTCTTGTATAAATTTCAATAAAAATAATAACAGAAGAGCTCGGTTTGCCTGAGAATTGAACCTGGGTTATTCAAATCAAATAAACAAGCTCTTAACCAACTGAACCATGAAATACAAATTTTGGTCTCACACAAAATGTATACTTAGCTTACTATAAACTTAGTTGCCTCGAAACTGGTCACAGTAAACATAATATATTTATTGCAATAAATTACCGTAGTTGCTAGTAATTATAATATATTAATTGAAAGGAAGTTACTTGATTACGCAAACTATTTATTGTAACCGTAAAATAGAAACATGTTTCTAGTAAAAATAAACTTGTTTGCTCTCAATAAGTTTTAAAACATAATAGTTTCCGCTCCCATTAAGTTTGTGTTAAATATATTTTTGCGTGTATACGAGTGCTTAATGAAAACTCTTTAATGAGATTAAGACTGAGAGGATTTAAAAAAATTATTAGTGTGTTAGCAATGAGTCTTTTTAAAATTTTTAAATGGTATCTTAAATATACTCATAAGTATATTTTGAACGCATTATAAAAAACACAATCTGAGCTATAAAATCATATAAGTATGAATCTTTTCGGGCTCACAATAACGTGCGCTCATAAAACGTGCATAACCAAGAGACTTTTTGGTCTCACAATTATGTGTGCTCATAAAATATCATTTAAAAAGAGTCTTATCTGAGTCAAAAAAATGTGTGCTCATAAAATCTTTATAAATAAAAGTTTCTGCGAACTCACAATTATGTGCGCTCATAAAAGCTTTATAAATAAGACTATTTTTTGACTCAAAATTATGAGCGCTCATAATATCGTCAGAAAATACCATCTCTTGAGAGTCATACATATAAGTGCTCACATAAATGTTTATTGGGTGTTGAGTATTTTAATATAAATAAATAATTCAACTCAAGAAACTGTGTCGACTTCAGTTTAAACGATTAAGAGACTAATTTTGTTGATTTTGTTTACAACAAAAATAACTTATAACTAATGGCGGCTAATTCACACATCCGCCGAAAACAGTCACTGTAATTAAAAATTTGTGTGCGCTCAATATCTTACGATAAAAACTATTTTCACTTCAAACTAATTGAAACGTCATCACGAATGCGTACAAGCAGTTTGGCCTTGATGCATAGAAATAAATTTCAAAAATTTAAAAATAGAAAAACATCCAATGCAATTCCTGTTAATTGTAAAGATGAATGCAGAAACGAAGACAAAATAAATTCGAGAATAACTTAATTGACTTTTATTTTTTCGACAATCTCGCTGCACCAAGCATCATAGACTGATCGATCGATAGCTGCAGCGAAATATTAAAATAAAATTTTAATTTGTTTTTTTATTTTTGTAGTTTTGGAACATTTTCAAAAGTTTCTTTTTCATTTGATTTAGAAAAACAAACCGAAAAACAAATGCTCCACTTTACGCATAAACATAAATTTAAATATATAAATATGTTTGTTTGCACGCGTTTCGAAACATTTTCTAGCTTCTCGAGAAAACCTATTTTTAATAAATCTTTAAATATTCTTTGTTTATTTTTTTTTTTCTCTGTGTGCTTATTTCTGTTTCTTTTTTCTCTTGTGTATAAATCTTGAATTTTAAATCAATTTTATGTATGTCTTAGCATTTTGTTTGATTTGAAATAAAAGCAAAAACTTCAAACTTATAGCAAATAAATTCCATGCAGCAGCAGCACCTGCTGACGATATGTTCCAAAAGAAAAAAACAGCGCCAACAACAAATGACGCACAAGTGTCACAAATATTTTTGATGGATTACTCGCAGCTATTTGGGCGACTATTTAATGAGTTTGTAAGAAATGTTATTTACGTAAATAAATATAAAAACCACTTAAATATGTAGTGAGTAATTTTTAAGATACTTTCACAAAATTTTATGGGTTGTAAACATTTTTGGAAAGCAGCTAATTAAATCAGCTTCAAAACTAAATCGTACTAATGGTTAGACGTTTTTAAAAATAGCTAACAAATGACAGAAAAATGATGAAGTGATAATTGTGAAGTGTGGCAACAAAACGAGTATTGCTTCACTTTTCGGTGACAAATTCTATTTTTGATTCTGAATGAGTGCCAAAATCATCAAGAAAGTGTTACGTTCGTATGGTTTTGAAGAAAATTGAAAAACAAATATGCTGTACAAAGACAGCTAAGTTTCGACTTTATTTGGATTATCTACAGAATGCAGTCATTTTTAATGGCTTTTTCATTTCACAATCTATAAATCTATCTAAATTTTATTCGTTTCATATGCTCATAGGCAACACAATATTTGTGTTCATCAGTTTTTGTATATCTACGATAAAATTTTGGAACCTAGCATAGTAAAGGTTGAAATAACCAAAATTGGATCATTTTTAGTCTTTATTATTATAAAAACCAATTCAATAATTTCAATAAAAAAAATGTCTGAAACGGGCTTTCGTTTATGTATTTTAAGACCTGTTAGAAATTTTCATTTAACTGATCACAGTTTTGTAAAAATAGCTCCATAGCTTGAACGTAGAAAACTCATTTTGCACGATTATCACAAAAATAAACAAATTTCAATACGATTAATAACAAAAAATGTAAAATTACCATATTCCACGGTAAGAAACGTAACTAAAAATGTTAACGGACGTTTGACTATTGAAAGAAAACATGGAAGTGGTGTTGAGCATGGCCAAAGAGACCTTAAAAGCGGCTGAAAAGGTCATTAAGCTATTTATGAAGGATCCTTCTATTCTTGCTTGATCGCAAATAAAATTAAGAAATCGCAAAATTTTGTACAAAATGTAATGGACAACGTAATAGACTGAAGTGTTATAAAGCCCAGGTATGTCCAGATCGGAATGCATAACAAAATTTGTCTGGAAAACACGCAGTCGACGACTGTACGAAAAACAATTGTCTAAATTTAAATGTGTGATCATGGATGACGAAACCTATTGTTTTACCAACTTCCGGTACATCGCAGGACCAGATTTCACGTAGTCGTGGAGACGCTCCAGATCATAACAAGAAGAAAATAAAATCCAAATTTCCTTTAAAGTGTCTAGTTTGGCAAACAATATGTTCTTGCGGTGAAAAATCTTCACCTTATTTACAACTGACACCATAAATGGTGAAATTTATAGAGAAGAATGCTTACAAAAATATCTACTACCATATGTAAGATCCCTTACGATAAAATCGATATTTTGGCTTGACCTAGCCAGTTGTAATTATTCAAGAGACACGATTGAATGGTATAAGGATAACGGAATCGATTTTTTTGCTAAAGAAAACAATTCACCGAATTGTATAGAATTGCGACCAATAGAGGAATATTGGTCAATTATAACAGGAGCTTTCAAAAATACAGGAATTTCAGTATCTACAATATCTGAGTTCCGCACCAAATGGAATTTGGCAGCCATAAAAGTGGATAAATATCTCGTGAAAAAGCTGATGGGACGTGTTCGTTGAAAAGTGCGGTGCTTTGCATACCAAAAAAAAATCCTAGGTTTTTTATTGCAGAATTATAAAGACTACATATTAAGAAATTGCAAAATAAAAACAAAATACAAAAATCTGTCTTGGTTTTTTCTTTATTTGGGATATTAAGTGGTAAAATTTAGGTTATTTCAGCCTTTATTCAATGCTGTTTTTATCTACGTGTGGACAGTTTATTCGATTATTTTTCCAGCTATACTCTTTCGGTTAACCCATTAGAAGTCACTGTACTCAAATGAGTACAGCTGATCTGATCAAAGAATTTGTAATCATTGTGCCGTTATTTAGTTTCACAACAAAATACCAAAAGCTACTAAAAGAGAATTTGTGGGTGGTTTTTATTTTGCGTGCAAAATAATCAGTTTACACGTTTAACATATCGGTTTAAAAAAATCAATTGAAAAAATATATCTCTTTTTAATTTTATGTATTTTTATAGCTATTTCAAGCAATACATGAAAGTTAATTTTAAAAATTATAGCCAGTTTTCATTTAACTTAACTTCAAATGGGTTAGTAGATCATGGCACCTACAGTACAAGTGTTCAATTTTAATTGCTGTAGTTCACCGCTTTTGAAAACTGCGATCTTAAAACTGAGAACGATATTACATAGAATCAGACAAATTCACTTAAAAATTCAACAATGGGATGAGGTAACTCCTATGAAGCTAAAACACCCAATAAATTACTGCCTTCAAGGCTATAGATGGTATTTTATCTAAATATTTTTTACATATTTAATAGCCAAAGGGTTTTTGTTATGACTTCAACTTCTCCCAGACCAATTGATGATTCAATTGATGATTCAGACCAAGTTTTAATGATTCAGATGACTTTAAAACTAGTTTAAAGATGTTTAAACCTCTTTTTAACCGACTTCAAAAAGGAGGAGGTTCTCAAGTTGGTTGGTTTCTCTGTTTTTTTTTTTTTTTTTTTTTTTTGTGAATGTATGTACATCGATTACTCCTAAAGTACTTGCCCGATTGCCGTAATTTTTTGTCAACATATAGAGATTATCAACGCGGAGGTGCCCGTTTATGAAAGGGGGCGGTATTCGGAAAAGGGGCGTGTCTGTATAAGAAAAACACTGTATCTCAGTAAATATTGACACTACGGTAATAAAATTCACGATAAAATTACAAGGGCAAGCACAAGTATTAAAAATGACGATCACTTAAGTGGGCGTAATTCTAAAAAAGGGTGTGGCAATATTGTAAAAACTCTGTATCTCGACGAAAATTGACACTAGAGTACTGAAATTAAGTACAGAGGTAGGTACAATTATTGGAAATTTTTATAACAAAAGTGGGCGTAATTCGACAAAGGGGTGTGGCAATATAAGAGAATTACTGTGTCTCGAATAATATTGATACTAGGGTACAGAAATTTATTACAAAGGTAGGAAAAATCACTACAAATTTTTGTAAAAAAAAAAATGGGCGTTAATCGAGAAGGGGAGTGGCAATATTAAAAAAAACACTGTATCTCGATTATTATTGACACTACGATACTAAAATTAAGTACAAAGGTAGGTACAAATATAACAAATAACTGTCAGTAATGTGGGCGGTATTCGATAAAGGGGCGTGTCACTGTAAGAAAAACACTGTATTTCAGTAAATATTGACACTAGAGTACTAGAGTTAATAAAATTCACAGAAAAACTGCAAGGGTAGGTAAAAAATAACAGTCAATTAAGTGGGCGTTAGTCGACAAAGAGGTGTGGCAATATTAGAAAAACTCTGTATCTCGAATAATATTAACACTAGAGTACTAAAGTTAACTACTGGGGTAGGCACAGTTATAAAACAATTAATTTCAATACAGTGGACCTTGTTTGATAAAGGGGTGTGGCAATATATAAAATACACTGTATCGCGAATAATATTGACACTAGAGTACTGATATTTAGTATAGAGGTAGGCACACTTATAACAAGTTTTTGCGAATAAAGTGGGCGTCATTCGACAAAGGGGTGTGGCAATATTAGAAAACACTAAATCGAATACTGACACTACTAACTGAAAAAGTACAGACGCAGGCACAATTATTACAAATTACTACCGAAGAATTGGGCGTTATTCGACTAAGGGGTGTGGCAGTGTGTAAAAAACTGTATCATATTGACTTAAGGGTGGTAAAATTCATTGTTAGAATGGGTAGAACTATTGAAAACACTATGACAAAGAGTGTGATATTCTCGACAAAGAGGCGTGTCAATATTATAAACACACTATATTTCAGTCAATATTGACAATGGGGTAGTGATAAAAATACAAGAGTAGGTACTGATAAACACACTGACAAAGACCAGAATAAGAAACGACAGAAAAGCATTTTTCCATATTATGAGCATAAATAATTGGTGTTTAATTAATTTATACATTTTTTTAATATATATCATTTTCTCTAAAAAGAAAGAAATAAAAACTTTTTAACAAAAAAAAAAACCTACTTCAAAATCACTAGAAAGTAAAAAATAATTTTAAATTACTTTTACTATTTATTTCTTGGTCAAATTTGTATTTTTATAATAAATATATTTATTTTTTTATGATAATAAGAGCTTCGAAGTCGGCGCTAATATAATCAGATTTTTTATGCAGCTGCAACACACATATAGCATTTTAATAAAGATTTAAGAAAAATTAAGATTACAAATTAATACAGCGTCACCCAAGCAGGATATTTACAAATAAAAAAGTCTTAAATAGAGTAGGGATGGCGAAAAAATCATGATTTTACATCAATGATTAGCGCTGACTAGAAGCTTTTATTATCATAAAAAAATAAATATATTTATTATAAAAATACAAATTTGACCAAGAAATAAATAGTAAAAGTAATTTAAAATTATTTTTTACTTTCTAGTGATTTTGAAGTAGGTTTTTTTTTTGTTAAAAAGTTTTTTTAAAATTGTGTTTTTTCTGGATGGTCTTATAATAATACCGTGGTGACCGTGGCATACAGGTTAAGTGTGTGGCTTAGCATGCTTGGAGCCCGGGTTCGATCCCCAGCCGCGGCGAAAAGTTTTTTCATAAAAAATTTTTCTGATTGGTCACCACCTCTCTGCAGACAATGGCAAACCTCAAAGAGTAAATAATGTCAGCTTCTTGAGAACATGAACTTTAGCCGTTCCGAGTCGGCATAAAACATGTAGGTCCAGTTCTCGATCAATTGTGTGCAAACATTTAATAACACACACAACACAATTGATCATAAGAAGCTCGGTCAAAGTCCTTTCAAGGGCTGAAATGGCCAATTTGTTTTTTTTTTTTGTTTTTTGTTATAATAATACTCGTTCAACTAATGTTGGGTTTTGTAGTACTTGCACTGAACCACAAAAGTACATAATAGTTATGAGTTGGAACATGATCTCCATGAATCGCATTCATTAATTTTGATTCAGTAACTAATTTCATGAGCCACATGAACTTTTTATGATGTCAATCTACAAAATACAAAAAAGAAAAAAAAAACACGAAATTATGAATATTTCATAAGTGTAGTGCTTAAGGTTCGTAATATGTTTGTATAATATACATAAACCAATAAAAACTATCGTGAATGCCATGAAAAAATAGATGTGAAATATGAATCATTCTTAACTTTTATGAATAAAATTCATAAAATGCAAGTATACATACTATATAAACAAGAACAGCGTCTGTATAAGATGATACATAAAATACATAAGGAACATGAATCATTCATAATTAAATAAATGAAATTCCTAATGTTCGTGTACAAATACAAAGAGAACAAGATCATGAGTTCATGAGGTAAATGAAAAAAATGCATTTATCTCATGTACATTTACAAAGGAAACGTGAACTATTTACTTTATGAGTTAAGTGACTGAAACTTATATAATCTATGTACAAATTCAAGGGCACCAAGAACAGGGGCGGATCTGGAAAAAATCTTGGGGGGGGGGGGGGTAAATTATCAAAGACACACATTTTCGATTTGAGAAAATTTTGCCTTTTTACAAATAGATAAATTGTACTTTTTTGAATTGAAATTATTAAATTGGTTAAGAACCATTTTTCCCAGACACATACACGCACATTTCCGTATTTATTTATTTCTCCCTTTTTCTGGAATAATATCTCAGCGAAAAGTAAATAAAAACTCTAAATCTAACAAGAGCAGCCCAAGTAAAATTGTGAAATTTTTTCGTCTTTGAACGTCGATATCTTCAAAACTGTCGAATATATTGTTATTGAATGTGCAAAAATCGAAAGGTCTAGTATTTCTTCGTTGAAATCAGTCATAGTAAAACAAATCGGTAGATCAAAATAATAGATATAGCAATATTATCAGAAAAAAAACTGATTATCATGTTTTTGCCAAAAACTCGAACTGATGGAGAAAAATAGAGTCCATATTTGATATCAGCAGCCAAAATTCATTCGGGATTGTTTATCAAGATCTCTGCACCTTTCATAAATCTTAATTTTGTTACTGACAAAATCATATGACAAAATCATCGCAAAATTATCAATAACTTCGTTAATATTTATTTAAATGTCTCTAAGTATATGACGATATATATTTTAATCGTCGCAGTATAGAAAAACTTCGCTCAGCTGTTTCTACACTGATAGGAAGCGTGGCAAAGATAGCAAACGTTATAGAAATTATTGGAAAAATGTCATTATTACAAAGAGTAAAAACGCCGTTAATATCATTAACATTAGTGTCGCTCTCCTATTTACACTGCCAAATTTTAAGGTTCATGAAATAATTGAATTTGAATTAGTTCCTTACTAAAAGTGGACTAAGAGTGGCAGTTTTATTTCATGAAAGTCGGTTGTGGTAATTTGGTTGGTTTGTTGCAATTATAATTACTATTACCGCCCTGGGGTCGCAAATTGCCCAATTTTTGTTTGTTTATTTATAGTTGTATAAAATTGTCGGTGCACTCCTTCTCCGCACTCTAATTCATTTAAAAACAGAATTATCAAAATCGGTTGAAAAAACGGGAGAAAATGGTTCTTAACCGTTTTCCCTACGCCTATTTATATAAAGATGAAGTTAAGGTACACTCAGAAAAAAATTTATCGGAATACGATAAAAAAGGCATCATATTTAGAGAAAAATGGTATAGACTTTGCTCCAGAGAATGCTATTCTCTAATTGCGATACAAAAAATTCTCGAAAAATGATAAAAAGCTTCCATGAAAAAGAAAAATATATAAAAATATATCGATTTTAGAGAAAAATACTTTTTATTTTTGAGAAAAGATTTGCTTATATTGAAGAAAATACTTCTCGTAGTGAATTTTTTATCAAAATATAAGAACAATTTTTCGTTTTCAATAAATGTTTCTCTATAAATGAGAAATTTTTGTGCGAGAAAAATACTTATCATTATTAGAGACATTGAAATATTTCCATTTCCTAGAAGTAAAGAAATATTTTTTCGAAAATAGAGAAATTTTTAACCGGAGCAAGGTATGTGTTTTTTTCTCAGTGTAGGAAAAATTTCAGAATTTCAAACAATTTAGAATTTACTTAAACAACAATAATTGTATGCAACAAATTATTTGCGCAGTTGATACAATTTTAGCAACTTTAACCTAACATTAATTCACTTCAAAACAACCCTGTTATAAAGGGTGTTTTTTTAAGAGCTTGCTGATTTGAAATTAAAATAAAACACATGCCAAATTATGAAGTAGCCAAAACAATTTTTATTTGGTAGATAATTTCTTAGCAGTTAACATTTAAATATAATTTCGGGCATATGGCCACCACGACTTTTTTGCACAAAGAGCATTCTGGAGGTCCACTTTGCGACCCAAAAGTCTTTGAGGGCGTATTTCAACATCCATATCTTGAAGATTAGGCAACAAAAATTCATTGATCATGGTTCTGTATCGATTTCTATTCACGGTAACGCGTCGTCCTTCCTCATTTTCAGAGACAAATCGATAAATTAACGTTTTCTTCGACACTGGCCTCAACGACAGCAATATTTTCTTCTGTAAGCACTCTTCTCATTCTTCTCGGTGGCTTGGAATTCAAAAGAGTGAATGTAGACCGAAATTTGGTAATTACGTTCTTTATGGTGGTCTCAGACGGACGGTTATGTGCACCGTCTATTTATGGTAAAATTCGTTGGCACATAGGTTGCAAAAAAGTTTGGCAGGTTTTCAGTAAAAATTTAAAAGAATAAAATATTTTAAGTGGCAACTCTTGTCTGCATTGCTCAATTATTACTTGTTACTTGTTACTTGCTCAATTATTTCATAAAAAGGGCATTTTTAAACTAATTGTTAATATTTTGCAAAAATATAATTATTATAAAGCAAAAACTTACGCTGAGGTAGTGACTTCAAGTTTTTTATTTGTAAGAAAATAACGCGTCTTTAAAGTTGATTGTTTAAAAAATGGCTGTAAATTTGGGAACATAACGACCTGTTACTTTATTTTCAAGCTCATTTAAAGAAAAAAGCAAGGTTACTACCTTGACGTAGGTGTTTGCTTTACATAGAATTATATTTTGGTTTGTCATACAAGCAAAGGTTACAAGGTTACAAGCAAAATGGTCATACTCTTCTCGCATCGCTTCATAAAAACATCATCTACACGCAAATGACGTCACAAAACAAAAATAAACAAAATTTTTTTGATATACTTTAATAATTGTTGAAATCAATAAAAAAACTAGAGTTTAACAATGTCTCTGGCCATTTTTTTTTTAGTATTCTTTCAAAACACGCCTTCAGAATCGCTTATGTATACATAAAAGTACCCTTAAGCTGTGGGCATAATTATTTTCTCCAAATAAAGGAATAAAAAAAAAGTATTTGAAAGTTCTTGGGGGGGAGGGTAATTACCCCTTTACCCCCCCTTGTATCTGCGCCTAACCAAGAATATTTCATAAGATAAGAGTCAATAATACATGAAACTAATTTGCTTATACCATGGAAGTGTGAACTACGTTATGCATTTTGTGAACAAAAGCACACATCCTATGTACTTAAGAATGAATTGGTTTTCACAAAAAAAAACAAATGATAAACAAGGTTAAAATATTCAATGGCTCAGATTAGAAAAGCTCCTCGAAACGACTTCGCGATTCATTTTAACATAGACATTAACTTCTTAGGTCTCCCTTAGTTGTTTTAAAAATTTCTAAAGTTCTAACGGTTCCAATATTTGTGAATATGAACGCAAACATAATTTATGTTTTCAGTGTTGGTAGAGATTTTACACTGTAAACTCCAAGATTGGATTATTTTTGTCACAAAAAAAAAAACAAATTGGCCAATTCAGCCCTTGAAAGGACTTTGACCGAGCTTCTTATGATCAATTGTTGTGTGTGTTATTAAATGTTTGCACACAATTGACCGAGAACTGGACCTACATGTTTTATGCCGACTCCGAACGGCTCATGTTCTCAAGAACTCTTTGAGGTTTGCCATTATCTGCAGAGAGGTGGTGACCGATCAGAAAAATTTTTTATTGAAAAAAACTTTTCGCCGCGGCTGGGAATCGAACCCGGGCTCTGAGCAGGCTAAGCCACACACTTAACCTGCATGCCACGGTCACCATATACCAAGTAACCACATTTGCATATACCAAGTTTTATTCCTGTAGCTCGCATGTTAATGCCTTTATGGTGTTTTAACTATTGTGGGTTGTTTGAGAAGTGGGCGTGTCTGTGCGCAGATGACATGAATTTTCCAAGATATCTTTGTTTTCATATAAAATACATGCGTACGAAATTTTGTTGTTGTAAGTAAATTATGAGCTTATTTATGCAGTTTTAAATATTTGCGTTGTATGGTAGGTGGGCGTGTCGGTCGGCGGATGATGTCGATTTTTCAAAAAAATTTTCGGTTTGTTATAAAAAACATACGTTCTAAGTTTTATTTCTATAGACTGCACATAAGTTTATATATTGAGATTTCAATGTTTGGGTAGTATGGAAGATGGGCGTGTCCATGAGCGCATGACATTAATTTTTCAAAGACATTTTTGGTTGGATATAAGCTATATACTTACCAAATTTTATTGTTGTAAGATAACTATGAGCTTATTTATGCAGTTTTAAATTTTTGCGTTATATGGGAGGTAGACATGTCCGTGGACGGATTCCAAAAATATTCAATAGTGTAGCTCCTTGGGTCCATGCGACTATGTGTATCGAGTTACATTCAATTATCTGAACTCCTTCTTCTTATCCTGTGCTTACACACAGACGGACAGACGGACGTACTCATGAGGTGCCGTTGTTCAAGAACATATATATATTTCTATACCGGACTCGTTTCGTTCTATGCGTTACAAACGTTTGCACAAAGTTAATATACCCTGACCTTTCAGGTTTAGGGTATAACAAGTAAAGAAAGTATAAAGTCGGTCTTGCCCGACTATCGAATACCCTTAACCTCCTATAATATTTAAATATATATTAAAATACTAAAACAAATACACATAACTTTCTATCAAAATTCATGTAATCTTTATACCAATAGAATTAATACAGTAACCACTAATCTGGTTTATATGGTAGGTGGGCGTGTTGATGGGCAGACGGCGCTCATTTTTAGCGCACCCCTCAGTTGTTATATGACTTGCTCCCATACTAAATTTTATCTCTCTAGGTCAAATATGAAACTTTTAATAGTGTTTTTAATAATGTGGGTTGAATGAAGGGTGGGCGTGTTTATGGTCGGATGACGCCTATTTTGTCAACACATCTTAGTTTTGATACAATAATCTGACATACCAAGTTTTGTCTTTGTAGCTCATATATAAACCTCTTTATAAACTTTTTACCATAGTGGGTTGCATGGGAGGTGGGCGTATCGGTGGGCAAATGGCGCCCATTTTGTGTGCACACCTCAGTTTTGATCTGAAATTCCCCCATACCAAGTTTTATCTCTCTAGATCAAATATGAACTTTTAAATAGTGTTTTTAATATTGTAGGTTGTATGGAAGGTGGGCGTGTTCTTAGACGGACTACGCCCAATTTTTGAACATTCCTTAGTTTGGGTATAGAATACATACATACCAAATTTTATCTCTGTAAGACAAACATAAGCTTATTTATGCAGTTTTCAATTTTTTGGTTTGTATTGGGAGGTAGGCATGTCCGTTGGCGGATAACGTCCATTTCTCAAAAACATCTTTGTTTTGTCATAAAAAAATACGTGCTAAATTTTATCTCTATAAGTTAAACAGAGCCTTATTTATTATGTTTTAAATTTTTGGGTTGTATGGGAGGTGGGCGTGTCCGTGAGCGGATAACACTCAATTTCCGAAGACATCTTTGTGTTGATACAAAACACATACATACCAAATTTTATTGTGGAGGCTAATTACGAGCTGAGGTTTGCAGTTCTCAATTTTTGCTTTATTGGGAGGTAGGCGTGTCCATGGGCTGATTCCAAAAATATTCAATAGTGCAGATCCTTGGGTCTATGCGACTATGTGTAGCGAGTTTCATTCAATTATCTGAACTCCTTCTTCTTATCATGTGTTGACGGACAACACACAGACGGACAGACGGACGGACGGACGGACGGACGGACGGATATAGATAGCTCGACTCACGTGGTGACGCTGATCAAGAATATATATCGCACACTTAATACAAAACAGTCACAACTTAAAAAAAATAACTTTTCAGGAAAAGCGAAAAATAAAACTCTTTGGTTGAAACTGCAGAAGAAAAACAATTTTCATTTAACACAAAAACTTCATTCTTCCAGTTAATGAAGAAAATAACGAAAAATATAGTCAGATATGTGTTTTATAAATTGATTTATAACAAAAATTCTATATAAAAAATTTTGAGTTGTGACTGTTTTGTATTTAGTGTGCGATATACTTTTCTATACCGGACTCGCTTCGTTCTATGCGTTACAAACGTTTGCACAAAGTTAATATACCCTGACCTTTCAGGTTTAGGGTATAAAAATCATAGCCGCAAAACTCGGCTAAGGTTATGGAATGTATTTAAAATTATTATGCTTTTGATTTATTTTGAAAAAAAGGTATTACAAAAACTAATGCTTCTAAGCTATCTAAGAGGCTTGATCGGAGTTATGTACTGAAAATCCCGGGATTTTAATTTTTAAGTCGCTCCATGCTCCGTTTGGCACTTCTTCAGCTTTCTTCTTTCACAGTCTTATTTAACCATAATTTCTACTGAATATAAGTGGACTTGGTCTTTCATTTTCGATAAGGCAAATGACTGCAAAACGTCATTGAAAATTTGAAGACATAATTTTTGAAAATGAACAATGTGACGATAGTGCGAGGTCACACTAGGTGCGTTGGGCTCACACGCGTTCCTCTTTGAAAATTTTTTTAAATGGTTCTTGTAATCAACATTTTTTTGTTTTTTGTCATACTGCGTATAATTTTAACACAAAAAAGTTGTAAATTGCATATTTAAAAAACACGAAAAGAGAACATTACTAGGGTGTAAATAGCACACATTGAAATTGAAAAATTACAACAATTAAGTAAGAATAAAATTAAAAATGTATGCTACATAAATTCACGCCATCAACTGCAAAAGGCAATTAAACAGAACAGCAATTTCCATGTTTTTCTCACCCTAATGAAAACAATTAACAACAATATAACTCACCTATAAATATTTATTTTAAATATTTAATATGACTACAAAAAAAAATTTTATATGTTAAAAAAAAATTATAATATCAAAATTGCACTTATAACTGCAACCGTTAATGAGTTTTCGACAGCAATTAAATAATTTAAAAAAACTACACGTGAAAAAAAGCATGCGTCATTTACAATGTATTCGCAAATTAGACACAAGTAGATAAATAATTTGTTTTTTTTGCTGTATTAGAGCTTTAAATTTTTAATGATTTATTTATAAGTTTAGCGCACTTTAGTTAATTTAATTACAAGTTGTGCAGAAAATTATTTTTAATTGTGCGCAAATTAATGCTGACTGAAAATAATTTATTTTTGGTTCTCTGTTGAGTGTTAATGATTTCAAATAAATTTTTTATTTATTAATGTAAACATTGTAGACAACATGAAAATTAGCTGATATTTAATAAAACGGCGGGAATTCCATTTAAGTATGTTGAATTAAAATTAATGCCATATATTAAATTTTTTTATGTTATTTTTAATGCCTTGTTATGAATGTATCAACATTAAGCAAAGAAAAATTTTCAATATTAAAAAATATAATTTACATTTTTATGAAAGTAATTTAAAACAAATAAATTATTTTTACAACACAAACAGTGCAAGCTGTAAGATAGAAATGTTAAAAAAATTAATACAAAAACAACAATAAACCTAATGAAAACCAATATTGTTTATTTGAAATTTAAAAACACTGTTAGTCAACAATTATGCAACTAAAATCAGTCAGTTATATTATGTCTCATATAATAAAAATTGTAACAGATATGACAAGCGATTTGTTTTTTTTTTTTTTTTCTTAGTTCGTTAATTATTAGAAATTAGTCAATTAATTCAGTATATTTATAATTTTAAAGCAAACTCTTTACAATGTGCTTCTATATCGTATTGATTGCAAAAATATATATTTTTGACCTAATCAATACTTACCATTTCATCAGATTTCATTAAAAAATTCAACGTATTCAGCTTCTTTTGAAATTGCTTTTATGTGCAATTATTCGAATGATTATTCCTTTGCTAAAAAGATTAATAAATTGTGTTAAACAGAGTTAAATTTTTGCAATTCAGCTTGATGAGTCATCGGATAAAACCACTAAGGCAAACTTAAGATATACACGTGAATAACAATTGAGATAAGATTTACTTGTTTGCAGAAATCTTATTGCGCCAACTGTTACCAATTTAATGCCAAGGGTTGAGTTCGGAACATGAATGCTTCTTGTATCATATTGAGGTAAAATGGCTTTCCCGTTGAAAAGTTTAAAGAAGACTTCTAGAATCTTATTCCAGCCTTCAAACAGAATTCATCGGTAGGGGAAGAGTGGCATGAAAGAGCCAGTTTTAAAAAAAGTTAAAAAAACTATAAAAATAATTAATAAAATTATAAAACTTGTATCAAAAGTACTTTTTATTCATTTTTATACGTAATGCCATGACTTATTTTCCAAAATCAACAATATTCTTGGACTTGTAGCCATTTATAAAAAATATGAAATTCGGCTCTTTCATAACACATGGGCATTGAAAGAGCCAACTTCTTGTTAGAAGACTTAACACGAACAAAAACGAATATTTTATTGAACATTTTATTGTTATTATCAAAATTATTGTTTTTACAAAAATAAATTAAATAAATAAATAAATTCAAAACTAAAAACAAAAAATAGTTCAAAAACTTAAAAATATTTTCAGCAAAAAAAATTTGAACGCTTTGAAGAAAATCTATAATAATAATACCTATTCAAAAAACAAAATAAAAGGTTTAAAACACTTTAAAACATTTTTGACAAAAATAATTTAAACTTCCTTTTACGTCACAGTATTTATGTGCCCAACCGCTATAAATTTTACACTGAAACCACAACCCAGCTCTTTCAAAACATATTGTCCAAAGAAACATAACCTCAAAAATTAGTATGAAATCAAGATTTTACCTTCAAAATAAATATGTTATGGGTAGGCCTAATATATCCATAAATTTATATTATAATAATACTACTGTTAGTTTTAAAGGTGTAGACTTCAAAAAACAAATAAAATATTCTGAAAAACTTACTTAATGATGAAGAAATCTTAAATACGATGCACCAACGCCGTTTATTATCAGTGAACTGTCAAATGTTTGTGGGTGCCATTTGGCGAGTATTGCTTCTTAAAAATTATAATTTAAGAAGCATTCGTATGAAAACTACCGCGTAAATCGTGGTGGCTCTTTCAAAACTTGGCTCTTTCATGCCACTCTTCCCCTAGTGATCTTGCAGAGTTTTTCATAGAACGAGCTAAGAAGTATCAAAATTTAACAAATATTGCTTTATATATTTTATAACCTTTTACTTACTTACTAACTTTACTGGCGCTTACAACCCTTGGTCAGTTTTGGGTCGTCTAAGAATTTTTGCCAGCCTCTTTTTTCGTGCGCTTGCTGACGCCAGTTAAAAACTCTAAGCATAGTTAGTTTATCCAATGCCTGTAGCGGAAATCGTTGTCGATATCGGTCATTGTGTGTGCCCACACACAATAGAAAATGACAGTTTTTGTAAGCTAACGACATCGAAAGTCGTTGTTTAGCTGTTTGGGAATTCGGGATATGCGGTCTTCCTCGTCTGCGTTGAACACCGCTGGGCACATAATAAAATATTTTTTCGCTGGAACATCGTCGTTTATTCTCTCCACATGACCTAGCCGCTTAATTTTAAGTACCTGTGCGACCGAGCTCCGCTCAGAATCCCACCGCAAATTTAAATGTTTCACCGTTTATAATGAAACTAGTGTAAAGGCCCGTCCAACGGGAAGGAACCATTTAGAGTACAAAATGCGACAAAAAATTTATTGGATTTACATATATACAAAGGTTTTTATTTGAAAACATGTTTATTAAATTATTTTTATAAAACTTCCCTTGCCATCTATAATGCTAAGTTTTACATCATCAGCCCGCTAAAACTGCCCATGACTAAATACCAGTTCTTTTAGAAAAACTCATACTTTTTGCAATATTTAACCTTGCAATTTATTTATGGTCATTGAAAATGTCAGTTTAACTGGAAATTGTCGCCTCCGGAGAGTGAAAGGCAAATCTGTGTGTGTCGGGGCCAAATCAATTGTAGGTATGAAAACTATTTCATGTTCGCCAGTGCGCCTGTCAATACCTGTGCGATGATTAATTAAGTTTTTAGGTTTTTCAAAACTAACCACCTTCCATTACAGATATCTCTTTTGGTATTGAAATTTCGAAAAAGTATTATAATACTTCCAATTTCGAGGTTTAACTTATGCAGTGGCATATTCTGAAGGATAAAATTCATTCAAAAACTTGGCAGGGTAATTTTGTTTATCGTTATCATCACTCTCTTTAGTTTAATCCGTGCTCAGATCTGACACTGTGTCACCAACTTAGATATTTAGAACATCGGAATTTTTTGGGCACATGATAGCAATTTTGGAATAACGGTTGATGTTATTCGGACTCAAAGTATCGCCAAAAATCTATTTAACCCTTTCAATGGATTTGTCCATTATATTGGACACTTAGGAAAAAAAACTTTTTTTTATTTTCCAACGTTTTTTCTAAAATCAAATAGGTTGGTACTATGATATGAAGTTGTGCCAACATGACAAAAATAATTTTAGGGAGATATATAACTTTTAACTTACAATTAGTTAGATTTTCGATTTTATGCCCAACAGAAGCCTTACATTTTTTTAAATCGCGTGTTAATAAATTTTGCAAAAAAGAAGTGATTATTGTGATTGGGTAAAGTATAATTTTTTTTTTTATAATAACATTTGCATAAATAACGCATATTCATTTGTCTCCGGTTGTTTTAGTTGAACTCAAATATTATAATACAACGTTATCGAGGTTTTGTCCATTATATTAGACAGCCTGCCAAAAGCAAAGCAACTCATGTAAAAATCAGAGGGATGTTTTTTAATCTTTTTATTGCTTAAATGATGGGATTATAAGCTCAAAAAATTGTCCACGATTATTCTAGGCAAGCCATTGAAAGGGTTAATAAGCGAACCTTTACAAAAAAAATGATCGGGAATTTCTATGATATCCTCATCTCCATTTCCTAACTTGAGTAGCCAATCGCTAAAACATGGATCAGAAGACTGAACATTGTGATTTAATTCTAGCAATTCCAATTGACACCAACGTCACTAAATGTTATAATTGCTGTTCAGTTTATGCAGACCAAATAGGTTCTGGTTCTATTAATTAAGAAGCACTGTAATAGCAAGACATGATGTTTGATGTAAAGTAGTTGATGAAAATGATGATAGTCTTCAAGTACAAAGATTTCCAATACATAATTTAAGAATAGGTTCTGGTCCAGGCTGAACAGGTTTTAAAAGATTTAGTAAGTACAAACATTTCAATTGGATAATTTTACAACAGGTTCTGGTCCAGGCTGAACAGGTTTTGAAAAGGATAGTACGTACAAAGATTTCAAATAGATAATTTTACAACAGATTCTGGTTCAGGCTGAACCGGTTTTACGATATAGAGTAAAATGTTTAGTAAGTACAAACATTTCAAATGGATAATTGTACAACAGGTTCTGGTCCAGGCTGAACATGTTTTACGATATAGAGCAAAAGGCTTAGTAAGTACAAAAATTTCAAATGGATAATTTTACAATAGGTTCTGGTCCAGGCTGAACATGTTTAACGATATAGAGCACGGAGCAGGACGCTTGTCTTTTATATATTAAGATTAAAAAAATGTTTGATTTTCGTTGTGCATCTCAGCCTCAAACTAATTCATAGTGCATTGAATGCGAATGCTAAAGACATACATACCAGAGAACTACATGAGATCAATCGTCATTTTTTGCCACTCGAATAACAATCGTTGTCAGCCGCACACAAAAAAAATGCATTGCATACCACTCGAGTTCGTAAAGAACGATTGCTGCTTAGCACAGTGTGTGATGACTGCGAATCGATACAAAGGCAGCATCCAGACAATGCTGACATTCAAATGATTCGCTGGAAGCTCGAGTGTTTGCTGCTGTACTCGAGCTCGAGTAGAATTTTATTTTTGTTTTCTTTGTTTTTTTCCTGGGGTTGTGTTTCTCCGCAGTATTTTTTATGCTTTCAACAACAATTACAACAAAAAGCCAACAGCAACAACAAATCGTTGGATACGTAGCACAGTAAGCAAGTACCGACAACAAAAAATATACAAAAACCACACAACGCCAACAACTGTGCAAAGCTAAAATCATGTGTGTTGTATTCTAACAATAAAAAGGACAGAAGCAACAACACGCATGTTGGCTCGACAAGTTTAAATTATTGAACACACAAAAAAACAACAAGCATCGATCGGATCGGAAAGAGTTAGGCGGTTGTGAGCGCTGCTGCAGACTGCAGTTAACATTTTTTTCCTTGCTGCGAATAAACATAAAAGCATGAATATTCGTTGCTTTTGGCGAATGTTGCGAATGTCTGACTTCGTCATCGCTCGTACTCAACGGCATACGTACCACAGCGATTGGTACATGCATTTGCGCATTAATTTTAATGCACAAGGCAAAGTCGTAGCTCGTAATTTAACGAGACATTCAAAATGACATTTGAATGCAAGTTGTTCTCTAAGAGCCCGAACAGAACCAAAGCGGATGACGGCTGGCGGATTCGCCGTTCAGCAGAATACATTAAAATGTATGCACTGGGCAAAAACAAATTCGCTGGGCGAATCCGCGACGGAAAAACGCCAGAATAGAATCTATTCTATTTTTGCTATGGCGGCTGGCGGTCCTCTCTCTGAGAAACATAAATGTTGCCATACTTTTGCTAATAATTGGCTGTGTTTAATGTAATTTTTTTAGCTTTTAGTATATTTTGACGTTTTGTTTTTTGTGTCTGTGTTATATTTATGTGAATTCGCAATAATAAACGAAATAATTGTCTTCATAATGGATTTTGATGAACACTTAATTGAATAAGTCAAAATTTTTTCATATATGTTAATCATGTTGTCCGTCTGTTGCACCCCTATCTGTCAATTGTACCACTACCGTGACAAAAAGCAACTCTGTTCCGACAACCGCCAGCCGCTCTTGTTGTAGACGTGTTTCAGCTCAATTCGCCGAGAGAGCACCGCCAGCCGTCAGTCGCTTTGGTTCTGTTCGGGCTCTAAGGCTGCGATTATAGTGAACGCGATTCAGACAGGCAGGCAGGCAGGTAGGCTGAAATCTGTGTAAAAAAACGAGATGCAGATAACTATCTATCTCGCTTGTTCACATTACCTGCCTGCCTGCCTGTCTGACTCGGTGTTCACTATAACCGCAACCTAATACATACTGAGAGACAGAGAGAGAGAGACAGAAAGATTTATTTCTTTTTTTAGGCAAAAAATATATTTTTTTTACAATTAAAGAATTTCGCCTTCAGCGGCTTGTGACGGCTTGGGTTCGAATCCCACAACCGACGCTAATTTTTGCAGCAATTGTTTATTATTTTGTATGGTTTCATATTTATTTCAATTATTGTTTATATTTTTTCAAATTATTTTATTATTGTTTTCTATTTATTCGGCAAAAATTAAATTTTTTTACCAATGAACGAATTTTCTTAGCAAAAATAGTGGCGGCCTG
This sequence comes from Tetanocera ferruginea, assembly GCA_958299015.1. Classification (NCBI taxonomy): domain Eukaryota; kingdom Metazoa; phylum Arthropoda; class Insecta; order Diptera; family Sciomyzidae; genus Tetanocera; species Tetanocera ferruginea. The sequence goes on from OY282640.1 coordinate 134,988,126, forward strand.
GGTTTGAATCCCACGGTCGACACGTTTTTTTAGCAATTTTTTATTATTTGTATCAATTTTTTCCGTGTTGATATTTTTCACACTATTTTCATATCGGTTTTTATTTATTTTTTTGAATTAAAATCTTCATTGAATCAACCATAGCTGTTAAATTTCGATTACGATTAGTAATCAATTAGATTATTTTTCAAAAAGAATTATAATCATTATATAATCCTAACGTAAAAAGTTTTTGATTAGTAATTGATTACGATTACAAATAATCAAATTTTAATCACGATTACTTAAAATTACGAATATAATCAAAAAGAATCAAAAGTAATCAACAAAAATAATCAGATTACTTTTAAAGATTATTTTTGATTCTTTTTGATTATTTTAAGAATTTGAGGCTAAGAATCGAAAATTCTTAAAATAATCAAAAAGAATCAAAAGTAATCTTTAGAAATAATCGAACTTTTTTTTGTGGATTACTTTAGATTCTTTTTGATTATTTTCGTAATTTCAAGTAATCGTGAATATAATTTGATTATTTGTAATCGTAATCGCTAGATTACTGAGCCAAACAGAAAAGAATCGTACTTAATCAATTATTTCAAATTTTTAATAAAAATAATCTAATTACTAATGAATACGATTACTAATCATTATTTAACAGCTTTGGAATCAACCAATACAAAAAAAAAAAAAAAAAAATCTTCTTCAAAATATAACATATGTTTTGAAATATATTAAAAATAAATAATTTAATTGTTTCTGTTGAGCAAATTAAGCTTTTTAGCTTTTAGTTCATAAAAATAATCGGAATAAATAAGAAAATAAATTGTTAAATTTAAATAATGATTCAAATTGGTAAAAATAATAAATAATTGCCAAAACAAATATTTGTTGGTCGAGGGAGTCGAATCCACGCCAACACGATCGCTGGCCGATCTGTCCACTTCGGCTAAACATCAAGGCTATATAGTTTTTATAACAAAAACTAAATGGGAAATATATCAAGCCAGTAGTGTTCAGCGACAAGAATCTAAAGAATCTAAAAACTACATTGATAAAGAACAGGGTGCGGTGTTGTTGCTGCGTTTTGGCTATTTCAGCTGTTTTGAATAAGCAGCAGCTTCACTGTTTGTTTCATCAAGCTCAAAACTAAAAAACAAAAAATTAATTCACATACTAGGCCTTGAACTCAATACATCAGATTGATAGGAGGAAGCTCTATGCACTGCGCTATGCAGGAAAATAAAGTTACGTATTAAATGCGTGAAAACTCGAAAAAAATTAAAATTTCTCGAAATCGTTAGAGCCGTTTTCGAGAACGCAGTTGCATATTTAAATACAATATTATATAAATATTGCTCTCTTAATAGAATTCAATAAGCTTGTCTATATCGATCTCGGCATATTGCTCATACAGCTCGTGACTCTATCGTAATCGGTGCTCGCCATTAATGCAGATTGGACCATAAGTCTTATGAAGGATTTTTCTCTCGAACGCTTCCAAAGTCCTTTTTTTAGTGCTGCTCAACATCCAGGTTTGTGATGCGTATAGTAGGACGAGCATGATTATTGACTTATAGAGCGTCAGTTTTGTTCGTCGAGAGACCTCTGCTTCTCAATTGCCTATTGAGCCGAAAGTAGCACCTGTTGGCAAGAGTTATCCTTCGTTTAATTTTGTAACTAATATAATTGAAGGGTAAATGATATATCCCAGGTAAACAAAGTCCGTAACAACCTCAAAAGATGTGTTGTCAGCAGTGACGTGATTTCCAAGACGCTGGGACTTTTTGTTTGTTGACACAAGATACTTCGTTTTATCTGTGTTCACTGCAAGACCCATTCGACTCGACTCCTTTTCTAGCCTGGAGAATGCTGCACTGACTTCGCGCGTTTATGGCAAATGATGTCAATATCATCAGCAAACGTCAGCAGCATAATACTCGTATAGAGTATTTTGCCACCGCGGTATTCTATTCCTTCTACGATAAGGAATCACCTTGTCTGAAACCTCGCTTAGTATCGAACGGAAGGGAGAGGTCTTTCCCGATTTTCACTGCGCTGCTGGTGTTGTTCAGTGTTATCATGTAAAGATGAATTAACTTTGTAGGAATACAAAATTCAGACATGGTGGAATATTGATAACTTATTATTGGACTGTCGGAGGCGGCTTTGTTATCAACAAAAAGATGGTGTGTGTCGATTTGTTTCTCAAGGGTCATCTCCAAGATTTGTCGTAGCGTAAAGATCGTATGGTAGACTTTCTAGGTCTGAAGCCACACTGATAAGGTCCAATTGGTTGGTTGACGATGGGCTTCAGTCTTTCATGCGATATTAAGAGGGCTTATCCCACGATAGTTGGATGGTGGGATCGCCTTTCTTACACTGAGGTTCCAGTCACCTGGTATGCATACGCCCGACCATATTCTGCATAGAAGCCTGTGAATTCATTTAAACAGAGCTTCGCCTCCGATATTAAACAGTTCTGCTGGTAAGACATCGGTTTCTGCGGCTTTGTTGTTTTTAAGCCAAGCTTTTACTGTTAAGACTTCGTTATAGTCGGTCAGCAGACAACTGCAACGTTGTCATCCAAAATAAGTTTCCGGGATATCATCTGCATTGGCGGGATTGCTGTCAGCTTCGCCATTGAGAAGACTAGACAAATGTTCCCTCCATAACATCAGTGTACTCTGGATATCTGTCACTAGATTCCTGTTTCATCCTTGCAGGAAGAGACTCCGTTCTTAAAACCATTTTGCTAAATTTCAAACTAAGAGTACGTACGTATTTAAGATCAAATCTTATGTTAAAAGAAAGCCCATAGGTTGATTTTTATGAATTTTTAATAGTTATTCTGTTTTGATGATATGACTTTGTATGGGAGTTAGGAGTGGCTATGGATTCTTCGAGATCTTAAACTAGATCTTATCTTAAACCATAAATTTTTTTAGAATATATTATAACATTGATAAAAAAAAAATAATCGATGAGAAGGTAAGAAGTATTAAAAATTTAGTATTTCCTAACAATAAAGAAAATAATACTGTTACTTTATAACTAACTCACGACCTTACGGCTATAAACTTTTCTCTTAAAGGCTATGCAAATGCCTTATAGAAAAAATTATTATTCTAACTTAAATCGTATTTATTTTATGAGACATAAGACAGCTTAAAGATTTTAGTTCCTTCCGTTTTGGCCACCAGTGTATTCATTTATATTTATATGCCTTATTTTTTATTAGTTCTACAATAGGTTATGAAATTATCGCTTCAGGAAACTAATTTATTTTTTTTTTTGTTGTTTTTTTTTCACAAAAGAACTTGTGTATTTTTATATTATTGGTTTATTTATTTTTGTTTTTTTATTTAATTAAGCATGTGACGGCGAAAAATGAAGTCATACTAAACATAGCTGAGATTTTAAAATTAGCATAAATAAACAACAGCATTAAATCCATACATAAAGAGAAAGAAAACAAAAGTAAAAAATAAAAAATATGTATAAATAACAAACTGTGCTTAACTGGGTAAACGTGTGTGTTACTTACAAGCCTGGCAAAAGAAAAGAAAAAAAATTATTATAGCATACTTTGTGGCACAACGACTAAATTTGCCTTTTAACACTCACCTAAATACACACATAAATTAATTTTGTACGCGTTTTTTTATGCCTTTTTAACATTGTTTTCAACTCATTGTTCTGGCTTTCATTACTTTTCTTGCTGTTTATTTTTCTTTTGTCTTATTTTAAGCTTTATTTTTCTTGCGCTTTGAATTATCTCTTATTTTAGCTGTTTTCTTTGTTATTTTTTCATTTTCTCTTTCTTTATACTTTAGCGCCGCGCATCACGTCGCGCATCTTTGAGACGCGGTTCAATTTCCGCACTGCCGCAAAAATCCGCCGAGATACCGTGGGACATTTTGGAACGTCTATTCATGCCATGCCTATTTTGTCATGCGGCTGCTTTGATTATCTCAACAATGTTGCATGCCTTCGACATCTCGAGCATTTCTACTTTTGCCGTATTTGTTTGGTTTGCTTTATCCACCATTGGCGCGGTGCTGTTCTATCATTTTGTCAAGGTAAGTGTGATGGCAAAATTCAACTGTACAATTTAAAATTCCCTCAATGTAAATTATGTCAATAAAATATAGGACTCATGGTAACGTTGATGCTGACTTAAATTTTCACGTAGGCATGCTACATAGTATGTTCTCAGATATGGCAACACCAGTGTAGATTCGTCCAATTCGTCTCAGACATCAGCTGGTATTCATGCACAGACCGTTTCGAATATTAAATATTTTTATAAATTTAAAATTTTTGATTTTCTCAATCAATTGAAGTTAGCCTAAGGATATACTTTAAAACTTTTATGAGATAACTTTTAATGAACAATTATAATTTGATAATTTATTTGGCGTATGTATGTATGATTTACATTCAACACTTCAAAGAAATTATTGCTAACACAAGTTTGGTTCGTAGATGATAAAAACTTTTTTAAGTAGAAAATCTTAAAATAAGCTCATAATATTGCTTAAAATATGTACAGCAATACCTCGCAAAGTCCATTTCATACATTTTTAAATTGTAATCCTTGATGAATTGATGTATTCCCTTTGAGTAAATTGCTTGAACTGTTCTCTCAAATATGACAGTATCAATTTCTTTTTAGATAAGTGAGTGAAGATATACATATCATGTTTTCCGAAAGGGTGATTCAATTCATAGTTCTCTCTTTTCAAAATGATGAAGTTAATTTTCTAGTGAAACTTTAACTGCCATGGTTTTCATGAACTCATCCTGGGTGAGAAGGACATCATTAAGCATAAACTCTAGACCTGCCAGTGAAAATGCTTACCTACACTCAGAAAAAAGTGTCTCGGAATATGATAAAAAAGACATCATATTTAGAGAAAAATGGTATAGACTTTGCTCCAGAGAATGCTATTCTCTAATTGCGATACTTAAAATTCTCTAAAAATGATAAAAAGGTTCCATGAAATAGAAAAATATATCGTTTTTAGAGAAAAATACCTTTTTTTTTGAGAAAATATTTGTTTTTATTGAAGAAAATACTTCTCATAGTGAATTTTTTATCAAAATATAAGAAAAGTTTTTCATTTTCAATAAAATTTCTCTATAAATGAGAAATTTTTTGTGCGAGAAAAATACTTATCATTATTAGAGACATTGAAATATTTCCATTTCCTAGAAGTAAAGAAATATTTCTTCGAAAATGTGAAAATTTATTCTAATTGAAGAAAATTTTATATGAAAAAGAGAAAATTGCTTTATCAAAAAAAGAGAAATTTTTTACCGGAGCAGGGTATGTGTTTTTTTCTCAGTGTACAAATTGTACAAAAAATTTGTATTTCTCATAAATATTTTTGAAAAACATGATTTTTTTGTAGGTAGGATGCTAGGTTGAAGTTTTCGTTGGGCTTGTATTATTTTGTACATTATGTTACACCGCTAGGAAACCTTTGCTTTGCACAAAAATACAAAATTGCAAATTTGCACCAAACATTTTTGAACCGCTTTAATACAGTGACTGAAAAAATTATAGAAACAATTTCTATTGCAGTGTTTAGTGTGGATATATTAAAAGAAAAACAAACTTTAGAAGAACTATCACTACTGTATGCTATGGCTAATTAAAGGAACGTAACATTTATTATCGCAGTTATATAATTTTAAATATCATTATTATGTAAATTGTAAGTTAATCACATATATTGAAAAATTGCTTGGAAAAATATAGAAATAAAACGGATTTATATTTACATAAAAGCATACTTCAGCAATTCGAATAAAGTAAGGATCAAGTTGACCTTCTACTTCAAAAAAAAGTTTTCTCTCAGTAGAGTTCATTGAAAAATAAAGGTGAGAAATATCGGAAATGATTGAAACTCTGGGGCCTCGGTAGTCGAGTGGTCAGCATGCTTGACTGCCAACCCAGAGGTTCCGAATTCGAATCCTGGTCTAGACATGGTCTTACGCTTATACCTTTCTTTAATTCTTTCCTCATTTCTAATTAACTGAATAAAAAAACAGAAACAGTTTTGATAGTATCGTAAGTGTAGACGTAGAATTCCGTTTAAGTTGTAACCTCTTCTACTTTGTCTCTTTGGTCCGATTCTTTTGTCCATTTTGCAAGTATTTTTTTACCATCACGCGTACTGCTTTACTTTATATTAATTTTATCACGACGACCAATTTTATCACGTCGACCTAGTCGAAGTTAAACCTTACTAGTTTATTGATCTTCCGAAAATTAACAAATAAATTAATAACACTCAATTATGGACTTCTAGTCGAGACCAAAACAAAGAAAATGTTAAAAGTAAGCATGATAAAATGAGCAAGCAAGAAAAAACAAGCAAAATGTAAAATCATTTCGTTAAGTTTGACAGGTTGAGTTCATTGACTTATTGTTAGTTGAAAAGAAGGCAAATCAAATGCACTTTCCATTGGTGTCACTTTCGTCTCTGCCCGATATATAGCTTGCGGGCTACAGTCAGTTTAACTACTAATTAAAAAAAAAATTAAGACCCCGATTTTAAAAAAATCGTAGGGTGACTATATCGCACGCTGAGCACATGTCCTTTCCATTAGTGCCACTATCGTCTCTGTCCGATGTTTAGTTTGTGAGCTAAGCTTTCGTCTCTGTCCGATGTATTGTTTGCGAGCTACACTTGCTAGTGCTAGTGGGATGTAGGATCCAAATTAATTTGCATTAAAAACAAAAATTAAACTTTAACGCCATCTATTGGGTAAAAGCATAAAACGAAATATGATCCAACTCGTTGTTTCATAAGATTTTAATCTAACCGGATCACAGACCTATTTCGTTAAGTTTGACAGTTAGCTGCATAAGCAGCTGATGATTGATTTTCTTATATAAACACATGCAGTTTTCTTCTTATATTTTACTATTTTGTGACTTTAATATAATAGTGACAAAATTCAAAACTAAATAATCATTGAGCGCAGGATATATCTGATATTTTAGCATATATAATATATTTGAACGATGAGTATTCAAGGCTGTAGGTATACCCTAAAGTATTCGTCAAAAAAGTTTCATGGCCTTGAAAAAATCTGTTTAAACGACTCCATACAAATCGCGCTGCAAGACGTAATTCTACGTCAAAATTCATCAATATTTACGACTTTGGAAGTTGTAGTTGATGGTAGAGACGTTTGTGGAATGAGATTTCTTCATAACTCGAACTGACTGAGGTTAAGGCATAACACTTACCTCTGATTCAAATTCGCATGTTGCTATAGCACTCCGCCACACATTTATCATTCTACACTTGTTTCGCTTGATTTCATTTTCTCTACTACTTATCTATCTGCCCATTTGCGAACCAAGGCAGACTTGCCTGAATAGGTTGGACACCTGAAAAAAGCACCAACACGAACCGTATAACAAGTTATCGATTGAAAGAAGTAGTATTTATGGGTAAAAGTCCAAGAAAACTTTTCTATTTAAGCCTCAAAGACATCAAATTGAGACTTGTTTTTTTTTGAAACAAACATATATTCCTAGAAAATTCCATGAAATGGCTTATCAAGGTAATGGTTAAATATTTTCTAAGAAGCATTTTGTCTTATGTCTTCTGAATCATGGCATGCCTTTTAAAAGTTTTCCTTTAAAATACCTATCAGAATACTTTCATTGAAGGCCTCATAGAGATCTTCCATTGAAAAATTCAAGAAGATCTTCTAGAGAAGACTAAGGAAAGGCTTCCTCCCAATGACATGCATATTTGAAAAGAATGGCTTCTGAGTATGAAAGTAGAAGGGAACTTATGACTTTTCTTGCATTTTACCCTCTTTTGGAAGCTCTTTTTTGTTGGGTTCTCTTCATTTGTTGTAAGTCGTATTTTCTTGACTAAAGATACCATGTACTTCTAAAACAGTGTAATACTTACTTCTTAACTTTCCAACTCAGGAAAAATAAATTTTTTATAAAATCTACACAACCAAAGGAGAGCTTGGTTTCTTTTATTTTTTCCTGAATAAATTTACAAAATGATTAAAATTTAATTTTTACTTTAATTTTTTTAGGCAAAAAACTTATTTAATTTATGAAATACTTAAGAAAATAACTTATCTCAATACTTTACTTATAATAACTAGTATTGCCTGTGACACAATTTTTTTTTCCTAATTATAATTATTTATGCAGAATCTTATGCAGAATAAGAGAGCCGTTAGTTATCTTATGCAGAATAAGAGAGACTGTTTAAATAAGTTCGAGCTTATAACCTTTCATTGATACAAAGTTATTTCCATCAAACAAATTGTTTTCGAATTTTATTAACTTTTTAAAAAATTGAAAAAACAATATTTAAAAAAAAAACTAAGTGTTGGCCTTGATTTTTTGATGGTACAAACAATTAATTAAATTAATTGAATTGACTACTAAAAATACAAATTAGATTTTTTCTATTTTTTACAACAAAAATCATTTTTACCTCATATTTTAAGAAAAAATCTAATTTTGTGGTCTCTTTTTAAAAGGAATAATTTTATTATAAACATAAAAGTAACGGTACAATTTTTGTAAATTGTTTAAGATAAAAGAATGCAAAAATAAAATAAATAAAAGAAAAAAATTATTCAATGAACCCTATTTCAAAAATGACAGAGATTTTGGCTTCCCAATTCAGAGCAATTAATTTGAGACAGTTTTTTTTCTCTTTTTTTGGCATTTAGTTGAAGTACACGCTACATAATTTACGACAATATTTAGAAAATGTATTTAAAATACTTCTGGTTATAGCTTTGCAATAGAAATTATTGGAAAAAATTGGAATTCCGTTACAATTCGGCTAAGATATTAACATGAGCAGTCAAAATTTTGAATGCAACACAGCTTTTTTTGACGATTGTTGAATGCATAAAACTAAATGTTTTGAGAAATTTGTACTTTTGAGAAAAACTCAAATTCGACCAACTCATAAGCTCTCTAACAACCAAATTTCATATTGATAAAAATTTTTGACAAAAACCTTATATCTCTCTTAAAATGTTGGGAACCCCCTCTAAAAGATATATCATTTATATACACTCAAGAAAAAACTTCTCGAAATATGATAGAAAAGGTATCAATTAAGAGAAAAATGGTATAGACTTTGCTTCAGAGAATACTTTTCTCTAAATGTGATCCTAAAAATTCCCTAAAAATTATTAAAAATTATTGAAAACTATTAAAAATTTTTAAAGAAAAAGACTCATTTTATTTTTGAGAAAAGATTTGTTTTAATTGAAGAAAATTTCGCGTGGTGAATTTTTTATCAAAATATATGAAAAAATTTTTCATTTTCAATAAATTGTTCTCTTTAAATAAGAATGTTTTTTGTGCGAGAAAAATATTTATCATTATTAGAGAGAGACATTGACATATTTTCATTTTGCACAAGTGAAGAAATATTTCTTCGAAAATGTGAAAATTTTTTCTAATTGAAGAAAGTTTTTTATGAAAAAAAAAATTCCTACGATCGAAAATAGAGAAATTTTGATCGTAGAATGAAAGGTATTTTTTTCTGAGTGTATACATTCTGCAAATCTATGTTACAGTACTTTTCAAATAATACAGTAAGTTTCATTCAAATGAGTTGTCTATAAAATGAGAAAAAGATTTAAATTAATTATTTTTAATTTTTATGTTTACTGCGTAAAAACTAAAAATAATAATTTAATCGCAGTGACACTACAAATCCAACAATTCGGTATACACAGAAGTTTTTTCCAACTCTCAGAACAGGCAGATTTTTCATTAAAAAACATCTTATTTTGAAGGATTATTTCTGAAGGTCTGATATTAAAAATGTGAGACATGCACGATTTCATATAAATTATGATAGAATAATAAGGTAGGCTCATATAAATATGGCTGCTCAAATGTCTATTTTTACACAAACAATGCTGTGAGTGCGTTAAATGTCAAACGAAAAGGAAACAACAACAATTAGAACAACTCAAATTCGAACAGCTGATTTTGACAACTAGCTCACTTCCTCTCTAATATGCGCCTACCTTGTTATTCTATCATGATATCAATTATTATTATACTTAATTTTGACATAAATTGCCAACGTGCCTTAAATTTTAGCATATTTCCATATGTTTCCTTCTGTTTTTGGGTTAAAGACAAATTTTGTTTTATTTCATAGGTTTTCTTCGCTATTGTGTATCATATGTAGCAAACCTACTCTACTGCCCGCTTACTATGTAAGCTGCATGTCACAAGTGTTCAGTGCAATAGAATTGCCAACAGTCGTTAGAAGCCTTGCGCCCACTACATTGTTTTTACAAAATAGTCAGTTTTTCAAAGAGCAGCTAAAGCAGTAGATGAAGAAAACAAAACCTTCTTCAAATTGCGCTCTAAGCTAATTTATTTTAATTAACAACTATCTGCCAGCCATGCTTAAATATCAAGCTATCAAAAACACTTCAAGGTTCTTTAGCCTCCAGCCATTGAGAGAAAAACAACTTCCAGTAAATTAATGTTTATTAATGAATTTTAATGTACATATTTGTGAAAAATATGTAGCAATATAAAAATACAAACAACATTAAAATAACATCAAAAAGTTTGCACAAAAAAAAAAAAAAAAAAACAACAAAAAACAATTGAAAAATAACCTAACAACGGCGATTATAAAGCCTAAAACTTTCTTGATTTGCTCAAAGTAAGTCAATATGATGACGTATTTACTGGTAAGACGTTACCAAGTCATGAGGCAACAGCACAATAAACGAGAAAAGTTGCTCTGTTCACTCGCTCAGAGTCGACAGCAAACTTGGGTGTTTCGAAACTGTGAAAATTTAAGAGCAACACAACAACAAAAAAGAAAAGCAATAACAAGACAACACGACAAAAAAATAGTCACTCATCGTTTTGATATGTTTTAAAATGTAGTTCCCCAAGGCGACTTTAATGTCCTGCCCTAAGGGACAGTGATTTCAGAAAACTGTGGCATAGACAGGGCGAGTCAACAAAAAAATACTTGGTAATGCTTTTTATGGGAATTTTTGTGCGTTTGTTTGTTGTTTTGTTTTGTACGTATAAAATAAAACCTAGCAAAATAAAACCGGTAAATACATAAAAATCTGGTAGCAAAAGAAATTTTTCTGACAGTTTAATATAAATGAAGTAAGCAAAAGATGAAGTAGAAGAAGAGGAAGCAGTGGCAGTAAGTGAGTAAAAACTGTGAATGTTGTGGCAATGCCATAAGCGCGCAGTAACAGCTTTAGATACATTGCTATTTATACGGTTATAGATACTTGTAGACTTGTATACTAATATATACAGATGTAGATACATACATACCCACATAAACATATCGATATAGATGCTTGCGCCTGCTACAGATACAATTGTCACCTGACATGTTGTATCATCTATAAAAACGACGTGTTGTATATCTGTAAGAAATATATCTTTGCTCAGCTGTTTATATACAAATCTCTTTTGCTTGTCTTAAAAAAAAAATAAATTTATTTTTTATATATTTTCATCATAAAATAGCTTCAAAATTTCTCAAATATTAAAAATGAAAATTATATTTTATCTCGATATGCGCTCATATCTTTGGTATGTCAAAATTATACATACCTACGCACGCTTCTTATTATAGTGCTTCATATTGCTGAACCACAACAAAATTTTTGTGTTGTTTTTAATGGTTTTCGAAACTTGTTGTCATTTTGATTTATTTGTTTTTATTTCATTTATAGCCAATATTGTACGAGTACATAAATCTTTTAAATTAATTGTTGCTCTTTGATAAACTGACATTTTGGCACTCTTTTATTTTGCTTGATATGTTAACATTTTTTTTAAATAATTTTTATATTAATATTTGTTCACAAAGTTTGTATTAAAGTCTGTATGCTTTGCTTAAAAAAATTTTCGTGATCTGCTGTAAGATAGAAGCAATTTGTGATAAAAGAATCTTTCAAAAATTGCTCAATGTATGGTACCTACTTTAAAAATGATGAAGCTTATCAAGAAAATACACTTATAGTTTTCAATATTTTGCCACGTCCCATTCAGGGCGCTAAAGTCATCATGATAAAGTTCATACACCGCTTATCAAGAATATAAAATTTAAATTAATAACATAATCTCTAGTATGAAAACAAGTAAATTAAGTTGAAAATTTAGTTCTGTTCCACACAACTTAATTTATAAAATCTAAGCGTCCTGCTCCGTGCTCTATATCGCTCAAACTATCCACAGTCGTTAGTGTTATGCTTTGTAAAACATGTTCAGCCTAAACTAAAACCTGTTTCGCTCATACAACCAAATATCACTTAAACTGTTAACTATCAGCCTAAAAGTATGCACACAAAATTTATTTGATATTTAAAAAATATTAAAGAAATAAGTTATACCAATTTCCATACGTTAAAGGAAAGAACAGTTCAATACAAGTGAAATCGAAAAAATGGATTTTAGGAGTACATCTGACCGATTTTATGCAAAGAATAACATTTTGGATCATAATAAAATTTTATTTTTTATTTTCAAAATTTCTTCGGGATTCAAGATGTAGCGCTGTAGCGCTCGCAAATGTCAAGTTTCGCGAAAATGTGCAATCGATTTTAGTCAGTTACTGCTGTGACCGACTTATGTACTATTTGAACGAAACACTCCGTGTTTTGGGAGTGGCAAAGATAATCTGTCGAAAGTAAAACATGATACAAACGGATTAAAGTATGGCATCAACATTACATCATGCAATTATATAACTTATGTTCTTTTGGTACATGCAAAGAAAAAAAACGTTTATCGCCAGTTTGCTGCAAACGAACTACGTTTTTCGTGCTTAAAATCATTTTTTGAAAACGTTTGAACAGTTGTCATAATAATAGTCAGTTGCGGGAAACGCTTTAATTAGTTGCAACAAACTAATTTCGTTTGCCATTGACGTGAGATATTTTTAAGTTGCAGCAACCGAAAATTTATTCCACACAATATCTCACAATAGCTAAATGGAAGCGTGCTGGACTGTCACGTGGAAGACGTGGGTTCGAATTTTGGCTGTGAAAGTACCAAAAATTTTAAATTAATTATTAAAATTCTTATTCTGTTTTATTAACTGCTTCGTCAAAAACAAGCGTTAAGATAACCGTCAAAATAAGTTTTACTTAAAAAACCTTAACTAAAAAAAATATATATTTGGTGCCATTGTTGGGGATTGAACCCAAGTCAATCATGTTACTAGACTCGAAAGCCAGCACCCTCGACTAAACTTGAACTTCCAAAACAATGATAAAATTTCATTAAGCTCGATGGTTTTTCGTTTTAAGCAAGCATATTTTTAAGTTGATGACAACTGAATATTCGTTTGCGGCAAATACAGTTTGCAAACGAAGTATAGTTGGTGAATTTTTCAGTTGCGGCAAACGAAAAATTTCTTTGCGTGTAATTGAGGAGGTCTATAAAAAAACGCAATTATTAAACTATAACACTTTTTTGAATAAACGACGAAATGTAATTAAAACCAATAGGATATACATTGGAATTGTTATATTTTGATCTGAACCATAATTTTTGGTATTGAATAGCGGTTAAAATATTGACCCTTGGCATGTTAAATAACAATGGCTACATAAATTTTTTTTATATGTTGAATTGGATTCATTAAAAAAATCAAAAAACCTAAAAAGTGTTATTATTGCGTTTTGTTATGGAACTCCTCAAATATGTCTTGCTTTAAATTAATTTTTTATCAAATATTTCCTTAAGGCTCAAAGAAGTTATGAGTAAGCATACAAAAAATTTCAGAGAGAAGTCAACGAAAAGTATACATAAGTTCAAAAAACACACTTCTCCATACTTAATTAACCCTTCGTTTGGCACATGTTCGGTTAGTCACATTCGTGCCTCATGAGTCTGGTTAGACCTCACATACGTTCTCATGCATTTATATGTACATAATGAGCTTTTGATTATAAAATTAAGAAGAAGTTAAGTATCTAACAGGTATGTGTCTTATTTTTTTTTTTTTTGTTCTAAGTAGATTAAGAAAGTTTTAAACTATCTTCTTATGTAAATATATTGAAAAAAAAAATTATGAAATAATGAAAAAATGAATTTTTTTAGTATTTTATTGTTTTATTTTGAAAAATGTTTTTTATAAGCGTTTATTCATCTAATTTTATGCATAAAAACGGTAGAAGCATTCTTATTGACTCTCTGTTTGGCATGAAAAACCAACATAATCCACTTTTGAGTGTTGTTAGCATACTGCGTATGAAGATTTTGAACAAAAGAATCTTGTTTTTCGGCGCGTTTTTTTATTTCCTTGGGAATGGAATTTGGTTCATTTTTGTTCCATTTTGTACTTTCATACACTTTGCCAAAGAAACAATCTTCAGCTGTATTGTGTTGTTGAGTTTCAGACTGCATTTCCTCCATTTCTTCATCGTCACTGTCAAATACTTCATTTGGTTAAATTTCAACTTCGTTTTCAATGTCTGATGCATCTTCTTTGTTTGGCAAATAATCTAAATCATTTTCATTTTCCGCGAATGGATCAATTTCATCGCTATCTTCCGCTTTTCTTTTGCGCGAAATATCATTGGCTAAAGCCATAGTACAACAAATAAGGTAGCTGCAGGGCTGAGAGCCAAACGTCAGAATTGTCAAAAAATACTGAACGAAACAAAGCTACAAAACAAGACATCAAATAATTTGTTCACTCAGGGAAATAATGCTCATCATGGGTTGAAAAAACAGATTTCACTGTTAAATACCATCCAACAAATGAAACTTTCAAATCAACAGTCGGTTGACTGTTGGTCTAGGAACACGAAACCCGTATAAAAACTTATTTATTGAAATTTGATTACTGGTTTGAAAGTTCATGTATGGCCAAGTGTGCTAACGTGTGCGTCTAGTCCTCGAGTATCCACGGTTCAAATTCGGCAAGGCCAATAAACATTTTTTTTTTTTATTTAAAATATTTTTTTTTTTTAAATAAAAAAATGAAATTTGCAATTTGTTTTTTTTTGCAAGATAGTAATAATTGCACTTGTTATTTCAATATAAGCACAAAAATATTTCAACAGATGATTTTAACAGCACAAAAATACTTTGAAACGTTCATTCAACAAATAAAATTGTTTACTTAAACGCAAATCATTCAATAGAACAGTGTTTCGAAATAACAGCGGCCGACTGTTAATATTACAGTTGATATTTTTCTGAGTGTATTGAATTTGACAATTCTAACTCTAAGAGAGAGAGAGAGGATTGATAAACCTGCAGCTACCTTGTTTATTGTACAATGGCTAAAGCCACTGCCACTCGTTCATAAAATTGTCTATCATATTGAATGCTCATTCATCACTCATTTTGAACAATCACAATTGCGCAATTTATTAGCACTAACTTGTTGTCAATCAACAATTACTAGCTAACAAACACGAACGAACATGAAAGATAAATAAATAAAATAAATAAAACAACTAAATTTCCGAAGAAGTCAGCAACATATTCAAATTGGATGGTTTTTCATATAAAATGTATGTGGGTCTAGCCAGACTCATGGGGTACGGATACGATGTGAGCACTACAATATCCTTGTAATTAACCTTGCGTGCACTTTTTCGTTCTGATTGTATTGTTGATCGAAAGTCAATGAAATTTTAGGAAGCTACATGAAATTTCAAATTGCTAGCTCGATTAAAAATATACTTAAATCAAATTTAAAATCTAAAAAGATCTGGCCAGACTCTTGTGCCTAACGGAGGGTTAAAAACAAAGTAAGCATGAAAAAAAAAAATGAAATGAAAGCTAAAACAAAACTCGCGTGTAGCAACGTACACGTGGCAGAAGTGAAACTTCTTTAACAGTAAGAGAGAGAAATAGAGAGAGAAAGTATCTGAAAAGAAATTCAATCAATACGAAATGGAATAATAATTTGTTGATTCAATATTTGCATCCAGGGACCGTACCGAATATGGTTTTTGTCGAAAGTGTCACATATTAACTTTTATCTCTTAATTTTTATTTTTTCCGACAAAAATAACAGTTTTTTGTGCCTTCTAGTTTTTTTGGGCAAAAATAACAGTTATTTTCTGACGTTTATTTTTCGGTCAAAAATATCAGGTAATTTATATTTGTTCAAATCATTTTACCGACTAAAAAAATGTTATTACCATTATTTTCATCTCATCGGTGAGACATTTTATTTTACACATGGTGTCAACAGTTCAATCTGTCAAGCGGCCTTTAAGAAAACACAAATTGCTTGATATTTTTGACCGAAAAACTTAAAGTCACAAAATAACTGCTATTTTTGACCGATAAAATAAAAGGCAAAAGTAACTTTTATTTTTCCTCGAAATATACTAGGCAAGAAATTAACTTTTAAAGAATCAGTTTCAAATTTAAAAGCGACTTAATATTCGTGAGGCTGAGAACATTTGTAACATAATGGTATATTTGAAAAAGTCTTTCGACAATTTTTTTCATTTGAAAATTTTAAAATAACAGTTATTTTCGGTACTTGTTTTAGTTCAGTTGGTGTTTTAGTTGCTTACGAATGTCTTCTCAACATTGTTACTTTTTGAATGCTGGATTGCATTTGCATAGTACTCTTTGAAGGAGCCTCCGAAAGCCGAGGCAAATCTTGTTCATTATTACCTCCTGCTTCCTGATCATAATAATTGCTATGTTGATAGAGGGCCTCATAAAGCAGCGAACGTTGATTGTTGAGTGCATCAACTTGGTTGGCTTTAAAATTTTGTTGAGATGCATCAGTGTGTTTTTTGGGGATTGGTTATTTGTAGATTCACCAAAATACACTGATGTTTCGTAAAAATGCATTTTGAAACTCAGCCGTTGTTGCAATCACCTTACCTTCATCATTAGTTGCAAACCCAGCTGCGGCTGTATTCTTAAGAGCTCTAATTCGCTCTCTATATTCACAAACGCGTTCTGCTCCTGTTTTAGCTATATTTCTATTTCTTTGTCCGTGCATACTTGTAGGATGAAAATTAATGTTACGGTTATGTTAATACTGTACTGTTAATGTTAATCTAATGTTAATGTTAATTGTTATTTTCAGTATGCTACGCGTTCAGTTTTAATTACAGTTTGGCTACGTGGCGTAAACGTATAGATTCCGGCTCATAAGCAACGATGTTCGGGGTTCAATTCTCGGCAGCGGCAGTAATTTTTTTGAAATTTTCATATGAATTGAAAACGTTAGCCTAGCGTCACGAAAAAGGACCTTGAAATTTCACTTGCCGCCATAGAAGTTTCACTTCAAAATAATTTATTTTTGTCGAAAAAGATCGCCAACTTAAATTACAAAAAAATATTTTCTTTAAGTTGGAAATTCATCGATGCTTTATGATCGAAAATAGCGGTCAATTTCAATACAAACCTCGCTTAATAAATTAATGCTGCCTAAAACATATATTTTTTACTGATTTTTAATGAAATTTCGATACGTACAGTGGCTCACAGCTTATTTGAACCAGTGCCCATTTCAAATTTCAAACTGCTCTATCTTCTTGACCAAGTGGAATTTTAGTAAAACTTAAGTGTAGATTTGTAGGTTAATATGTAAACATGAAGAAATTATATTAATTTATTTCATTTATCTATGGTATAAAAACTAACAAACTAAAAATACTGTTACATTTAAAGTTACAGCTTATTTGAACCACTTACAGCCTTAAGTCATTTTGGCATGGAATCTACCAACGTCTGTGTAGCTTGTGGCGTGATTCTGGCCCATTCCTTAATAATAGCGTTTTTCAAATCATTTTTGTTCGAAATTTGGTGTTTGCGAATGTTTTAATCCAAAATTGACCACAAATTTTCTATTACGTTAAGGTCAATTGACAGCGTCGGTGGTTCCATCAAGTGAGGACAATTCCAAATAAGCCACGACTGCACAATCCAAGACTAATGCCTGGGATTATTATCTTGGTAGAAGCGAAAGCTACGCCGAATTGTAAATTTTTCGGCAATTTTGCTCAAATTATTTTTTTAAAATGCTAAGATATACTGTTTGGTCCTTGTAGTGTCAATAAATTCCAACTGTCCTACGCCGGATGCGGACATACAGCCCCAAACCATGACGCTGCCATAGCCATGCTACACTGTTAGTTTTTAGTTTTCTTTTTGCAGCTCTATATTAGGTTTCCACCAGACATTCGAGATGCCGTCAGAATAAAAGATGTTAAAATATCACTGTGTTCCAGAAGTTGGAGTCCTTACAAATGTGATCCCTAGCGAAGGCAAGTTGACTCAGTTGATTTTTTTTTATTTATAAATGGCTTTTTACGAGCTACTCTACTATTGAACCCATGCTTCTAAAGCAAACGTCGAACGACTTCTGCATAACACGCCTTTCCCAATTCATTGTTGACTTCAGTAGCCAGTTTTGGAGCCGATAACTTAGGGTTGGCCTTTATTTTTCGGACGTGATATCTCTCATCATATCTCTCATAGCGAAATCATACTAAAAATAAGCTTAAGCGAACATAACTAGAAAGTGACAGAAAAAGAGAACCGTTATTCGACACTACAGCCAGACGCAACTGCTTGGTTGAAATAAGCTGTGAGCACAATTTCTGAAGCGCAATGGAATTTTCCTTATTGCAGAGTGAATCTGCTACTTATCACATATTTTCTTTCAAATATTTCTTCGTAGATCTAACATCAACAAATCAACATTTAAATTTGATCTTTATCTGCTTTTGTCAAAAAGATAGGTCAGTTTCAAAATTGTATCGAGCACTGGTTCAAATAAGCTGTGAGCCATTGTAAGGCCCGTTAACTGATCTCAATTTTAAACAAAGTTTAGCTTAAACAAAGTTTAAAATTCCTTAATCTCAGTTTAAATTTTAACGCCGATACCTCATCTCAAAAAATCTAAGTTTAACTTGGTGAGGCAAGTTTAAATTTACACACAGAAATTCTAGGTTTAAAAAATTTAAACTTAGATTTTGTCAAAAATTCTCTGAGAACATTGGAAATATTCTCAATCATAAACAAAATATAAAAAATAAAAAAAATCATACTTCAAAAAAATCAAAACAATAAACAAAAAACAAACATATTTTAAGTTTTGAAAAAAAATATTCCAATGAAACTGAGAATTTGCATTATTTTATCAAAAATTTTTGAAATATTTTGATGTTCTACGTCAAAGTTGTAGAATTTTTACTACAGTGCCGCTCAAAAATGTTTTTTAATCTCAGTTTAAATTTTTAAACAGAGTTTAAGAAAACTGCCGATAAAAATGAGATAAGCTACGAAAATAATTTTAACTGAGTTTAAAATTTAAACTCTGTTTACGAAATCTGAGATTAAGGAATTTAAACTTCGGAGATCAGTTAACGGGCCTAAGTGTTTAAAATCAAAACTTAAATTATTTATTAAACAGGTTGCAACCCTTTTCTGCTTAGCAATATACGGTGTCGAGCGCTCACACTCAAGTTTTTAAAAATTAAACGAAAATTGAGAAACTGAACGAAAAATTGCTGACGCAGAAATTGAACACCTCAATATATTGCTGAGCACGTACATTCTTTTGCTCTCTAGCTTTTGTATGCTTACGCATAACTTGTTTGAGCCTTAAAGGCAAACAAAAGTTTCAGAGAGAAGTCAACGAAAAGTATACAAAAGTTCAAAAACACACTTTTCCAAAATTAATTAAAAACGAAGTAAGCATGAAAAAAAATTTCAATATAAATCGATTCGAATGAAATGACAAATAAAAAATAATTTATTTTTGTCGAAAAAGATTGCCAACTAAAATCATAAAAAAAATATTTTTTTTAAGTTGGTAAATTTATCCATGCTTTATGATTGAAAATAGGGGTCAATTTCAATACAAACCTCGCTTAATAAATAAATCCTGTCTAAAACATGCATTTGTAACTGACTTTTAATAAAATTTCGATTCATAAGTGTTTAAAAACAAAATTTAAATTATTTATTAAACAGGTTGCAACCCTTTTCTGCTTATCAATATACGGTGTCGAGCGCTCACACTCAAGTTTTGAAAAGTAAACGAAAATTGAGAAACTGAACGAAAAATTGCTTACGCACAACTTGGGCGACGCAATAGATTGCTGAGCAAGTACGTTACTTTTGCTCTCTAGCTTTTGTATGCTTACGCATAACTTGGTTGGGCCTTTAGTGGGTTCCATGCTACAAATTGAAAACATAACTCAAATCGAAGCATTGTCAACAACTTCTCAAGTGGTCAGAATGAGAATTTAACAAAAATTAAACTTCAACCAGGAATTATGCATCAAATAGAATCGATTTAAAATATATGATGTCTAACAAGAAGAAAGCTCGTGAAATCGATTTTTAATTTACGAGCAAAATAATAAAAATCCTTAAGTCTTTAAATTTAATTAGCGAAACAATAAAAATTAAAAATTCTTTTTATTTCTTACCAAAAAAAAAAAATCAAAAAACCCATAAAAATCATTTTTCGATTTTTATTTTTTGTCTCAAAAATAAAAATCAAAAATGATTTTTTGGCTTAAGCAAAAAAAATAAAAATCAAAAATGATTTTTTTGCTTAAGCAAAAAAAATAAAAATCAAAAATGATTTTTTTGTTTGAGGAAAAAAAATAAAAATCAAAAATGATTTTTTGGCTTAAGCAAAAAAAATAAAAATCAAAAATAATTTTTTTGTTTGAGGAAAAAAAATAATAATCAAAAATGATTTTTATGCTTGAGTAAAAAAATAAAACTTAAAAATAATTTTTATTTTTGATTTAAAAAATAAAAACCAGAAAACAATTTTTATATCTGAGCAAAAAAATAAAAATCAGAAAATAATCATTATTTCTTAATTTTTTCGATATTGCTCATAATTATTACGGTCCCTGTTTTATACCAAAACTGAAATGCATTCAAATATTGGGCGTAATCCCTCCACGCACACGCTCACCTCCCATACAACCTTTATAGCGAAAATACTATGAAGGCATTAAGGCGGTCTTCTCATTCAAAACCCGTTTTTTGGACCCTTTTTAAAAAAATTCTTATTTGAAAACGCAAAGAATAATTGAAAACTTTTTTTATTTATTGTATTACAAAAGTTTCAAAGCAAATAAAAAAATTTTTTTTGCCTCGATACGTGGGCTGTTCAAAAAGTAATGAGACTTCAAAGTTGGTGGTGAAAAAAAAGGTGTCGTCACGGCGGCCACGATTGCGGGTCTCCGGAGCGTCTGAAATGAAAAAAAAAACGGGGTTATAATCAGTATAGATGTAATTCTCGGGTGAACCTCAAGCTTAATTTTGTGATTTTTTTGACAAAATGGCGGTCATTCAAAAAAAAAATTCAATTTCGGGCTTTTTTTGTAGTTTAGTGTAAAAAAAAATAGTAAAAAGTTTTTTAAAATTATGGTCGAGATTCACCAGAGAATGGTGACAATTCTGCGTCGATTCCATTTTGTTTCATGAAAATCGGTTCAGTTGAACTGGAGATATCATGGCCGCCAGTTCGAAAAACGTGGTTTCGAGATAAACGCGTTTAAAGTTTAAAATAGCTCATTTTGACGAAGACCTTGCTTCACAAAAAAGGCTGTATCTTCTAAAGTATTTCGAATTTCTAAAAAAAGTCGAAAAAAAGTTGCTCAATGAGAAGACCCCCTTAACAAGTGATCTATTGTTATAAAACTTGAAATTTTTATAAATTTTTGCAAAATTTTTCATCAAAATTGAAATGCATATAAAATATAGGCTTCATCCGCTAACGGACACGCCCATTTTCAATACTGTTATTGTATTTTCCAAAAGTAGGTTGAGGGTATTTCATAGTCGGGCTTGACCGACTTTAGACTTTCTTTACTTGTTTAATTTTATTTCAGTTCCGAATTTAATCTGCACTGTCACCATCTTACGTCGCCTACAATATGTTGCTCCATTAATTTTGTCTAGCGCTTTATCTAATATAGTTTATTAATTTATTTTAGTATTTTATAGTGGCAATTTTTAAAAAAAAAATCATGTGTTTACCCCAAATAATAATAATATTTTAAAAAAAAAATATCTGCATAGATTTTGTTTTTTTTTTTAATTTCTATCACTGTATTTATTTATATCCACAGATAAATTCAATAAAAATGCGGCAATAATTAAAATTTTTTTAATTTGAACAAGCAAATAAATTTTTCAGGCTCTATTTACGATTGTTTATCAATCATTTTGCTTGCCAAAAATTCAATATAAAAATAGAATTCAAAATTTATTTCTTTAAGAAATATAATATATAGCGGGGAATGGATTAACTAAACTTAAGGCAGCTCAAGAGCTCAACAGAAAAAGTAGCTGTGTAAATTTTGCTGAAGTATTTTGGGAAAAGACGTTGCGATGCGTTGCTTAGTTGGCACAAAATGATGGAATTCAATAAAATATTTAAAAATTTTCAAATATACTAGAACGTAACAAATCTCAAATATCTGTGAAAATTATGTAATAACAGAAATACATAAATACTGTTAAAATGGTCAGAAAAAAAATATTTAAAATATACAATTGCTTAAGACAGAAAATATTTTCAAATTTTTTTTTTTTTTAAAATGCCAATAAAAATAAGTTCATTACATGTTTGCAGTTCAGCAGAATTGCTGACTTCAAAAAGCTCAAAAATCGCTTTTATGGTAAAATTACAAATCTTGAATTTGAGCTTTATTTTATATGAATGCCATACAAATAGTATGTTCTGTCTTTGGTTTTCTTA
Source organism: Tetanocera ferruginea (assembly GCA_958299015.1). Lineage (NCBI taxonomy): Eukaryota > Metazoa > Arthropoda > Insecta > Diptera > Sciomyzidae > Tetanocera > Tetanocera ferruginea. The sequence goes on from OY282640.1 coordinate 135,010,883, forward strand.
AACAGAACCCTTGTTATTACTTATATATTCGTACAGCATATTATACAAGCACGTGACTTGCATTTTATGGTCAAAATTATGTGTTAACACAAAAACACAGCAAATATGTTAACAAAACATAAGAGTTCGCTATAAAATGTCAGAGTTGCAAATAAGAAAACAAAAAACACAAAATATTTTAAACCACAGAACTTGAGAAACGTGGTGTTAATCCTATTAGGCCTGAAGTAAAGGCATACGAATAACAATACCAAATAACAACAACCACAAGAATTGACAACATGCGACTTATAAGTCGCAATGTCTACGCTTCAAGCATTCCATGCGACATTTGTCGCCCACTCCCAAGCACACTCCCACCAGCATTGTGGCTCTCATGCTCTTACTTAACGTTAACGCCAACAGTAAATGTAACAGTAACGGTAACAGCGATGGCAACGGCAAAGGGCAACAGCAATGGCAACAGCGTCACCACACGAAAGGAAAAGGATTTCAAAATCAAATAAATACCAAAAGCAATGAATTTACATTTTTACGCCAAGCCGCCAAAACGTAAGCAACGCAAATAAATTTCTAATGAAAACAACAACAACACTAACAAACCAACAAAAGCTCTTAAAAATGCTGTTAGTAAAAAACTTTAAAAAGCACAAAAAAATCTTTCCGGTTTAATGTTGCTCACTTCCGTTTGACAATTCATTCTATCTTTTGTTTCATTTTTCTTGTGCTGTCAGCTTTAAATTAACACAAAAGCTAAAACAAAATAAAAAAAAAAAAAAAAAACAGAAAAGCGCAACAAAATCTTATCACATAAAAAAGCATGAGCAACAAACACAGCAACAGCAACAGGATAAAAGTGTTGCTAATAGAAATTATAACAACAAAAAGGTTGAGCAGTTAGCAAAAGGACAACTTTGACTGTGTGTGTGTGTGTGTGTGTGTGTGTTTGCCGGTTGGCGTTGTGAGTGCAAAACAAGCCAAAGGAAATACAAAACTTGCAAAAGCTGCAATGAAAATTAGCTTCTATAACAAACCAAAAAAGAAAACAAAAAAAAACAAACAAACAAAAGTAATAGCAAAAAAACACAACCAACACCAACACAGAATTAAATGAAACACTAGATCCTTTTATCCTTTCGCTTATCAGAATAAGTAGCTGAATGCTAAAATTATTTTCCACAGACAACAGCAAAATTTCATGTGAAAGAAAAAAGATACAAGATTAAAATCAGGAAAAATATCATGTTTTTTTTTTTTTGCAATTCTCATGAAACAAACTATAAAAGATATTCTTAAGCAAATAACTGCTATCAACCAAAACCACAAGAATCTCTTATCTTATCTAGAGTTACTTTTGGAAATGCCTTTGTAAAGATTTCTATACACGTTAACAGCATTATTATCAGGCATTTTCTACACCACTTTACTTTCTTACTCATTACTTTTTTCCTGATTATATAAGAAAAAAGCTTTTAACCTTTTTATTTCTTAGAGTTTCTCTAGACGTTATTTTAAGCTTAATCTTAATTACTTATTAAAATTAATGTTACTTTCATTATGAACATAACTGCAGCAGCAGTTATTTTGCAAAAAAAAAAAAAAACATTTTTTTTTTCATATAAAAAAAAACTCCGAGACTTTGAAGTAGAGTAAATAAAGTTAAAGTTCATTTGACATTATTTTGGTTGCATATAAAAATAACAAATATTTTATAAAATTCTAAGTTTTTAATACGATTTTTAATTTTATTTATCAAATACCACATCCCTGGTTTATTTGTATGTGTAAATAAAAGGAGATTTTACTACGTGTTATGAGGATGCCCATCTATGAACTAATGACTGTCCCAGAAATAACTGTCCTTTTTGTTTTTTTTTTATTATAAAAAAACCAATGATGTTTTTTGAAAATTTTTTTTTGAACACTACAGAAAAAATTAAAATTTTATTTATACTGAAAAAATACACTTATAAAAAATTATGCACTTTTTGATTAAGGTCCTCCATTAGGTTTTTTTTACCGACCTTTCGTTGACCTTAGTGTATGCCCGACGCCATTTAAGTCGAAATATTTCGATGTTTTATGCAGTTTGTTAGGTCTTCTTAAGATTTATTTTCATTAAAGCCCAATATCTTTCGATTGGACGAAGTTCGGGGCAATTTGCAGGATTGACATCTCTTGTACCACAGTGACATTATTGACTTGATACCAATCCATCGTTTTCTGGGAGTAGTGACATGTTCCTAGGTCACGCCAAAATAGTACTGAACCTTGGTGCTGACGTATAAAATGCAGCAAACGCCGCTCCAGACATTCTCTGATGTAAATTTCGGTGTTGATTGTGTGATTTGTCAAAAATTCCTTACTTAGAAGGCCAAATGTGCAAATGGTCTGCCACACGATAGATTTCTTTGGAAATTAGGTATGTTTTTCGGTGGTACATTTAGAGGATGCTCCACCCCTTCTAACCGCAGTATAATATCCCTGTCCTGGTAACTGCTTGAAGTCCACTTTGTAGTACGTTTCATCGTCCATGATCACGCAATCAAATTTGGGCAGATAATCGCAATACAGTTTTCGAGCCCTCCTCTTGGCTACGGCCTCCTGTTCTTCTGGCCTATCAGGTACTTTTTGTACTTTATAGCTCCTTAGGTTGTAAAATTTTTTAATCCGTTGAACACTTGACTTCGATGTTCCCACTTTTGCTGTCATATCACGAACCGAAGTGCCTGGATTCTGAGTAAAAAGCCACTTAACTTTCTGGGCTACCGCATGGTTCGCTGGACCACTTTTTCTCCCTGAGCTTGGCGTTTTTAATAAAGGGGTATGCTGTTTGCATAGTTTTATGGTCCTTCCTACTGTTTTTACGCACACGCCAACTTCCTTAGCGATCTAATTAAACGTGGTGTTTGGATTTTCCAGGTATTTGCAAATAATTGCTTTCCGCTTTTCTTCTTGTTGAGACGACATCTTTTCAGTAGCTCTTTTATGTTACTAATAATTTTTTAATCTGCAATATTTATACTTTATTTAGGTACCAAATATGTTGCTATAGAGGTAAAACTTTTTTATAAATAACCTAAAAACAAAACGACAGTTATTTCTGGGACAGTCTGTAAACAAAGACTTGAAGACTAGAAGGAAGGAATTTACCTATAGATTGTATTAGAGTGTGACCGTGGCGTGCAAGTTAAGTGTGAGGCTTAGCACGCTCGGAGCCCGAGTTTGATCCCCAGTCGCGGCGAAAAATTTTTTCAATAAAAAAATTTTTCTGATCGGTCAGCACCTCTCTGCAGACAATGGCAAACCTCAGAGAGTAAATAATGCCATGTAAAGCTTCTTGAGAACATGAGCCGTTCGGAGTCGGCATAAAACATGTAGGTCCAGTTCTCGGTCAATTGAGTGCAAACATTTAATAACACACACAACACAATTGATCATAAGAAGCTCGGTCAAAGTCCTTTCAAGGGCTGAAATGGCCAATTTGTTTTTTTTTTTTTTTTTTTTTATTTTAAACTAATCCAATGAAAAACACACTGTTGCATCGTAAACATGCATTTTGGAACACAGCGGATGTTTCAATCACCATACCTTCATCATTAGTTGCAGAGCCAGCTGCGGCTGCATTCTTAAGAGTTCTAATTCACTATTTATGTTCACGAACGCGCTTTGCTCCTGTTTTAGCTACTTTTTTTAGCTTCGGTACGTTTTTTGGCATGGCAAAAACGATTCACCAGTCTTACTTTTAATACATTTTGTCTTAATTTTTATATTGTAGTAACTGTTTTGCATGTTTTCACTCATATCTCAAGTTTTTGATAACAACCAACGTATCAACGTTATGATATGCTCTTTCAAATTAACCTTTAAGCTTAGTATGCAGCGAACAAGCAGTAGAATTTTTTTACGCTATTTGGATCTCCACAGAAAAAGTATAAAACTGTATGCCTAAACATTTTCGTTCGAAGCTTAAAAAAATAATTTTTTCGTGCATACTTTTTTAGTGAAAATTAAAAGACAAAGCTTGTGTTTGTGATAATATATCAAAACCATATCTTGTGTCCGTGATATACTAGATACGGGCCACAAACCGTTCAATATTAATTCATTTTGATTACTCTCTTACCATGCGCATATGTGGCGTAGTGGTAGAGCTTCCGTCTCTTTGAGGGATTGTCAGCTGGGGAAGTCTGGGTTCAAAACCAGCGGGCGACCATAATTTTTGGAAAATTTTCATAGGAACTGAAAACGTTAGCCTAGCGTCACAAATAAGAGACCTTAAATTTCACTCGCCGCCAAAGAAGTTTCACTTCAAAAATAAAGCTCTTAAAATATCATTAATCTATTGGTCAGGATATACACCGATATTTCAAGCAAAACTATTTTTAAAAAATTTTTTCATTGTCATCATATCTTTAGTGTTAAAAGTCTGATCATATTGAAGGACATATTGATGTTTTTGTTCAAAAAAGACCAATTATTTTTCCTCCAAAATAAAAAAAAAATAATTAAAGTATATCTTCGACTTGGCCGAAGTTAAAATGGCCAATTCGTAAGGGATCAAAAACTTAAATTGTAGCTCTTTTTGTATGAGAGTTCAAAAAATTTTACTATTTTGATGATGTCTTAAATACATTCATATCAAATTGTTTTGTTGCTAAGTAAAGACAAGCCTCTTTATAAAGTTTTCAATTGCGGGTTGTATGGTGGGCGTGTTCTTGAGTGGTTGACGCCAATTTTTCTAACACGCATCAGTTTTGATATAAAATACACAAATACCCAATTTCAGTTCTGTAGCTTAAATATTAGCCTATTTATAGAGTTTTCACTAGTATTGGTTATATGGGAGGTGGGTGTGTTCGTAGGCGGATGACGCCCTGTTTTCTTCCACAATTTAGTTCTGATATAAATTTTTTTATGAAACATGCAATAACAAAAGAGTTCAGCTACTACAGCTTTTTCGCACTTTCTCACCTGTAACTGAGAATTAATTAACTCATTTGAAGCCACAATCCAAAGAATCAAAAATGTTCAATGAATAAGATTCCAGTGGCTCAAAACAAAGTTAATGTGGAAAAAATGTACCCACCAAAGTTTGGGTTGGATTCAGGGACAACACAGGACGTAACAACTAACCATAGATCTAATTAAGAATGCGGTTTAAAGTGGTTTAAAGAAGCAGTTAACATATAGTTCTACTAAAAGGTTCTACTAAAAGGTAAATAAATTAAAGTTTTAGCGTTTCTACTGCTTCTACGGTTCGAGTTAAAATGAATGAGAGAAAGAATTTCCGGAGAATCGAAAACACCGGTCATGACCTCCTTCGCTCACTTAGTGACTGCATTCTTAATAGTTTTAAACAATCCTCATAAAGAGGAAGGTTTAAAATATCAGTTCCACTTAAGCCCCTTAGAGCAAACCGAACAAAACGTTTTTGGATCCTCTCTATTCGTTCAACATGTCCATTATAATTTGGGGACCAGACTTGACTTGCATAATCCAAGTGAGGACGCACTATTGCATAATACAACGTTGTAGTTGCAATCATGCTATTGAATTCTTTAGACAGCGTTTGATAAATCCAAGCATTGTAGCCGATTTTTTACATATATTATAGATATCGAACGATAACTTAGAGTCCATGCATACACCAAGGTATTTGACCACCTTTACACTACTAAAAGTAGTATCTTTTATATTGTAATCAAATAAAGAATTAATCCTTTTTCGCGAAAAGGTCATAGTTTGGCATTTACAAGGATTGAGAAACATATTATTTTTAGAACACCAAACTGCAAAGGATTTCAGATCAGTTTGGAGTAGGTTAGAATCATTTTTAGTATTTATTATTCTGTATATTTTCATATCGTCTGCATAAATCAGCAGACGAGAGTGTTTAAGGACGTGTGTGATATATATATATTATAAGTGTAATATTGGACTTATAAATGATTGTTTCCAAAAAACTGGAAAATAACTTTCTGTAATTGATTTATTGAATAATAAAGAAAGTGGTTGACACAAAACGGATCCACATTGAGTTAACACTGCGGCAGGAATTCCATCAGGTCCAGCGCCAAAATCCTCATCGATTGTTCGAATATACTTTAAAATATCCTCAGAGGTAAAGGATATAGATTCCAAAGAGACCCTAGGTGAAGAGTTTATGTAGTCAAAGTAACCTTCATCAGGATTAAATGAATCTGAACAAAAAGATTTCTTGAAGAGATTGACAAAAAGGCTACAAATTATAGAAGGATTGTCCGTAAATCCATCAAGAGTTTTGAAGGATGAAGGAAATCCATTCGATTTTTTCTTAGTATTTATGAACCCCCAAAATCTCTTTGGATCAGACAATATTCTCAGCTTAATATTGTATAAATATTCTTTATATAAATACAAACGTATCAAATTTTTTCCTGTAGAAGCCTTTTTTCAAAACTTTAATCTTTTTGGTTTTCATATTGGACTCCTTGAGACAAAATCATTGATATACCAAACTTTAAAATCCGACTGTAAGCATCAGAGATATGACCCCTACGTTCGGCAAAAAAAAAAAAAAAATTTCGTAATTCTCTTGAAAAATGCGTCATATTTGCTGGTATACGGCGCATTTTTCTTTTGAGGTACGGTCTAATGTACAAGTGAAATTCGGAAACAAAGAATGAAAGCTACCTACAAAAAACAAAAACAAATTGGCCATTTCAGCATTTGAAAGTACTTTGACCGAGCTTCTTATGATCAATTGTGTTGTGTGTGTTATTAAAGGTTTGCACACAATTGACTGTGAACCGGACCTAAGTGTATTATGCCGTCTCCGAACGGCTAAAGTTCATGTTCTCAAGAAGATTTGCATGGCATTATTTACTCCCTGAAGTTTGCCATTGTTGAGAGATGGTGACCGCTCAGAAAAATTATTTTATTGAAAAAACTTTTTTGCCGCGACTGGAGATCGATCTTGGACTCAGAGCGTGATATGCCACACACTTAACCTGCATGCCACGACCACCACGGCAAATTAAGCCCAGCCTGAATTATTGTTGAACAAATTAACAATTTAAAATTTGTATGACCTGTTTTTGCGCTCTGAAATTAAATATTTTTAAAAATTTTTTTTTTCACATAAAAATTGGAATGCAAAATGCAATCGAATTTTTAGTATCCAAGATATATTTAAATATATGCGACTTTATTTGCAAAAAGCGATAAAAACTCTAAAAAAGTTTCTTAAAAAAATGTTAACCATAAAAAACTACCGATACCAAATCTATAAGAAAAATATAATGGGATCATTGCAGCACTCGTTAAAATCGACATGTGGTATCATAGGCACAAGTATCAACGTGGGCAGTGAAAACCAACCACCACTCCAGCAGCCATAGGCCAGAAGTTGGTTCTTTGTGTCTACTTCGCGCATATATCATCAACCGGGAAGTGCTTTCTTGAAGCAGGAGTATTTCTTTTGCTAGTTTTATAGTTCACCTTTTGTTAAGGGAAGCCGTCTTTTTTGGACGGTTCATCAATATTTTGTGTTGTGTAACGTGAGTTTGACTTGTTCAATGTCTTTATTTTGTCATTAAAAATCTCAGTGAGCCTTCCTGAAACATTTTTGAGATCGAACACACTATAGCATTATATCATTACCAAGATTTATCACTAATATTCTTGAAAAGTATCATCACCATAAACTTTACACAATATTCATAAACTTAATGTGGGTTTTTTGTTGATCTCTCATCTTCAATTTGTTGGAAATCTACAAAAATCATCCCAATGACTCAATTTAGATTTAAAGCTTAAAACGTCAGCTTTTAATAGTATATGACAAACTTCTGTTCTGTAAAAACTCAACTAATCCTATATGTTGCAAGAATACGCTATGCATTTTCACTTACAAACGCTAAATAATATGTTCAGTGAGAAAAAACAATTAAATTAAATAAAAATTGCATGATAAAAATTGAAAATAATATTAAGAAAGATATTTTTGCCCATTTTCGACAGAAATTTCAAATATTTTTGCATTGACAACAACATAAAATAAAAAACACTTTAATACATTCTTATATATTCTACTATATCCTTAAACAACAATAATAACTTGCTTGTTAAAAATAATTGGAACAGGATGACAAAACATCAAATTGCAAAACAGATATAAGCAAATATATATATTATGTCTCATAACTGTCAGAGTGTAATTTTGTGACCAGCCTCTAAATACCGACCAAATACCAAATACTATGATGAGTGAATTTTAGATGAGACTTATATATTAAGCTGTATTCTACATGTTGCCTGCGTTGTTGTACTGCTGACTAACTGAGCATTTAACTTGATACGTTATAAAAATAAAAAGAAAAGCAATATACAAATAAAAACACAACTAAATATAAATAGAAGAAGAGAGAAAAAAAGAAGTAAAAAAATTCAAGGTTACACTAACAACAACTATAACAAGTAAAGCCTTCATAACAGCAATAATGACAACAAGTTTGTTACAAAAAGAAAAAAAAAACAAAAAATTAAATTAAGGCAGCAAAAGGAAAAAATATCCGAGCAACAGCATAAGACAGAGCATCAGAAGAAGCAAATTGTATGAGATATAATAATAAATGGCACGAATTTCAAGAATACTTTGTTAACTTTAAGAGTCAAAACAAAAACAAATAAGTGCAAAATAAGCGCCAGGACTAGGTTAAAAAATATCCTTATTTCTTTCAGATGAAGTTACAACGAAATAACTGAACTTGTGAAAAGCAAACTAATGCTCGCAAAATACACACACACACACACACATACCAATTCATTCATTCATTCATTCATTCGTTTCTACTTATTTCTATCTACCTCATATAGTTTTTCACATTAAACGCGATAATAAATTTTTATACACACCAAATTATAAAAAATAGACAAAAAAAAAAAGAAATAATAATAAAAAGACTTACATATCTAGATATGGTTATCAAGCAGCAAGTCATAGATATACAGATACTAATAGACGTAAAGACCTTCAAACGAGCACGTCTGCCACAACATAAGGCACAAGAATGGCAAAAATGGAGATGGAAAAACGTAGAATACAGAGTAGAGAATGAAGAATGTTGAATATAAAAGTTGTAAAAAGTTTTTATAGCTTGTGCACCTAAAAATAGAAACAGCCGGAGCTCGGGTAATAGGCAGAGACATACACTTACACACACACACACACACACACACACACACACACTCACACACAGACACACATATACACATACACAAAGTCACGTACACTACCAAACAGACATTACCATAACCTGGTCATGTTGGTGTTGGTATAATATAGGGCTTTGTATGTCAGACCAATCGATGGTCTGGAGTCTGTGGAGGCTGAAATTTTTAGAGGCCAAACGTAACGCGAATCAACAATGTTTTCTGTATCGTTTGTATCTTGTTTTCTTTTTCTGCCTCTCTCTCTCCATCTCCCTCTTTGGTGTATTATTTCTTTCTATTTTTTGTATTTCTCTTTGTTTTTGGTTGATTGTAGGTTTTTGTTTTTTTTTTTTTTTTGTGTTGTTGCTATTGTTTTTTGTAATTTTTCGCTTCTGTTGTGATGCACACAGAATTGCAAATATTAACTTACTGGCAAGCCAGCAATACTGACTTCTGCAAAACTCAAACTACAATAACATTCTTGCTTAACCCTTTGAAGCATACATTTCTCTACTAATATAATTATTTATATCATACTGATTTCTCGGTAGTTTTCGTGGTCGCTGATTAGTAGGAATCTTAAGTAAGAGTTTCAAATCACATATGGTACATCAAAAATTGTTCCCAAAGTTTTCTAAGTTCTAAGCTTATTTAAAAGTTGCTTAAAGTTATTACTTTCCCGAAATAGCTTCCAAATTATGTCATAACAATAGATTTCAGCTATTACAACTTTTTCGAACTTTATCAGTATTAACCTGTATGAAGCCACTATTCAGATTTTATTGAATTATTTTTTATTGAGTGATGAACGAATAAGCGAGCGTTGACAGTTATATGCCAACGACCAGGGAGATCCCAGGATCAAATCCCATCTAACACAACACTTGTTAAGTGTGAACATAAGCCATTTTAAGTAGATGCCATTTGTTATGCCTTCCGCCTTAAATAATATTAAACAAGTAAAGAAATCTAAAGTCGGTCTAGGCCGACTATGAAATACCCTAAACCCACTTTTCAAAAACAAACAAATTTTTATTGTAAATGGGCGTCTCCGTGGGCGAATGAAGCCTATATTTTATATGCATTTAAATGTTGATGAAAAATTTAATTTACACATACCAAGTTTTATTCCTGTAGCTCACAGTTAATGCCTTTATTGTGCATTCAATATGGGTTGTGGGCGTGTTCACGGACGGATTACTCCCAATTTTTGAACACACCTTAATTTTGGTACAAAATACATACATACCAAATTTAATTTCTCTATGACAAACATAACCTTATTTATTGAGTCTTAAACTTTTTGGGTTGTATGGGAGGTAGGTGTGTCCGTAGGCGGATGACGTTCATTTTTCAAAACCATCTTTGTCTTGCCATAAAAAACATATGTGCCAAATTTTAGCTCTTTAGGTTAAACACAGGCTTATTTATTGCGTTTTCAATTTTTGGGTTGTATGGGAGGTGGCCGTGTCCGTGAGCGGATTACTTCCATTTTTCAAAGACATCTTTGTGTTGATATAAAACACATACACATCAAATTTTGTTGCTGTAGGCTTATTATGAGATGAGTTATGCAGTTTTAAATTTTTGCGTTGTATGGGAGGTAGGCGTGTCTGTGGACGGATTCCAAAAATATTAAATAGTGCAGATCCTTGGTTCATGTGACCATGTGTACCAAGTTTCATCCAATTATCTCAACTCCTTCTTCTTATCCTGTGTTTACGGACAACACACAGACGGACAGACGGACGGACGGACGGACGGACATGGATAGCTCGACTCAAAAGATGACGCTGATCAAGAATGTATACACTTTTCTATACCGGATTCTCTTATTTCTATGCGTTACAAACGTTTGCACAAAGTTAATATACCCTGACATTTCAGGTTTAGGGTATAAAAACTGAGAACTTTATATTGTAACTGTCATGAGTTATACTTTTTTTTTACGTTTTATATCTTACGGACCCTTTGTTTTTTATATGGTATTTGCAATTTTTTACACAATTTTTCTCGATTTTTCTGGGCTCCGGTTTCACTCGCCTCAGTGTTTAGACGACGCTGATGCCCACTCAAAGTTTTTCAAAGGCGTTTTTCACCCCGAATTGTTCATTGCTGTATGTTGGAATCATTATACCTATACTATTGTAAAGTATTGGTTTCAAGTGGCAAGCCTTGAGAAAGGTCATTTTCTTTAAACAACTCCAAGCTTCAAACAAAAGAATCTATAAACATGATCGGTAAGACTTGATCAATTTTTATGACACATTGTTTGGTTTTTTGGTGTTGGAGATTTTTTTAAGTCAAAAAATATATTAAGTTGATATCGGTCTTCTTCTAAATAAAGCTGTTCTAGATCGGATACTACTGTTCTAGATGGGATGGGAAATTCTACGGCCATAGCCATCTAGAACAGCTTAAGTCAAAAATTATATATTTTCGTGGAAAAATTGTGTTTAAAAGTATAAAAGCATTCCTATCACTTCTGCTTTAAATGATGCTGATTGAAAATTTCAACCTTAAATTTATTCTGAATAAAAATTTGCGAAGAAATATATGTTACAGCGAAGTCAAAATAAAAATTTATTCGACGTTGTACTGCCGCACTCATATACAATTCCACTTTCTTTTTTATATGAAGTGGGAAAATTTCGCAAGCCTTCCGCTCCGATAGCTCAAAAGAGGCCTGATAGAAGCACTTCTTTAGAATGGCTAAAAGTAGGGGTAAACAAAAAGTGTTGAAAAAATATTTTTTTCTTTTACACATTTTTCTATTCATTTATATATTCTATGATTTTATCTTCTCTCCTATGTTTTTTTAAAGTTAGATTAATTTCAATCTATAATCTTTGATATAGCAGTAAGAAGAGCCATTATTGCGTCATATTTTTAAACTGATATATATTCTAACTTTTAACGAAAAAGTTGCCCTGAAGTATATGAAAAGTCAGTCTTTGTAGGGAAAACAAATTTGTTGTGCTGCCTTTTGTGCAGAAAAGGAAGGCCTTCAAGAAGTGCTCATATGAGCAGCGAGGAACGGATGTGTTTAGTCTTCAAAAGTAGCAGTCAATGCAGGCCTTCGTATGAAGAGCGCTGGTTTAATTGTCTATTGGGTCATTAAATTATTTTTTGCGTTGACGTTATTGTATGTCTATCGACACAAATGGAACAGATGTCAAAATACGTCAACAGATACGTGGGCGCATGGTAAGCTCATATGGGAGAAAAAGAGAGCTAGATGTCAAAGTCAGCTGTTCGAATTTGATTTTTTTCAAATTGTTGCTATTGGTATCATCGTTTGATGTTTGTGGTACTCAAAGCTTTGTTAGTGTAATACGGGAGCAGCCATAAAAATATGAGGCTACCTTGTTATAATAACATGCGTGGGCGGATATGCCAAACATCGTTGATTTCTTTGCAATTTTAAGGGCTTTAGGAATGAACTGCATTACATATCGGCCATTCCAAGCCTAATGCAAGTTTTCTCCAAAATTGAATACTTTTCAAATTTTGATGCTAGAAATGCAAACATTTGAAAACAAATTAATTTGCTAATATCTCAGATCTCAGATTTCGAGTAGCACCGGATATATATATATATATAGTTTTTTGAATCAATTCTTTTAAAATATTACAAAATTTTGACTCTGTTTGGAATCTTCATCAAGATATTATATTTCAGTAAAATGTTGTGGCTGCTATGTTGCCTAAATGTTGCTGGGCAGTGTAATTAACTGAGTTTTGAAATTTAAAATTTTTTTTCGATATGAATTACCTATGCCGAATAGTCCTGAGATCTTTTGGTATTAAAACAATGGATAAAATTCTAGAACTTACTATAAGGGAGACTAGTTAGAAAAACATCCCTTTCAGTACACGGTTAAAAATTTTGGACTAGTTTTTAATCCAAACTTTGGTTTAAAATAATTTTTAATCCTAAAAGTACTATTTTTTATTCCATATTATAGTTTAATTTTTTTTTTTAATCCAAAAAAGTTTAAGTTTAAGACTATTTTTCGACTACAAATTTGCATTAAGGTAGTATTAACAGGAAAAATTATTTATGTTATTTTGTAGCTGAATTATAATGCAGCAGTGGCAGTGGCAGTAGCTGCGTTAGTGATCAGCTGTTTCGTATTTTAATGCCTGCAAATTACAATTTAGCAGTGGCAGCGTCAGCATCAAAAGCAGTGAATGTGGAATTTTTCTTAGTAGTTTAATTATTTGCATGTTGACAGTGAATTTAGAAATAGGGCTAACCTTGGCAGTACTACTTACGGCCACTGCTGCTATGTAAGTTTCATCATTGAAAAACAATATTCCTAAAATAACAGCTGATCAATGCCACTGCCACTGACGCTGACACTGCCGCATTGTAATTCAGGTATAAGATTGAAAACAACTTCTACTATGAAATTTAAGCTAAATATAATTCTAAATGTTGTTAAAGCATCCAAAATTTATTTTTAATTAAATAAAACAAATTGTTTATTAAAATCTGCACCAAAATATTACTTTATACATTACTAAAGTAAACAGTGTTTAAACCTTTGTAGATTAAATAGTAATCCTTTTCGGACTACAATATTTTAAACTTTTTTTGAATAAAATTTAAATATTTTCAACTTGCTGTGGATTAACAATTATTGTTTGGATTAAGAAATTTTAAACTTTTTCGTATTAAACATAAATCCTTTTTGGATTGAAAAATGTAAAAGTTTTCATTGGATTAAAAAATAATCTTTTTTTGGTCGTGTTCTTTATGTAATCCAAAAAAGTTTAAAATTTAGTCCAAGATTTTTAACCGTATAGGTATCAATTGCTTATCAGACAGGCAAATCCACAGTGACCGCCATCCATAGTCTAACCGGTATATCGAAGAAGCTTTTGAGTTAGAACAAATATCGTTATGTGCCTTTTTGAATATTCAAAGCGTAACACGTTCCTCCTCAAATTTCAAAATGGATGCTTGCTATATTATAATGTAGAATTTTCATGTTCGAGCTCAGACATCTTACTTTGTTACTGCCACCAGAGGATGACCTCAAGAAGGAATGCTATCATCTTTTTTGTGGGCATTGGTCGTTGAAGAACTATTTAGCTGAACTAGCTTCTAGAGGATATGTCAATGTTTTGGTTATCGTAACTATGAGCTATCGTGGCCCAACGATATCGGATGGAATGCAATGTGACCTACGCATAACAAATACATAGAGTCGGGACCAAGACTTAACTTTAAATTGTAAAATAACAGTACTAGTACCTTTTTATAGAAAGAGACTCTAACATGTTACAAAGCCCACTCTAGACGGCAAGAGAATTGATTTTTCAAATGACATCAATTACTTAGGAGTGGCTCTTGGCAAGAAACTTCTTTGAAAACCTCACTTGACCAACTTGATTCAAATGAGAAATGATGTGAACGGTATACTGATGGATCCAAACTAGAAAATGGATAAACAGAAGAATGGTTGTATGGTCCCAGATATCCAATGGGCTATACAACAACCATATTCCAAGCGGAAATATATAAGAATATACTATTGAAGTCTGTATCCGGGAATGTCACCGTAAGAAAACCTTGAGGTCACATATTTCTATACTCTGAGACAGTGAGGTGGTGTTAAAGGCCCTTCAAGTAAACGAGCTTGATTCAAAACTAGTCTTTGATGGTGCCAAATAACTGAATGCTTTGGAACGAAATAATAATATAGAATTATGGTGAATACCACGACATGAAGGCTTTGAAGGCAACGAAAAGGCAGACTGCCCTGCCAAAAGAGGGGCATATCAGTCCCTGATTGTCCCAGCACCATTTCTTTGCCTGTCAAAAGGCTACCGTTTGGAAAAGGTTAGGACCTAGGAAAACAAAAAGTTTATTTGCCACTGAACAGAGGCTAACAAATAAATATAATATTCTCAGATAAGCTACACATCGACCATTTCAAGCCTAATGCAAGTTTTTTTCCAAAAATTGACTTCATGCTCTTTAATTTGCTTGAAATGTTGGCTATTGGTTCATTTTCCACTTATAAGAATATAAGTTAGAGCAACTTCGGGTATTGTGATATGGTCGGGTAATATGATATACCTTCATATTTTGTTAAATACACAATTTTCGACAAGAATAAACATTCGAACATATCGGCAACAGAAAAAGACACGTGCTGTTGCTTAATGCGTGCTCTCATTGGCTGTGTTCCCTCTAATTGTTGAAATTGTTTTATCGGTGTACTCGATATATTTTTTTGAGTGCGCTCCGCGAGTGAATTACAATAAATAGAACAGAGTTATAAGCTGAAAAAGCAGGGACCGAAAATAACTGTTATTTTACAAATTTTAATTGAAAAAGACACAATGAAAAAATTTTCAAAGGACTTTTTCAAATATACCATTATGTTACAAATGGCATCAGCTTCACGAATATTAAGTGCCTTTTAAATTTTCGACTGATTTTATAAAAGTTAAAAATTAACTGTTATTTTTTGCCTTTTATTATTCGGACAAAAATAACGGTTACTTTTGACTTTTATTTTATCGGTCAATCATAACAGTTATTTCGTGACTTTTATTTTTTCGGTCAAAAATATCAGGCACTTTGTAGTTTTTTAAATGCCGCTTGACCAATCAAAAAACTATTGATACCATATGTAAATTGTGCGCATTGACGAGACGAAAATAATGGTAATAATAGTTTTTTAGTCGGTAAAACAGCCTTTAAAAAAAAAACAAATTGCCTGATATTTTTGACCGAAAAAATAAAAGGCAGAAAATAACTGTTATTTTTTACCGATAAAATAAAAGTCAAAAGTAACTGTTATAATTGCCCGAAAAAATATAAGGCACACAATAACTTTTATTTTTGTCGGAAAAAATAAAAGTTAAAAAATAACAGTTAATGTGTGACTTTTTCGATGAAAACCATAACCGGTACGGTCCCTGTGAAAAAGATAAAGTTGTTAGAGTTTGAATAAAGTTAGCCACAAATGAGGTGAGGTTTTGTTCTTATACAGCGTATTTTTACAAAAATAACCTTATTATTTTGAAACCCGAATTCGGCTATTGTGATATAATCAAAGTTGGGTAATGTGATTTATCATATATTCTTTCCATATCTATTCATTCCATTCATTTTATACTTTGTGTTAAGTTTTTACATGCGTATTTGTATTCAGTCCTTTTTGTTTGTATTTTTCAACTGAAATAATAAAATTGTATCAACAACAAAATTAATAACATTAAAACAGCATTTTTTTCTTTTCAATAAAATGGTTTTTTTAATTTTGGTTGAAAAACAATGAATACTGCTGTTGAACGCTATTCGGGTAATGTGATATTGATATATATGATATATCACATTATCCGAACGTGGTATATCACTTTATCCGTCAACTTCATTAAGGGGAGATACATAACTTTTTTCATTGTTTTGAAAAGGCTCCAAATTTTGGTTACGCTATAGAGCTCCAAAGTTGTAAAACACTGCAAAGTGCATCAAACAATATCCTGGTATGCATCAATAAGTTACTAGTAATTATAAATATAAAATACCTATATCACATTACCCGAAGTTACTCTATCTGTTTTTTTTTTTTTTGCCATTTTTTGAAAAGTTATGGAAAATGGAGTCATTTCCAATAAATCATATCTCCGTCATCTGTTACCCTTTTTATGTCACCCTATTGAAATATCTATTGAAAAGCGATTTTGAAAAAATTAAATATTTTATGCTCAATGAGCATTGCTCATATCTCAAAAATTGCACTTTTGTTTTTTTTTTTTTTTTTTGTAATTTTAAAAACGAAATAAACCTTTTAATCACTACTTTTATTAGGCGTGGAAACTTTTTAACTTTTTAACATTACATTTCAGAACTCAAAAAATATGTCGTTGAAAAGGGCTTAACGAGCACTACATTTTCTTTTAGCGTCATTTTGACTGTTGAGGTCATATTCAACAAGTAGTCCGTTAGTCCCCTTAAATTTCTTTTTTTTTTCTCATAAAATTAAACTTCTTCAAATTTGTTTTATTTGTGTTCAAAAAATTATTAATTAAGTTTAAAAACAAAGAAGTTATAATAGTTCAAATATTTGATATAATCCTTTTTTTTTAAAAATTAACTTTTATTTCTGTCAACGAACATATCTTTATTATAACATAGAACATTATAACTTCTTTGTTTTTAAAACTTAATAAATAATTTTTTGAACACAAATAAGACAAATTTGAAGGAATTTCATCTTATGAGAAAAAAATTAAGTTTAAGGGGGGTAAGCCGGGCTAACGGGGCTTACTACTTGAATATGACCTCAAAAGTTTAAATGTTGTAAAAAGACGATATAGTGCTCGTTGAGCCCTTTTCATTGACACATAATATTTTCAGATCTGACATGTAATGCTTAAGTTATGTAAAAAAGACCATTTTTGCTGTTTTTCCGGTGGTCCAAAAAAAATTTTTTTTTGTTTTCGGAATCCTCTCGAGGTCAACTTTAAAATAGGGGGTGGTTCTTTCAAACTTTTTTTTATGGAGGCCAACCTACTCTACCGTACAGTGCTTAAATTTATAAATAGCCTACATCTGGAAAATTTACAAAAAGGCCTTGCACATCCATTGGATTGCGGTGCCTATAGGTCTAATTAACCCTTAACATTATTTGAAAAAATATACAAAATTTTAAGTCGGAAAACTGAAGTTTGAAAAAGTGAAATACAATTAAATTAACATTTAATAAATGATTTATATGAGAGGGAAAAAATATGAAAATTTTAAAGGTTACTCTTTGAAACTATTTAACCCTTCAGGCTGAAAATGTCCTGTTACTACACAGCTAAAGAAAAGTTTAAAATTACACTGTATTAACAAATGCTTATTTTTTTTTTCTTTGTTTTTGTCTCTTAACTTACACTATCTAACCGCTTGCCTGATGAAAATTATACAAAATACTTTTGTGGGCGCGGAAACTGTAGAAAAAGTTAGCCTTGGTATGTCAAAAATAAGCACAACAAAGTCTTCGTTTCCATTTCATACTTTTTTACAGTTTAAATTAGTTGGCTTTATATGTGGGCGGAAGTTATTGTAATTAACGGTGTTTTCTTCTCTGAACTTATAACAAAAACCAACGCGTTGTTTAAATTAATTTCTTCAGAATTTTTAATATCTTTATTTTATCAACTTTGTAAGCAGATAGTTATAATGCTCAAGTCTTATGAGTTTTAATGAATAAATTATTTTATAAATATATGAAATTTGGGCTGGGATTAAATGCCATAATTTTGTATAGCATAATATCAAAAATTAATTTTTAAATCTACCATTTGTTGAAAGCAGTCAGACATACTGCTTACAAATAAATCCTCACACGTGTCCTTTAGAAAGAACAGTAATCTACGCACGTTTAATGATGATTTTGCGCCATTTGAACGCAATCAAGATTAAAATCATTTGAGCAACAGCAACAAAAGCAACAAAAATCTAGTTATAAATTACTGCAAGGCTTTGTTCAGCGCGACACAAATGCGCACAGCTACAGTCACAGTCTCATAATACAATTCAACTCGCAGCAATACACTCCCACACTCAGTCACACATACACACACACACTCACACACATACACACAGATAACAATTTGTTTTAAGGTCAACACAGAGATAACAATTTCATTTTATGCACTTTGCACACTGCCTCGTGTATCTGCATTAAATGCTACGCTTGCATGTATGTGTTGGTTTTTGTTTTCATGTGTGCATTTTCATTGTCCCTTCACACATACAACACACATACACAAACTTCTGCATACATATGTATATTGCTACAAATATTATTAGAACAGCCTGAATGGACGGTAGATTTTGAACCGTTTGCCAGTGCTGCCAACTACTGAATCCTTAGTAACGAATTTTATAGTTGAGGCGCGTGTTAATTGGTCACTGCATGTGTTCACAAGGCCACACACTTGCTTGCTTACACACATACACAAGCACACAGCCTTATTAAGCGTTCTGTCGTAATGCTTGTGTCGAACTACCAACGTCCTTCTGACCGTCGTGTTGCTGCTGCTGCTGTTGCGCTTTTTTTAGCACTTTATAACCTCTCACAATGTTGGCACTTGTCGACGTCCGCATGTGTCCAGAACAATCTTGAAGTCGTTAGCATAAAGTCTAATTTGGTCTGTGCCATCGGGGAACACGATTCGCATTTAAGGCATAGAACGCAGAGTTTGTTTTATTTTTTTCTTTTCTTCCTGCGCTGAAGTTAATGAAGATTTTTATTGCCTACAGAAACTATGACCTATGACATACAGTGGCCTACAGTGTCATATAATAATAAAAATCTACGATAATTATGTGTGAACCAAAAGTTTTTCTACGAATATTTCCCGCTATAAAAGAGTTTGTATAAAGAAAACTTTATCATCTGAAGAAATGCTCACCGCATACTTTTGGGAACTTTTTACATTAAGTAATTAGAAACTTTCTGTATTTCTGTAATAAAGTAAACTGAAGATTAATTTTGTTCGAACTGATTTATAGTAATATTTTACAGAAAAAAATTTCTTAGAAAATTCAAACATTCTTCTATGCGTTTTTTTCACTTTTTTGCAAAAATAGGTGAGCATAAAGGATTGAGCAAGGAGCTAAGATATATAAACTTACCCTAATTAAAGAAAGACACCTTCATTATTAATCAAATTGCAACACCTCAAATTAAAAACAGCTCAGACATGGTAAGGTTGCTACCGTAAATACAAGAGAAACTCAAAACAATGCACAAATGTTGCTGAGAAAGGTTTGTCAAGTAAAGCCCTAGACACTCATGTAGCAACAATGATTCTGAAACAGAGATAATTTCCGAAATAAGTTCTGACTTTCAGTACCTAAGAAAATGTCAGTTACTGCTTAATCAAGTTTTGCAAAAACTTCACAGATGCAGCTGTCACTCCGACAAGTCATTGATTTGGTTTGTCTGATGAAGCAAAAACTATTATAACTTAAAGCGTACTCAAAAAAGCTAGTTCCTATTTCTGGAAGCAATTCAACATATATATTAAATAGGGGAAAAACTATTTCATTTTCATTTCATTTCATTTATTTCAACACTTCAGTACAATAAGAACAAGTTCTTTTTCTGTACAAAGACAATAGCTTAAGCAATGAGTAGGTTTATGTTTTAAATAAAGTATTACATATTAATTAAGATATATTAAAATTATAACTTAAGAATGCTTAAGTAATCATAACTTAAATATACTATTAATTATCTTTTAAATATAGAAGAAAAAGAAAAGGAAAGAAAAAACAGAAATACATATATAAAAAGAAAAAAATTAAAAATTAAAGTAGAAATCTGGTTTCTTATCTAATTAGGTATAAGTATAGTTAGTTTTAGGAAAAGTGTTTTAAAACGGCCTGCCTAAAGCCACCTTTGCTATCCATACATTTGATTACGTTGGGTAAACTATTCCATAATCTAATAGATTAATGAAAAAAAGCCTGGTCGAGTTCAGATACTTCCAGTTAGGTATTATCATAATATTGCTTCTTGTCGACTGACAAAATTGTAGTTTTACAAAGAGATATCCAGGAGTTTTGGTATATATAAGTTTATTCAAAAAGATGCAATTACGAGCGTTGAGGTAACTAATGATGTCACAACCAAGAATACTTTTCTTAAATTGCGTTATGTGGTCAAATCCGAGAAGGTTAAAGACATACCGAGTAGCGTGGTTAAACGCAACTTGCAGTTTGTGTTCAGATCGTGAATCTAGCCTACTATAAAGGAGTTCCGAATATGTTATAACAGGAACGATAAGTTGAATCACAAGCTTGCGCCTCGTTTCCACAGGAGTAAACTCTGCTGTCATGTTAAGATTACGCAGGATAAAGTAAATGGTGCGCACCGTGCTATTGATATGATCTGTGCATGTTAAGGACGAGTTAATGTGATACCCAAGACTTTTTACATTGTTAACTAATTTTAATTTCTTGTCACCTATACACTCAGAAAAAAGTGTTTCGGAATATGATAAAAAAGGCATCATATTTAGAGAAAAATGGTATAGACTTTGCTCCAGAGAATGCTTTTCTCTAATTGCGATACTAAAAATTCTCTAAAAATGATAAAAAGCTTCCATGAAATAGAAAAATATATCGTTTTTAGAGAAAAATACTTTTTTTTTTGAGAAAATATTTGTTTTTATTGAAGAAAATACTTCTCATAGTGAATTTTTTATCAAAATATAAGAAAAGTTTTTCATTTTCAATAAAATTTCTCTATAAATGAGAAATTTTTCGTGCGAGAAAAATACTTATCATTATTAGAGACATTGAAATATTTCCATTTCCTAGAAATAAAGAAATATTTCTTCGAAAATGTGAAAATTTATTCTAATTGAAGAAAATTTTATTTGAAAAAGAGAAAAATGCTATTATCAAAAATAGAGAAATTTTTTACCGGAGCAAGGTATGTGTTTTTTTCTCAGTGTAAACAAGTCTGGAATATCGTCGGAGAAAATTTTGTTTTTGCTTATAGGCAGCACATAAGACTTGAGGGCGTTTAATGTAAGCCCATTTTTTATGGCCCATTCACTTATACTACTTAAAATCTTCATTTAGCCTGCAGCTTAAATCGTCCAAGAGACCAGTCCTGCGAGAGAGATGTAATTGCACATCATCAGCAAAGGCATGCATAGAGGCGTATTTAAAGATGGAAAAAATATCATTGATAAAGATTGAAAATAGTAAGGGACCAAGAACTGAGCCTTGAGGCACTCCACTACATACCGGCTTAAGTTGTAAACATTTATAACCAACACAAACTTTTTGTGCTCTGTTAGACAAAAAACACCTTAAGAGGTCAACAGCGTTATTACAAAAACCATACCTGCACCCAAGCTTTTGACAGAGTAAGGAGTGATTTACAGTGTCAAATGCTTTGGAGAAATCCAACATGCAAAGTAGGGTAGTTAAGCCTTCATCATATGGTGTTCGTATGTCGTCTATTACTTTTAGAGTAGCAGTTGAGCAACTATGCCCACAACGGAAGCCAGATTGTAGTGGAGATAAGAGGCTATTAGCAGTTAGATAATCAGAAATCTGACCGGCCATAATTGCTTCGAAGACCTTTGATAGAGATGATAAAATACTAATCGGTCTAAAATCTTTAGGTTCACACGCAGATGGTTTTTTTGCGACAGACAATACTTTTGCTATTTTCCAGAGCTGAGGAAAGGATGACGTTGTGAAGCAATGATTTATAATGTGCGTAAGCGGGCCAACTACGTGAGCTAGAATTAGTTTAATAAACTTGATCGAAACCCCATCTTCACCAATGGCATTAGATTTAACATTCATGATGCATTTAAAGACCTCATATTCGCTTACAGTGGAAAACTGGAAGTTAGGTTGCACCAGCATATTTGGTAATTCCTCAAAACTACCAACACTCTGGTTATTACTTAAGAAGGAATCACTTAGAACATCAGGGTCCAGAAGACACTCAGCTACTGGTTTATTAGCAATACCAAGATTTTTAATGTTTCTCCAAAGCACCTTTGATGGAAGCGAAGCTTTTAGTTTGTTTGAGAAATACCTTTTTTTGGCTTGCCTAGTTATTATAACTGAAGCATTCCATGCCACCCTGTAGTTTTCCCATTTTTCTGGTGTAGGATTATTCTTCCAGATTCTGTGAAGTTTATTTCGTTTTTTTTATGGAATTCAATACAACTGTTGAATACCAGGGGCACGAGACATTTTTAATAACAACTGTCCGGGTAGGAACATGTCTAGCAAAAAGGTTGTTAAGCTTGTTTGAAAAAGATGAAACTTTTTCATCCACACTCACACAGAACCAGATTTCATTCCAGTAGGTGAGGCAGGCATCATTGTTTAGGGCCTGGAGATCAATGGATTTGAAGTCCGAGTAGGATATAATTTTTGAGGTAGCGGTTTGAGTCAGATTTATGTCGAAGGTACAAAAAATTAAATCATGGTCAGAGAGGAAGTAAATTTGATCGAACAATAAAACTGATGTACTATCCGAGACAATAAAGTAGTCAAGGAGACTACTAAAATAAAATAAAGTACTAAAATAAAGAAATTATAATCAATAACAAATTCGGATAGCTCAGTGAAGAAGGAGTTAAACTTCTTAGCAAGATAAAAGATCTTTGTGGAGTTATCTGACACACAAAGATTAATATATTCGATGCTACCCTCATTAGATTTATTCACAACTTGAGCTTTCAAATTGCTGCGACAGTAAATGGCGACCCCGCCTATCATTTCTGAATAAATTAAAGTTATTAATTGCATAGGATGAATCATTCACCTAAGGACAGAATCAGGTTTCGGACACACATATCACGTCAATAGAAGATTCCTCAAATACAAATTTTATGTAATCCAGCTTGCTGGAATTTAGACTCCTTGCATTAAAATGCACTACTTTAAGGCCAGAGTATCTTTTACAAAGAACATTTATAAGTGATTTATTATTTTCATTAATGCCATGCAGATAACTATGTGTACCAATCATTAAAGAAAAAACAGGCAAAGGGAACTATAGGCAAACAATAACACTTAAAAACATAAATAAAAGGTAAGTTTATATACGAATTAGAACCAAGTAACCATATATCTGTAAAAACGTTGTCACTAATAACATAAAATATATGTATAGGGGAGGAACAGAGATAGATAGTAAAGAAAAGAGGTAAAGTAATTTTGAGAGAAATAAGACTTAAATTAATCGCGCTACATATTGTTATCATCCTCAACATTTTCATTCAGCTCACTATAACAGAAAAATAATATAGATTAAAATTTCTGTGGAGGTAATGGGGTAAATAAACGGACAAGCGTGCGTGTACTTCGATGGCAGAATGGATAACACACCTACGGAGAAAATAACCGGTTCAGAACCTCTCACGTAATAGGTTCCAAAGTGATAGTGACCGGTCTCAATTCTGCCACTATTATATGAAACTAACTGGAGCCTTTTACATGGCATTATCATTGACAGGGATAAATTGACACCACCTAGATACATTTGAACCAATCTTAGAACCAGTTCAAAAATATATTAGCAGGTGTCAATTAACACCTCATAGATGCGTTTGGACCTAATCAGGAGCCGGTCTTTTTATAGAATACGGTACACTTATACCCACGTTGTTAATGAAATTGAATCAATGTTTTGGAAATTCATGTTTAGCTGGCTTTCTGGCGTGCACGCTCAATACTCGACTGGCATAGGTTCAATCCTCAGCAGAACCACACATTTTTTTTATTTAAACTATTTTTTGTTTAAATAAAAAATTAACTTTTCAATTTCTTCAAGGCTTGAGCAATGAAATAATGAAATGTAATAAGAATGAAATGTAATTAGAATTTAAATTATTAAATTAAAATTGTTGATACTTACACAGCCAGGGTACGAACCCACGTCCACCTCTTGACAGTCTAGCGCACTTCCACTGACCTATTGTTAACGATAAGATAAATATAGCAATACTCATTTAAAAACTATTGGTCTCGTTCTGAGTTATATCGAACCTGCCCTGTGATAGGTTAAATAAGAACTGTCACTGAACCGGTCACTTAAGGGCAATTGACCCTGCTTTCGCCGTAGGGACGTTAGTCTCGGTTTAAAAAAAATCCTTACGACATAAATGAAGCATTCTCATCGGTAATAGAAGTCAGGAGATATTTTATCAAGTCCTTTATTGTTGTGTCTTTTGCAACGATAATTACATATAAACAGCATTTTTACGCGGCGAAAATGGCATTGCTAGTTTGAATAAGTATTATTTCTTGATAATAAAAATCAAAAACACATTTCCAAGTTGGTTGGAATTTTTGTTAAAGAGCAATTTTTCGATATTTAAGACTTTTGAAAAATATGTCCCCAGCTAGTTTGTAGCAGGCTGAATACTTTATTTATTGCAATTTTATTGAAAATACTAAAAACTTCCTGCGCAAAAGTTGACTTGGTGATTTCTTACTAAAAAATTCTAAAAAATTTTACAATCCAATTATCATAAAATTAAAATAACAAGTTGTCTTCGAAGACAATGTTTTTAAAGACGGCTTGGCTTGGCAGCCACGAGACAGACTATCTAATAGGCTGTATCAAAAGCTTAAGTATTTGGGATTCTGCGTGCCCCCCGGAATTAGAAATTATGGTTGCGTATGATATAATTTGAAGCATTGACAAGTCAAGAATTGTCACAACCAGCCTGGTTCTGCTCAAAAAAACCAGTTTGTGGCAATTATTTATAAGACATTCTTAAAAAAAACAAGTAAAGAAGGTCTAAAGTAGGTCTAGCCCGACTATGAAATGCCCTAAATCTAAACCAACTTTTTTAAATTTCAACACTTTTATTGAAAATTGGCTTGTCTATGGGTGGATGAAGCCCTTTTTTTATTTGCATTTAAATGTTGATGAAAAATTTATATATACCAAGTTTTATTCCTATAGCTCACATGTTAATGCCTTTATAGAGTTTTCGCTATTGTGGGTTGTATGAAAGGTAGGCGTGTTCGTAGACGGATAGCATCCAATTTTTAAACACATCGTAGTTTTGTTATAAAATACATACATACCAAATTTTTTTTCTCTGTAGTTTGAAAAAACCAAAAAAAAAACAAATTGGCCATTTCAGCCCTCGAAAGGACTTTGACCGAGCTTCTTATCCTCAATTGTGTTGTATGTGTTATTAAATGTTTTCACACAATTGACCGAGAACTGGACCTACATGTTTTATGCCGACTCCGAACGGCTAAAGTTCATGTTCTCAAGAAGCTTTACATGGCATTGTTTACTCTCTGAGGTTTGTCATTGTCTGCAGAGAGGTGGTGACCGATCAGAAAAATTTTTTATTGAAAAAAACTTTTCGCCGCGGCTGGGGATCGAACCCGGGCTCCGAACATGCTAGGCCACACACTTTACCTGCATGTAGTTTGAACATAAGTTAATTTAGGAACTTTTAAATTTTTTGGCTTATACCGGTGGTAGGCGTGTCCATTGGTGGATGATTCCCATTTTTCAAAAACATCTTTTTTTATAAAATACATACGTACCAAATTTTATCTCTGTAAGACACACATAAGGTTATAAAATGAGTTTTCAATTTTTGCTTTTTATGAGAGGTGGGCGTGTCCGTGGGCGGATAACACACATTTCTCAAAAACATTTTCGTTTTGTTATAAAAAACATATAAACGAAATTTTATCTTTCTAGGTGATGATCTTTTCAAAATGACTAGATCATAAACTTACATCGCTTTGAAAAATAATAAATCTCAAATTTGCCCCAACTTTGGGGTCAAGTATCTCCAATGGGCACGGGTGAAAAAATTTGAAATTAATGTTAAATAAACTTAATAGACTTAATACTAAGAGGATTCTGATGATATAAGAATGAAAGTGGTTTTTATGGTTCATCAAATAGATATAGCATTTTAAAATTCGTGCATTACACGAGGAATGACTATTAAGGTGGGTCACCCCATATGGGGAAGAAATGTTTGCATTTACCGCACCTAATATGAAAACTAATGTTGAGAGGATTTCAGAACAATAAAAATTTCTTTATTTTTGTGAACCCAAAATCTGTCCCAAATGATATTCTTTGTATTGTACTTCACCAGTTTTAAACCGATCGTGAAAAGAAGTACATTGTTGGAGAGGTCTCAATTAGTACAATACATATAATATACCCATTTTTATAACATTTTTTTCTTGGAATCCATTTTTGACCAAACATTTAAATTAAAATTAAATTTTTTTTTAATGTAACAAAAGTTCATAAGAAATCGTTAAATTTTTGTCAAGAATATATTAAATTGCATTCGTAGAAAAACAAGTTACAGCGAATCAAAATTTTAGTAAAGTTTGTCAACCGCTTTTGGACTTTAGCCTTCGGTTCATCTTCGTAGGGCTTCGTATCTCTTCGGAATGACTTCGTTCAACTTCGGTTTTGTTCGTTAGTATTCGATTCATCTTCGTTTGGGTTCGGTATTCATAACAAATTTATTTACATTCGGTCCAGTCGTTCAGGCGTTATTGAGCCATATATATTTTATTACTTTAAGCGCCCTCTATCGAAAGTTGGTGTCCGGCGAAATCTAAATTTCGATCCGGCTTAATGTGTAAAGGTTTTTCTTAGATGCTATTCAAAATGGTACAATTTATTTCTATTCAATGCAATTCAAAGCGATAGTATGTAAAATAATAAAAGAATTCATATATTTTCATTGATCTAAATGTTAAATTTTTAAAAATTTAACTCAACAGCTTTTAACTGCTCCGAACAATCATTTTTCAACCACTTCAAAATATATTGCATACTTTAACATTCACTCAAAGTTAATCTTAAACTTTCGACTTCTAGACTGCATTTCAAAATTATAAGGCCAAGTTATGGAAAGGCGAAAATCATTTTTCAAGATGCCATATTTTTTTCTGTAACTCCATTTTTTTCGCATATAAACATAAATATGGGCCGATTTGTATGTTGCCGGATGATTATCAGTTCGGGCATGAACATTTATTTATATTTATTTATAAGAACACATAAACATGGGACTGAAGGTGCACTTTAACCTATCACATCCTCAATTTTTTGAATTTGTTTTTGTTGTGAAGAAATTTCTTTCAAAAACTTTTGTTTAAAAATGGCCAAGGCTAGGTCAAACTGATGCCAGAAATGAAATATTTGTAACCAATTCGTAAAAAAATTTCAAAAGAAAAACTTCACAAAAGTCAAGTTATAATCTTCTCGTTGGAGCATATGTTATTTTGGTCACAACGGTCGAACTGCTGAAGCTATCCACATTTTATACACACCATATTTTCTTGTGCCCTAGCAACAATTATCATCTTTATTTTATCCTGAAGACTTCCTGAAGAGAAATTATTAAGAATGGCACACTTACGTTTATCTCTAAAAGATATCTGTAAGATACTTGTAAAACTATTCTAAGCTCATTTTGGCACTATATAAGTGCAAGTTGTTGTGTTAAGAACGTCCATTTATCGACCTCTTAGACCACTAAAAATAGATCAACACTCTTTGAAGCATATTCTTAGACAAGACTTATAGATCTATTGCAGATATATACTCTTAAGAGAATAAAAACATAAATACGTAAACATAAATACAATCAAATATTTTTTATTAGGATTATGTATACATACAATACTTCCCAAATTATTATATCTATAATATTGTCTATGCGGGGTGTAATATTTTATGACATAAACGTATACACTTCATTGCGATGGAAGCATTACCGTATGAATCTTATATTGCACTTCGGTTAGAAGCTGTCCCCTTTCGCAAAAATCAACATTAAAAGTTTTATTTAATTAACAAATTATACTTTACTCTCAATAAATGCACTGCAAGGCATTTTTAAGAGTTGATGCTCCATACAAGAGTTCAGCTCTTACTTAAAAAAGAGTTGTATATTCTACGAGATGGGTTAAAGGCGAAATTTGTAGGACCACCATTTTGAAAAAGCATTCACTAGTCTGACCGTGAAATATAATAACTCTTATAATCAGAGTGATACTCTTCTAGTCAGACCGTTTCTCTTATAATCAGAGTGATACTCTTCTAGTCAGACCGTTTCTCTTATAATCAGAGTGATACTCTTGTAGTCAGGCCGTTGCTCTTATAATCAGAGTGATACTCTTCTAGTCAGACCGTTGCTCTTATAATCAGAGTGATACTCTTCTAGCCAGACTGCTACTCTTAAAATCAGAGTAGTACTCTTCTAGTCAGACCCTTGTTCTTATACAAAGTCTTCAACTCTGACAAATGTCATTTTAGGATATAAAATACTCTTTATTAACACTTACAGGGCCCTTGATTTTACAATATACTAGATCAGTAGCGGCATTCCCAAAAAATTAACGTTACGATGTCGTTATCGTTATCTACCGACATTTTTAGTTTGCAATAACGAATGTTGTATTCTCAAAAAAGTACTTAGCGACAAAATTTTTGAAACGTAACATTCAGACAAAAAACAGCAACAATGAAAGCAAAAAAAAAGAGCAAGCCGGACAACAGCTGAGCAGCACCAAATAACGTTAAACTTTTTTGAGACAAACAAAGGGTTGGCCGGCCCATGTTAGAATAACAAGGTAGGCGCATATTGGAGAGGAAGTGAGCTAGATGTCAAAATCAGCTGTTCGAATTTGAGTTGTTCTAATTGTTCGAAGAAGAGACCACTCCAACGCACTGTCTCGCATCGATATTTCATCCTGCATCAACGCTGCATCCATTGCTAAATATTCGAAGGCCACATTTATTTTTTGTTTTTATAAGTTGGATTTTATCACTGAAAATTGTATAAAAGTATTGTATTAACGTTGTTTTTTACACTTAGCGGCGGTAAAATATTCGTAATTAAGCTAGCAACAAGTGTAGTTAGAGAACTGTCAAAATTAAGGACATATCTAGTTAAAATATTTGTTGGGAATACCACTTAACAATAATTGTCGTTCAGAGCTATAGGACCTAATTCAAAAGTAAAATTTTTCGTCCAGTGGTCAACTCTTAAGAATTGTTGCTTGGGTGATGCTCGGGAATTTTTTTATAAGTAACATTACTTTATAAATAAGTTTGACTGTAATGGATTAGATGGATAACTTAAAATATATATATAAATTGACTTATTTTAAGACTTATTAAACCGCTTTCCTTCTACTGATATTTATGTGTGGGTATCTGATTATTAAGAAAGGTTTCAACATTTTTAATGTCCTCTCATGGAGTTCTTTTGTTTGAAAATAAATTACTTATAGATTTAAAAATGCATCTGAAAAACCATGTTTTGGGCTTTTATGTTTCATTTTCTATCTTCTCTTGGACGGCAGCATCTACATATTTCAAAAGAGAAAAATATATGTACAGAATCCATAAAAAAGTAATGATAAATTTATTTTACAACTAATGAGAAATACTTTAGAATAGGGTAAGACAGCATGAACCGAATGGAGCCGCATAAGAACAGAAAGTCTGAAAAACATTTTGAAAAAGTTTAAAACTTCAACTTGAGAGTAGTACATTTTATCTTTGAAAAAGCTTTTCTAAGAATTACTATTATTATTACTATAAAATAATTCCGTAAAATGTGAGTGCGGAACGCTTGATTTTTTGAAAAATTTCATAGCATATTTTCAGGCATTTTTTGTTTTTGATTTATTGAAACTTCAAAATCTTTTTATAATTTTTTCATTTTGAAATTTTCTGTCTTACAAAAAATTCCGTTTTTACTTCAAGGTATTTGATAAATATTTGGAACTCAAAATTGTTCTTTGCACAATTTAAAATCGAATATGTGACCATCGCTGATTTCTAATTCAGCTTAAAGAAAACAAATATTTCATGTTTTTTCTGTAATGAAACCGGGCCCGTCATTTTTGACGGGAAAGAACTTGTACTATAATATAATTCCGTAAAATGTGAGTGCGGAACGCTTGTTTTCATTGAAAAATTTCAAAGCATATTTTTAGGCATTTTCTGTTTTGTGATTTATTGAAACTTCAACAACTTTATATTTTTTTTTTTCATTTTCAAACTTTCAGTTTTACAAAAAATTTTTAAACAAATTTCGTCGTAACTACTATTATTGAGGTATTTTTTAAGTATTTGGAACTAAAGATTATTATTTGAATATTTTAAAATCGAATAAGTGGAAACGGGCCCGTCATTTTTGACGGGAAAGAACTAGTACTATAACTTATTCCCTAAAATGTGAGTGCGGAAAGCTTGATTTTTTTGAAAAATTTCACAGCATATTTTTAGGCATTTTTTGTTTTGTAATTTATTGAAACTTCAAAAACATTTTAAATATTTTTTTTTCATTTTGAAATTTTCAATTTTACAAAAAATTTTTAAACTTATTTCGTCGTACTTACGATGGTTTCCGTTTTTATATAAAGGTATTTTATAAATATGTAATTAGAACTAAAAATTGTTATTTGCAAAATTGAATATGAAACCATGGCTGACTACTGAGTCATGATGAAGAAAAACTATATTTTATGATTTTTTCTTTATTAAAACCGGGCTCGTCATTTTTGACTGGAAAGAACTAGTTATAAAATAAAACTGGAAGATAAATGTACTATTAACTAGAAAAGAATATATACAATTTTCTTATAAATTGAATACTTTCTGTGAAATATGCAATTCAAGGTCATATTGAATGTTTTCCCGTAAAGAATTTCATGAAAAGTAAAAAGTTCATTGTTTGAATATGTAATTATTCACATATTTATCAGTTAAAATGACAACTCCTCATTAGGAATAATTTTCATGAGAAAATAACTACTTCTCATAAACCTCGACCTTGACCTTAATGTTTTGAAACGTACCATATAACTAATTTGCTTCACATATACTTCATTCACTAAAGCTGTTTCTATGACCACTTCAACATTTAATGCTGTACCAAACCCAATTTGTAGCTAAAATGAAACCATGAACACCATTTTTTTTTATTTGCACCAGCAAAAACTCAACTCAGTATATATTCCAGTGAAGCGTCCTGTGAGGGATACTTGCACGCCAACGCTGCTCTATGCGTTGTCCATAATTTTCAACCTGTGCTATTTTGGCAACAACAATAAATTCAGCAAATTTTGATTATTCTGCACACGTTGTTTTAGAGTTCCGAAGAACCTTTGTTGATGATCATGAAGTCTACGTGTCTGCCACCAAAACAAGGCACTCGACACAGCAGCAGCACCCACGGCCCGAACTACTTCCACTGTCACTGAGGCATCTAGCAGATGCTTGGTAGATATTTTTTTTTTTTTTTTGTTTGTGTTTTTCAAATAATATTGAATGTAGTCGCTTGACGTGGTCGGGATTTGGTAAAGATAGCGACTGAATAGGTAGGAAGCAAGGCAAGTAGGTTGCAATAACAAAATTATTAAAAAATAAAATAAAAATTTAGCAGAACAGAACTAAAGTCAGAGTAACGTTGTGAACATGAAGCGAGCAATTTTTGAATATCCGGTGTCAGGACTTCCGTTGTGAAAGCCACGCTATACGATGTTTGTGAGAGTGTGCATAAATGTCAAATTTACGTGTGCTGGTGTAGGTCTGTTTATGTGTATGTGTCTCCAGCACAATTGCCGTTATGCATACTATTTGTTGTCGTTGTCAAGTGAGTTTAATAACGTGCAAAATCAACAAAAACGCAAATGAAATCAAGCAGCATACTTTTAGGCGCATTTGCATGTTGCACAAGCCTTAATGTATGTAAAGCTAATTTAGCGCGTACCGCATATTTAGGCTAATCATGCATATGCGGAAGCGTGTGTTTCTGCAGGTATGTGTGTGCGTTAATTGTGTGCATGTTTGTGCGCAAATAAATGAACGAGATTTGAAAATTTGACTTGGTTTTTAACATTTTTTTTTTTTTTTATTGCTTTGAGTAGAGTAAATGTGTGCATTTCGTACGCTATCTTTATCATGCTATGGGTGTCAGCATAAAAAACTTAACCAAATCTAAATAAGAGATGCTTTTTTTAATCGAAACTGATTACTTAAGTGACTTAAGAAAGCGAAAAAAGTACATTTACAAAGCGACGTATTGTTTTAACACGTCAAGTAATTAATTACAAATTGCAATAAACTTCATTAACACAAAAAAAACACTTGCTAACACAAAGAGAAGATAAATGAATTAGCGACTTGCTCTTGCAATTTCGCAGGCAAACAAGGCGAGGATGAAAATTTCTGCAGGAGACAGATAGATTGAAAAACTTTTAATGTCTTTTAGTTGCTTTTAAAAAGTTATTTTCTATTTCATTCAAACAGTTAGTTAGTCTGTGTATAAATGGGGTTTAATTAACATGTTTAAACAAATGAAAACATAAAAGAAAATATTACTTACTTAAGATAAGTTGAAAATGTCTTATGCGTTTAATACATAAAAACAAACTTGTAAGTAACCAAATTGAAACTAAAATTTACTGAAAAAAATTGTATAAGCTATAAAGCTAACTAACAAACCTAAAAAACATTTTTTGTTTTTGTTTTTATATCAAAGTAAAAATAACAAGCTTAAGGTTACGAACAAGCATAGCAGCAGACAACTGACTTTAAATTCTGAGCTGAAAGATAGGATGTATGATTTAAATAATTTTTAGTAAATTGTTGTTTATAAAAATCTATTCGGAAGAAATGCGCTTTTGACAAAATAAGGAAAAAAACTTAATAAAGATTAGTCTGTTTTCGTGTTATAAGTTTAATTTTCAAGACAGGTCTTTTCAAAAATTGCTCAAGACAGCAAAAAACCATGTGGAAACTCCATGTCAAAAGTTGCAATTTAAGATTTGAGTTGAAAATTTTCGACTGGCAAAAATGGTATATATATTAAAATTTTAAATCAGCTGTTTTCAAGTAAAAACACCGAAGTAAAGTTAATACATTGGAGCTGACAACAAGTTGAATTGTGTTTTTATTTCTGATTTATTTCAGATTTTTGTCACATCTGATGCAGCAACCTTGGTCCCAACATCATCATGAACATAATCAAGGCTATTTGAAGCAAATGGTTTTATTGAAAGTTTTACCTTTTTTAAAAATTTATAGATCAAAAAGTGTTCCCATCGTTTTAATATTATTCTATGTCTCTAAGAGATTAATTACTAGTCCCTCACTTTCCATAGTTTTGACATAGAATTACGTCTTACAGCGCGGTTTGCATGGGGTCGTTTTATCAGGTTTTTTAAAGGCCATGAAACTTTTTTGGCGAATACTTTAGGGTATACCTACAGCTTTTAATACTCATCGTTTAAAGATAATATATATATTAAAATATCAGATATATCCTGCGCTGAATGAATATTTAATTTTGGATTTTGTCGCTTTTATATTAAAGTCACAAAATAGCAAATTGTAAGAAGAAAAATTCATGTATTTATATCAGAAAATCAATCATCAGCTGCGTATGCTGTGCATGCAGCCTTCTTTGCTTTTGTTTCGTTTTTCAGGCTTTTTCATTGGGTTCTTGTATGTAATACTTCTTTATTGGGTTCTTTTATGTACTACTTAGAAATGAGTGCCCTATTTTAACACAAAATGTCAATCACAACCTCTTTTCAACTCAGTCAATGAATTCAAACTGTCAAACTTAACGATATGGCTCTGTGATCCAGTTAGATTTAACTCTTATGAAAAAACGAGTTGGATCATATTTTGTTTTATACTTGTACCCAATAGATAGCGTATAATTTTAATTTTTGTTTTTAATGCAAACTTAATTTTGATTCCACATCCCACTAGCACTAGCGAGTAAAGCTCGCAAATTATTCATCGGACATAAACGAAAGTGGCACTAATGGAATCTGCATTTTTTTCGCCTTCTTTTCAACTTAGTCAATGAAATCGACCTGTCAAATTTAACTAAATGATCGAAAAAATTTGACATTTTGCTTGTTTCTTTTTGCTTGCTCATTTTATCATGCTTACTTATAACGTTTCCTTTGTTTTGGTCTCGATAAGAAGTCTATGATTGAGTGTTAATAATTTATTTGTTAATTTTCGGAAGATCAATAAAAAATATGTGCAAACTGGACAAAACAATCGGACCAAATAGACAAAGTAAAAGAGGTTACAATTTAAACGGAATTCTACGTCTACACTTACGATACTGTCGAAACTGTTTAATTTTTTGTTTACATTTTAAATCCAAAAAGTATGGATACATATACTTTCCACGTGGTGACCGTGGCGGGCAGATGAAGTGTGTGGCTTAGCACGCTCGGAGCCCGAGTTCGATCCTCAGTCGCGGCGAAAATTTTTTTCAATAAAAAAATTTTTCTGATCGGTCACCACCTCTCTGCAGACAATGGCAAACCTCAGAGAGTAAATAATGCCATGTAAAGCTTCTTGAAAACATAAACTTTAGCCATTCGGAGGCGGCATAAAACATGTAGGTCCAGTTCTCGGTTAATTGTGTGCAAACATTTAACAACACACACAACACAATTGATCATAAGAAGCTCGGTCAAATTCCTTTCAAGGGCTGAAATGGCCAATTTGTTTGTTTTTTTTTTTTTGTTATGGAAATATATAAGTATTTAAAATATTAAATTTATCTTCTTAGAAAACTCTGATTTTTTTCTGTTTTCAAGTTTTCTCCAAAAAAATTACGATTTTTTAAAAAAACCTGGCATTTATGCTTGAAAAATAATAATACAAATTTGAATGCATGTATTTGAAATTGCTTAAATATAACAAATTATAGACCAAGTGAAGGAAATAAAAATATTTTTGAAAAAATATATATTTTTTGTATTTTTTCAGGACGATTTATAATGATGAGGAATTTTCTAATCAATTACACTGTGCGTCATTGGTTTTGTATACGTCATCCTACTATTTATGTTCTTGTAGATTTGGGGTCTCTGAATACGAAAATCGCAAAAGAAAGTTTATATGGTTGCGTTTATATTTTTTTAATTTTCTAAAGTTATTCTCGCCTTTTTCAAATAAGCTCGCATATATTTTAAAAAGAAGAGGAGGGAAAGGCGATGCGAAAAAACAAGAGACAAAAATGTGTGAGTGCGAGAAAATTTAGATGACTGGCTACAGGCATGGACACGAAAATTTTTCGAAAAAATAAGACGCCTGGCTGATGGTTTTAAGACCAGAGCCACTTCCTGCAAGCATGAGAATGGGAATCTACTGACAGATATCCAGAGTACACTGTTGCTATGGAGGGAGCACTTCTCTAGTCTTTTAAATGGCGAAGCTGACAACAATCCCGTGATTGAAGATGATATCCCGGAAATCTTAATTATGGATGACAGCGTTGAAGTTCTGCTACCCGACTATACCGAGGTCTTAACAGCTATAGCTCGGCTTAAAAACAACAAAGCCGCAGTAGCCGATGGCTTACCGGCTGAGCTGTTAAAGAACGGAGATGAGGCTCTGTTTAAATGCATTTATAAGCTTCAATGCAGAATATGGTCGGAAGAATGTATTCCAGTCGATGAGAACCTCAGTGTGCTCTGCCCAATCCACAAGGCGATCCCATTATTAACGCCAACTACCGTGGGAAAAGTCTTCTTAATATCGCATACAAGGTCCTGTCGAGCGTATTATGTGAAAGACTGAAGGCCATTGCCAACCAACTTATCACTGTGTCTTCAGACCTGGAAACTACACCATTGACCAGATCTTAAAGCTACGACAAATCATGGAGAAGACCCTTGAGAAACAAATCGACACACACCATCTATTTGTTGATAACAAAACCGCCTTCGACAGTCCGATAAGGAGTCACATATATTCCACCATGTCTGAATTTGGTATTCCTGCAAACTTAATACATTCATGCAGTATGAGCAAGACCAGCAAAACAGTGAAAATCGGAAAGGACCTCTCCCTTCCGTTCAATACCAAGCGATGTTTCAGACAAGGTGATTCCTTATCGTAGATGGAATAGAATATCACGGTGGCACAATTTTTTATAAGAGTGTTATGTTGCTGGCGTTTGCTGATGATACTGACATCATTGGCCATAATACGCGTGAAGTCAGAGCAGTACTCTCCAGGGTAGAAAAAGAGTCGAGTCAAATGGGTCTTGCAGTGAACGCACATAATAGAAGTATATTAGGTATGTTCCCGTACTCTAAAGTTTTAGTCCAATTTACCAGTTTTTATCAGGCATAGTCCGAGAAGCGTTCCCGTACTCGAAAAAATGGTAAAAGAGAGTGCAATCGAGAGAGTAAAACATTTCCCCTCCTTGTCAAAAGTTGCAAGTTTTAGTCCGAGAAATTTCTTCGGGTAAAAATGGTGTAAAAGTGTCAAACAGCTTAAAATCAGCTGTTTACAAGTTAGCAAAGAAATTGCGATACATCAAAACTTCTTTGAAACTATTAAAATGGAACCCAGAAACGTGGGAAAATGTGTAAAAACTAATAAAAAATTCTTCACTTGAGGATTAATTTCAATATTATTACAAATCTTAGGCATTTCGTCTGCAATGCCGATGCCCCACATCAAGCCAATGCTGGACAAACTATCTTATTTGACAGTTTTTACAATTTTAGTTCGAGAAGCGTTCCCGTACTTTTTTGTGTTTTCAGCTGTTCTACCGTCCTACCATTCGCATCACTGGACGTTGAGCAGCTCTGAAGAAAGGACTTTGAGAGCGTTCGAGAGAAAAATCCTTCGCAAGATCTATGGTTCAATCTGCGTCAATGGCGAGTACCGAATACGATGGAACCACGAGCTGTATGAGCTATATGCCGACATCGATATAGTCAAGCGTATTAAAATAGAGCGGCTTAGCTGGCTAGGTCATGTCGAAAGAATGAACAACGATACTCCAGTGAAAAAATTAATTGATACGGTACACAGCGGCGGTAAACGCAGACGAGGAAGAAA
Source organism: Tetanocera ferruginea (assembly GCA_958299015.1). Lineage (NCBI taxonomy): Eukaryota > Metazoa > Arthropoda > Insecta > Diptera > Sciomyzidae > Tetanocera > Tetanocera ferruginea. The sequence continues at coordinate 135,048,502 of OY282640.1, forward strand.
TAATGCTTTTTATGCTTTTTTATGTGAAACATTTTTATATCTCTATATGTCGCAGGGGCAACGCTTTTGACTTTTATTTCCATTTTTGTCAAGAGTTCAAAACTTACGACAGGACAAAAATTATACGTAAGTGTTTAAAAATTTATTGGAACACAGACAAAACAAGTAAAGAAAGTCTATAGTCAGTCTAGGCCGACTATGAAATACCCTAAACCAACTTTTCCAAAAAAAAAACTTATTGTAAATGGGCGTGTCCGTGTGCGGAAGAAGCCTATATTTTATATGCATTTAAATGTTGATGAAAAATGTACACATACCAAGTTTTATTCCTGTAGCTCACAGTTAATGCCTTTATTGTGCTTTTGCTATGGGAGGTGGGCGTGTTCATGGACAGATTACTCGCAATTTTTGAACACACCTTAGTTTTTGTATAAAAGACATACATATCAAATTTTATTGTTGTAGGCTAATTATGAGCTGAGTTATGCAGTTTTCAATTTTTCAATCTGTAGGTTGAACAGAAGTTTATTTATTCCGTTTTCAATTTTTGGGTTGTATGGGAGGTGGGCGTGTCCGTGATCGGATGACACCCATTTTTCGAAGACATTTTTGTGTTAATACAGAACATACACACACCACATTTTATTATTGTAGGCTAATTATGAGCTGAGTTATGCAGTTTTCAATTTTCGCGATGTATGGGAGGTAGGCGTGTCCGTAGGCGGATGATGTCCGTTTTTCAAAACCATCTTTGTTTTGTCATAAAAAACAAACGTGTTAAATTTTATATCTGTAGGTTGAACAGAAGTTTATTTATTCCGTTTTCAATTTTTGGGTTGTATGGGAGGTGGGCGTGTTTGTGAGCGGATGACACCCATTTTTCAAAAACATCTTTGTGTTTATACAAAACATATACACACCAAATTTTATTATTGTAGGCTAATTATGAGCTGAGTTATGCAGTTTTCAATTTTCACGTTGTATGGGAGGTAGGCGTGTCCGTGGGCGGATGATGTCCGTTTTTCAAAACCATCTTTGTTTTGTCATAAAAAACACAAGTGTCAAATTTTATATCTGTAGGTTGAAGAGAAGTTTATTTATTCCGTTTTCAATTTTTGGGTTGTATGGGAGGTGGGCGTGTTTGTGAGCGGATGACACCCATTTTTCTAAAACATCTTTGTGTTGAAACAAAACACATACACACCAAATTTTATTGTTGTAGGTTAGTTATGTGCTTACTAATGCAGTTTTCAAGTTTTGCGTTGTATGGAAGGTAGGCGTGTCCGTGGGCGGATCCAAAAAATATTCAATAGTGCAAATCCTTGGGTCCATGTGACCATGTGTACTAAGTTTCATCCAATTATCTCAACTTCTTCTTCTTATCCTGTGTATACGGACAACACACAGACGGACAGACGGACGGACGGACATGAATAGCTCGACTCACGAGGTGACGCTGATCAAGAATATATATACTTTTCCATACCGGACTCGCTTCGTTCTATGCGTTACAAACGTTTGCACAAAGTTAATATACCCTGACCTTTCAGGTTTAGGGTATAAAAAATTAAATATTTTTGGAACTTTTATGCTATAGTCTTTTTTTCAAAAGCTAACTTTTTGAAAAAGCTTTAATTTGCTTGTATCTCAAAAAGTGAATTTTTGTTTGTTTCTTGTAATTTCAGGTTTAAGGTATAATTAAGAATAAGAGTCAGAAAAGAGACTAATATTTTTTTTTTTCAAGAATCACAAGAAACTTAAAATGTAACTCTTATAAGACTTTGAAAACAGTCATAATTTTGACCTTTAAAGCATTTCAGACTCTTATACTAGTCATATTTTTGACTCTGACATATGCACCTTTATGAGTTTTTAAAATAAAGTTCAGCTAAACCCAAAAGTGGTGACCGGTGGCATGCAGGTGAAGTGTGTGGCTTAGCATGCTCGGAGCCCAAGTTCGATTCCTAGTTGCGGCAAAAGTTTTTTTTGTAAAAAATTTTTCTGAACGCTCACCACCTCTCAGCAGTCAATGGCAAACCTCAGAGAGTAAATTATGCTTTGTAAAGCTTCTTGAGAACATGAACTCTAGCCATTCGGAGTTGGCATAAAACATATAGGTCCAGTTCTCGGTCAATTGTGTGCAAACATGTTATAACGCACACAACAAAATTGATCATTTGAAGCTCGGTCGGAAGCTTGTTTTTGTTTTAACTCTTAAGTGCTCACTGTATCGTCTTTGATACAACCATTAGAACTCCTCTCTTTTTTCCATTAACGACTCGAAACCTATGAAATAAAAATTGTTGTAGTCGAAAACCACTACCGACTTATTAAAAAAAAAAAATAATCTCATCTAATATTTTTTTTTGGGAAAAATTTAATAAATTTAATTTTTGGCAATGTGAAAAATGGATACATGTGGGTCTTCGAAGACTATGAAAGTATATCTTTAACGATGTTATGAAATTTCAATCAATTACACTGAAAAATCACAGTGTTTCCTTTAAGATGCAACTACTTTTTTCACAATAACTTTTCAAAAATTATTTTTTTAAACTCACTGAGTAAACCGTGTTTACCTTACATTTTTACACAACATATAATTTTTTGATTAAAACTGGGACTCTTGGGCATTTAAGTGTTAAGACAACCGTTAGCTCTCCAAAATATATAAAAACCAAAATCTAAGAAAAACAAAACATAATATTTGAGAATATTTGAGAATACGTGAGGATCGATTATGTTGTGAAAAGTTTTTAATTCAATTCATTTTTATATCATTTATGTATATTTACGAATATTTTATTATCCGTATCGCATTCTATATCATATTTTAAATTGCTTTGAATTTTTTTTTTTTCTTCATTGCTTACAATGAATATTTCTTTGCTAAATCAGTGTCGAAGTATTGCATCTTTCGGTCAATTAAATTATGTGTTAATTTAGTTGGTTCTCATTAAAATGATCATCAGCACCCCAAGTGATGTTTTCGCTGCTGTTCACCATTTTTTTTTTTTTATGCCTTCGTATCAGATTTCACGCATTTGCATATTCATTTCAGTCCGTCCAGACTGCTGACTAAAAGTCAGTCAACCAGCACCATTTCACCACATTCAACTTTGGTTATTTGTTTATTTGTTTCAATGGTGTTTTTCCGCTGTCAGTTCTCATAACTGGCCACATGGCGGATATTAAAACGACACTCTAGCTGCGAGCACTGACACAGAAACAACAATAAACTTGAATAACAAAAACAAGAGCAAAAAGCCAGAGCCACACTTAATAAAGCAAACCAACAAGGGTTGAGCTAAAAAAAAAATAGGGGAGCAGGCAGTGGCGACCAAAACGGAAATAACGGAAACCAGGGATAGCATGAGTAGTTAATAATATAAACGAAGCATCGTCGATTGGTTATGAACACAAATTGCGTGGGTTTTTGGTTTTTTTGGAAACACTTTAAACTGGAAATGTTGGATTTTTAATATATGTAGATGGCGTTAACTTCACATCGCTTCGCAATGTTGGAAACTTATTTATTGCTAGTAATGTTGCAATACCATGAACACAAGGGGTTGTGCTGAATGTGCATGATATTGACTAAATGTTCTAGCAAGAGTTGGTCTGAGTTGAAATGGTTTTATTCGTAGTTACTTTTGTGAGCAACCACAAGCTTTGCATAAGCCCCAGCTTTATGCTTGGAGCGAGTGACAACTGCGAATTGGACACAACTAACGTTATTGACTTTGTCCTTCTTTCTTATTCCTGATGGTTATATTTTCTTGGTTTTTTCTTTATTAAAGTTTATTTTGAAAAAAGTTACAGCATTTGTCAAGCAGTAAATTCCACTTAAAGTTGCTACTATATTCACAATATTTACTGTAAAATAGCAAGTTGTTATATAAGCGCAGAAAGTGTAGGAAAAAAAAGACTTCTTAATTTTTTTTTATTTTTTTTTTTTTCAAAAATCCATCCAGCGGTTATAGTAAGTAGAAAACTAAGAGAAACTAAGTTGTAGCTGTAGTAAAAAATGTGGCAAAAACTTTGAAGTTATGTTGCCGTAAAACTTTCTCCACTATCTAGCTTGTGAATAATAAAAAAATAAATTTAAGCTTACAAGTAAGCAAGAAGAAAATTGAAAAAAAAAATTTGTAATCCAAATAATTTAAAAAAAAAAAAATATTGTTCCTTTAAGAAAACATGTTTATTCAGCAAAAGTTTACCAGGTTTAGCAAATGAAAAACAATTCATAAATCTTATTATTTACAATAATAAAAACAACTTTGCAGTAATACGTTTTAGAGGCCACTTGAGGTTAATAAATGCGACGCTGTGAAAAAGTAAAGCAGTTAGATAGGTTGAGATAGAGAGATAGAGAATGAATTTATTTATACTACGGTTAAAGTAAGGTTACTTTAAATTAAGACACAGCTTGGAGACCAATTTTATGCTTTGAATTGATGATGTTCAAAACAAGTCTGAAAAGTATCGAAAAATTTTCAAGTAAGACATAAAAGTTATGCTTTTGTTTACTTTTCCATAACTCTAATAGGTTAACTTATAGCATTGGAACAGTTGTGGTGGAATTCTGAAAATTGGTGACGGCCGTCAGAGAGTGTTAAACGTAAGTAGCATGTGAGCCTACGTACCGCGGTAGCCTGGGTTTTACACACCCATTTGACAGAAAACTTTTAATATTATAAAAACATATTTGTGGTTGGCCATCACCTATCCACAGACAATGGCAGAAAGCAAACAATGCCATATCATGCTTTTTAATTGAACATAATCAACAAAAGTGTTCATAAGAAGATCTGGAAAAGTCCTTTCAAGGGCCAAAATGGCAAAGTGGGCCCGATTGTTCTACAAGATACAGTGAAAGCTCCCATAAACAGACACTGATGGTTTCCCACTTTTTGTCTGTATTAAAGAGATATCCGCTTATAGGAATTTCGTAAAAAAATATATTATAATTTAAATTAAAAAAAAAATGAGCACTGCGATAACTGCGATACAGAAATTTGTTCAGAGTTTATTATTTTCATTATTTTTCTTTCAATGTTAAACACTTTTAAATTGATGACAGTGAAGATTTCCCAGATTTTTACTTTTGTCAGAACTTGGTACCTCCATAACTTTACTAAAAATAGTAATAAAAAAAAAATAGCTTTTATTCTTGTAAGTGGAAAGGGACCCTATAGTCTATAAATTTCAAGCAAATCGAAGACAATGAGGTCAATCACGACTTGCATTAGACATGGAATGGCCGATAACTGCGGAGCTTATTTTCAAAACCTGCTTTTGAAGCAAACGTAGTTTAGAGTAAAAGATAAAATACTGTTAAACTTTGAAAGGCACAAATAGGAAAGAAAGTGTTTTCACCATATCTGTTCTTAATCATATCTTTACTGGATTAAAGTTTTAAGAATAATCATATTTGGAAATGGTTATAAACGCTTTCACAACTCAGAAAAAACATTTAGAATTGAAATCCTCCAGAATTTGGAGTTCTATATTTTATTGCGCCCTAGGACATTTAAATTTTTAACGTTCAACCTATATATTTGTTTGAGAAATTTGCATATTAAAATATCACTAGAGTGGTCCCTGTCGAAATCGACCTTTGTTTTTTTAATTGAAGGAAATTGTTTTCAAATAATAGTTAAAAAAAAACTGTCGTGAACTTTTAAAAAAAAAACTCGCGTGTAGCAACGTACACCTGGCAGAAGTGAAACTTCTTAAACAGTAAAAACTAAGAAAGATTTTATTGTAAAAGAGAGAGAGAGAAAGTATCTGAAATGAAATTCAATCAATACAAAATGGAATAATATTCTATTTATTCAATATTTCAATGCATCCAGGAACCATAGCCGTAATGGTTTTTATCGAAAAAGTTACAAATTCACTGTTCTCTTTTATTTTTTTCCACAAAAATAAATGTTATTTCACATATTCACTGTTCTCTTTTATTTTTTTCGACAAAAATAAAAGTTATTTGGTGCCTTATATTTTATCGGTCAAAAATAATGGTTATTTTCTGCCGTTTATTTTTTCTGTCAAAAATATCAGGCAATTTCTATTTTTTGAAAGGAAATTTTAACGACTATTGATACCATTATTTTCATCCCATCGATGAGACATTTACTCATAGTGTCAACAGTTCAATATGTCAAGCAGTCTTAAGAAAAAAACACAAATTGCTTGATATTTTTGACCGAAAAAATAAAAATCGCAAAATAAACTATTATTTTTGACCGATAAAATAAAAGTCAAAAGTAAAGTTTATTTTTCCCCGAAAAAATCAAAGGCAATAAAATAACAGTTAACTTTTAAAAACTCAGTCGAAAATTTAAAAGGCACTTAATATTCATGAGGCTGAGAACATTTGTACCAAAATGGTATAATTGAAAAAGTCCTTCGACAATTTTTTTCATTATGTCTCTTTCATTTGAAAATTGCAAAATAACAGTTATTTTCGATCCCTTTGTACATCGCGTTCAGTTGATATTTTAGTTACTTTTAAATGTTTTCTCAACTTTGTCACTTTTTGAATGTTAGATTGCATTTGCATAGTACTCGTATTGTATTAACTGTTTTTCATGTTTTAAATCATCTCTAAGGTTTTTGATAACAACCAACGTTATGATATGTTCTTTCAAATAAAGTTATGAGCTCAGTAAGCAGTCGAATTTTTTCCGCTGGGATTTTATATTCAACTAAAAAAAATATGCAGTAAGTGTTCCAATAAAATTATAAGTTTATTTATGTTATGAAAGCATTTATAACAGTTGTTAATGAGAGATTTATCTGTCACTTTTTCTCCACAAAGTTGTTATATTAAATTTTCCCTTTATACTTTTAAGATGAAAATTAAATGTTACGGACCAAAACGCGTTCTTGAGCCATGGTTTGTGTCTGTGATACACTAGATCAATATTAATTATATTTGGTTGACCCGGTCAACTCGGTCAATATAAATTAAATTAATTTGCCGGGTTCAATTCTCGCTTGAGTCAATAATTTCTTTAAAATTTTCATATGAATTGAAAACGTTAGCCTTACTTACTTACTTAGATGGCACTTACCGTTGGTCGGTTTTGGCCTGGTCTAAGAATTTGCGCCTGCCTCTTTTGTCGTGCGCTTGCTGGCGCCAGTTGGAAACTCCAAGCGTTGTCAGGTTATCCAATGCCTGGTCTTTCCAACGGAGATGCGGTCTTCCTCGTCTGCGTTGGCAACCGCTGGGTACTGAATCCAATATTTTTTTCGCTGGAGCTTCGTCGTTCATTCTCTCGACATGACCTAGCCAGCGAAGCCGCTCTTTTTTAATACGCTTGACTATATCGATGTCGGCATATAACTCATACAGCTCGTGGTTCCATCGTATTCGGAACTCGCCATTGACGCAGATTGGACCATAGATCTTGCGAAGGATTTTTCTCTCGAACGCTCCCAAAGTCCTTTCATCAGAGCTGCTCAATGTCCAGGTTTGTGATGCGTATAGTAGGACGAGCATGATTATTGACTTATAGAGCGTCAGTTTTGTTCGTCGAGAGAGAGCTCTGCTTCTCAATTGCCTACTGAGCCCAAAGTAACACCTGTTGGCAAGAGTTATCCTTCGTTTAATCTCAATACTGATATCGTTGGAGGAGCTAATACTGGATCCCAGGTACACAAAGTCCTTCACTACCTCAAAGGAGGTGTAGTCAACAGTGACGTGGTTTCCAAGACGCTGGGACTGTTTGTTTGTTGACACAAGATACTTCGTTTTATCTGCGTTCACTGCAAGACCCATTCGACTCGACTCTTTTTCTAGCCTGGAGAATGCTGCACTGACCTCGCGAGTATTAAGGCCAATGATGTCAATATCATCAGCATACGCCAGCAGCATAACACTCTTATAGAAAATTGTGCCGCTGCGTCTCAGGTCAGCAGCTCGGATGATCTTCTCCATAACTATATTAAAGAAGTCGCATGATAAGGAATCAACTTGTCTGAAACCTCGCTTGGTATCGAACGGAAGGGAGAGGTCCTTCCCGATTTTCACTGCGCTGCTGGTGTTTTACAGTGTCATCCAGCAAAGACGTATAAGCTTCGCAGGAATACCAAATTCAGACATGATGGAGTATAGGTGATTCCTTATTGGACTGTCGAAGGCGGCTTTGAAATCGACAAAAAGATGGTGTGTGTCGATTTGTTTTTCGAGGGACTTTTCCATGATTTGTCGGAGCTTGAAGATCTGGTCGATGGGGGACTTTCCAGGTCTGAAGCCACACTGACAAAGTCCAATCAGTTGGTTGACGATGGGCTTTTGTCTTTTACACAATACGCTCGACAGGATCTTGTATGCGATATTAAGAAGGCTAACCCCACGGTAGTTGGCGCAAATGGTGGGATCGCCTTTCTTGTGGATTGGGCAGCGCCCACTGAGGTTCCAATCATCTGGAATGCATTCTTCCGACCATATTCTGCATAGAAGTCTGTGAATGCATTTAAACAGAGCTTCGCCACCGGTCTTAAACAGCTCAGCCGGTAAGCCATCGGCTCCTGCGGCTTTGTTGTTTTTAAGCCGAGCTATAGCTGTTAAGACCTCGTTATAGTCGGGCAGCGGAACTTCAACGCTGTCATCCATAATTGGGGTTTCCGGCATATCATCTCCACTGGCGGGATTGTTATCAGCGTCGCCATTTAAAAGACTAGAGAGGTGCTCCCTCCATAACATCAGTGTACTCTGGATATCTGTCACTAGATTCCCATTCTCATCCTTGCAGGAAAAGGCTCCGGTCTTAAAACCGTCGGCCAGGCGTCTTATTTTTTCGAAAAATTATCAAGTCTCATTTCTGTCGCCATGCATCTCAATTTTCTAGCACTCACGCATTTTCGCCTCTCGTTTTTTTCGCCTGAAAATGCGTCTCTCTTCCCTCCTCTTCTCTTGGTATCGCTCCATAACAGCACGCGTTACAACCGACTGCAGGGTGGTTTCGGCGAGGGCGATGGTAGCCTATCAGCTCTACGGCAGCCATACGCATAGAGTGGGATATGTGCATCCACTGTGCGCATATATCGTAGATCGGAGGAGTGCTTTCTTGAAGCAGGAGTGAGAGTAGAGTGGCGAAGGCTTTGGCCGTCCGTTTTGACTGCAACTTGTCGACGTCGAGCTTTCTTTGTGTAGGATTCTGAGCATTCTTCGCTGTGCACAGACGTGTGCGGATATTGGCTGCGACAAGATAATGATACAAGTCTATATTAGTACTACGGATCATGCGTACGTCTAGTATACTGGAAGAGTGCCTTACGTCAATCAAAACGTGATCAATTTGTTTGTGTGTTCTTTGATCCGGGGACCAGGTGGCTTTATGAATATTGAGATGCTTGAATCTAGTGCTACTAACGACCATGTTTCATGCTGCGGTGAAATTAAATAACCTCATTTCGTTATCGGATGTGTTGTCGTGGAGGCTGAAGTTTTCGACTGTTGGACCAATTATGTCTTCCTTACCCACCCTGGTGTTGAAGTCTCCAAGCACGATTTGTATGTCATGACGAGGGCAGCGCTCGTATGCGTCTTCAAGGCGGTCGTAAAAACTTTCTTTGGTCTCGTCATCTTTTTCTTCTGTCGAAGCGTGCGCACATATTAGGCTTATGTTAAAAAGTTTTGCCTTGAAGCGGATTATGGCAAGTCGTTCGTTCACAGGAGTGAATCGCAGGACATGATGTCGCATTCTCTTGCTAACTACAAATCCGCATCCAAACTCGTGCTTCTCCGTATGGACGCTGTAGTAGATATCACAGGATGCTTGCCGAAAGCAACCATATCCCTTCCATCGTATTTTTTGGATTGCAGTGATATCAGAATTTTATCTTTCCAGGATATCAATAGACAGTTGGATAGAGGCACAATTACAATAAGGTGCGGAAATTCCAGGTGCATATCCGTAAATCATTATCAGTTTTTCATTTGCGATAGTTGTCATCAGATTTGGGGATGATTCTTTTATTTATTCTTTTACGTTTCATTGAAATGCTTTTTTATGTGGTGGGCTTCAAACCCAACGCACAACCTTTGCTTGATGGACAAAGGGAAAGCCCGCCGCTCAAATTAGCCGCCAAATTGTATCGGGTGATAGCTTTTGACGATTCCAGGAGACACCACGTGGAGGTTTTGAGTCGACTTGAGACGATTTTGACATGGATAATGCTGGCCTCGCCAAGTTGTGGCAGTCAGACACGTAGCCATGTGAAGATCGCCCAATTGTCTCCCCGTATTCGAAAAACCGGTCATTAAAAAAACTTGCTTTTTCGGGTTATGGGAGAGATTGGTTTGTACATTTATTTGACTGGACAACTGGACTACTTTAGCTGTTTTGATAATTTTCGTTTGATTTTCTGAACATTTTAGATACACCCCGAGCCATTTAAACCTAGCTGCGTTAGATGTATGAGAATATTTTTAAAAATCATTTTATTTAATGTAACAGAATGCATTACATTGGACTTGTATTAAAAATATAACTGTGAATATTAAAACTGTGAGTAATATTGCTTATTAATAGCAATATATTCTAAATACTCAATAAATTTCGTTCTGTTTTAATAAACTAAATGTCAAAATGGTGATTAAATACAACATTATAGCTTGCCATTCAACCAACGTTATTTTGTGATTATCTTAGCCTTAGAGTTCCTTTCTGCGAAAAAAGAAGAGAAATTGAAAAACTAGGAAAACACAAGGTTAACCTATTCTCAAAGGCAGAAGTAGAGGGAATTGGTTGTTCATTAATTTACTTATGTGATATATGTAACTGTCAATATATCCATAGCTTACTTGCTTGCATGTGCTTTGGTGTTCCATCTGCTATCATTTAATATTAATTATGAGTGAAGGATGGAAGTAACATATTGTTTTGTTGTTGTTGTTCTAGGTTCTAGGCTGCTTTTGCTCCTGTTGAGTTAGTTATTTCAACTAAGCATTAGCGCAACCAAAATGGGTGTTTCGGGGTACAACCCCCTCCCCCCAAGAATTATTATTGTACCTAGCAAAATAGGATCCTATCAAAGTGATTTACAAAAAAAGTAATCACACGTCTTATCAAATTAATGAAAACCCCAAATGTATATTTCAATTCAATTCTCGTTGACTTGTAATTTCTGGGTGTTAAGTTTTTGTTAAGTTCTGATTCTGTTCACTTAGGGTTAATGACAATACTACGATATGAGTTGGCGGCTGAAATATTTGGGAAAAACTTAAGTTTTGTAATACAAAATAATAAAGCTTGAATTTGAGAACAATCGATTGCGTCACGCGCCACCGAAATAATTAAAGAAATTCCCTCTACAATTTTTATTTTTCGTCCTGTTTCTGTCTTAATTTTTTTAAACGCAAACTAACCCAAGCTCGGCAGGAATTAGGTTTAAAGTGAAGTCATGTGATTCAGTAAAAAAATTATTCAGATTGAATTCCGAAACAAGAGAAAAAAATTCCCGAATCTACTTCATTTAAAATTTTTCTAAATTGCCAAATATTGTCTGATTTTATGATATAAAGGCTTATAAGAAAAAAATGTGTTGGTTTGATTTAACTTCTGTTCACCCCCTTTTGTTTAGTGATATATTAAAGTGATACCAATAAGAAGGAATACTGACTACTAAAATGCTGAATTCTATCGAAATATTATCGTTTTAAGGATATATCAAGGTTTTGAAAATGGAAAATTATGAATTATAAAATATTTTTCACCAGTTACGGAAGGCAATCGGAATTGTTTTTGTACTGAATCATGCGGCTTTACTGGATACTTGATTGTCACAAAGAATTTTGGTAAGTTGTAAGCGTTCAAAAAATTACGACAAACTCAAAATTTAAGAAACAAGTCGTAAAACGGCAGTGCAACGTAAGTTGCAATACATTTTGATAGTACAGAGGCTGAACAGTTTTCATCGTTCGGCCGTTGCACGAACGTGATGGTATGAGTTAAAAAATTTATTTTTTTTCGGCTAGAGATCAAATTTTGACAACGGACAAGATTGCGCTATTCCATATTAACTAAAATATTTCAGTTGATATAAAGGGCGATTTTTGAAGCATTTAGTTTTTAAAAATAAACGAATATTTGCAATTGTAAGTAAAATATTTATTTTCAAAATGTTCTTGTTGAAATTTTATTGAAACCACATATCAAATTAGTTCAACTTTTTCAATTTGGGGGTAAAAACAGTCAGTAACCGTCGTACCAGTGCGATTTCATTATTTTTGAAAAAAAAAAGGTTCAATGATGTCGCCGGCCCACAAATCGCACAAAACAGTGCATATTTCTGGTGGATGCATTGGCAGTTCTAAGCATAGCTTTTAAATAATGATTAGTAATCGTATTCATTAGAAATTAAATTATTTTTATTAAACACTAGCGGATGTTACCTGGTGTTACTCGGGGTTGTGCCTCAAGCTCATTTTTACGTTTTTAAAATTATAATTTTGATAATCATCAATTCAATTTTAAAATTTGTTAAATAATCATTTTTTGGGGTTTTGCCCCCTCCTTCCGTCGAAAGTGATTAAAACAAAAAATTACATCTTCAACGTCTCGATCTGAAGTCTGGTTTCTGAGGAAAATGGACACCCACACTCAACAAAAAACACATATTTTCCTCCGGTGAAAAATTTCTCTATTTTCGATAATTGCAATTTTCTCTTTTCAAATACAATTTTCTTCAATTAGAATAAATTTTCACATTTTCGAAGAAGTATATCTTCACTTCTAAAAAATGGAAGTATTTCTATGTCTCTTATAATGATAATTATTTTACTCGCACAAAAAATTATCATTTAGAGAGAAAAATTTACTGAAAATGAAAAATTGTTCCTATTTTTTGATAAAAAATTCACTATGAGAAGTATTTTCTTCAATGAAAACAAATTTTTTCTCAAAATAAATGGTCTTTTTCTCTAAAACTGATATATTTTTATATATTTCTCTTATATTCTATTTTATAGAAACTTTTTTTATCATTTTAAGAGAATTTTAGGATCGCATTTAGAGAAAGGCATTCTCTGGAGCAAAGTCTAAATCATTTTTCTCTTAATATGATGCCTTTTTATCAAATTCCGAAAAATTTTTTTCTGAGTGCAGTTTTCTTAGCATGCATTTAATATGCAATTTTTCTCAAATAAATTTCAATTTTAAAAAATCCTTTAAGCATCGATTCGATTTTTAGATTGTCTTCGTTCAACTTCGGTTTTGGTCGATACTGTTTGGTATGTTTTTCATCTTGAAAAAGCTTCTGCTCGTGTTCGTTTAACTTTTTTTTTTCGTTCGTCTTTGGTTCTTGACTTTGTTTGCCTACGGCTCATTCCTTGATTTTTGTCGAAAGAACTTTTAAAAGCATAGGATCTATTTAAGTAACAGATACAAATGACTACCAAGTTTTATCAACATCGGTTCATCCGTTTTGACGTGAATGAGAAAAACATAGTTGATTGAATAAAGTGCCCTTTCACGGAAGTTTTCTGAGATTTAAGTAGCCTCAAATCTGTTGCAGGGTCAAGTTATTTCACCTGCCAAATTTTAGTAAGATCGGTCAAGTCATTTAAGAGCTATTGAGTCTTAACAATGCACTACTTAAAGCGCCCTCTTGCGGAAGTCTTTGGAATTTTTTATATCTTATGTTTTATCTTGGGTGCAGTTGAACGTTCATACCAAATTTCATTGAAATCGGTTCGGGCATTTAGGAGTTATTGAGTCTTAAAAACGCACTACTTAAAGCGCCCTCTTACGGAAATCTTTGGAATTTTGTTTAGCCTATGTTATCTTGGGCGCAGTCAAGCCTTCATTCCTAATTTAAATGAAATAGGTCCAAGTGCTTAGGAGTTATTATATTATAGCCACGCCCACTTTTTTATTTATGCTTTCAGACGTTTAGAAGTTATTATAGAGTGCCACGCCCACATACTTGCGCCCACTTTTTTACACCCCCTATGTTCTTTCTCTTTATGAAAGGTACTCGGTGTCCAAATTTCAGCTCAATCGGATAAACGGTGCGCGAGCCTATACGGAACAGATAGAAAGACACACTGACAGACAGGAGGACAAACATTTGATTTTATATATAAGAAGATTTGAAATAATTAATTAAGTATTATTATTTTCTGTTTGGCTCAGTAATCAAACGATTACGATTACAAATAATCAAATTTTTATCACGATTTCTTGAAATTACGAAAATAATCAAAAAGAATCAAAAATAATCCACAAAAATAGTCCGATTATTTTTAGAGATTACTTTTGATTATTTTTGATTATTTTAAGAATTTTTTGCTTCTTTGGCTCAAAGTCTGAAAATAATCAAAAGTTATCTTTTAAAATATTCGGATTATTTTTGTTGATTTTTTGGAAGCTTTTTGATTATTTTCGTAATTTCAAGTAATCGTGTTTATAAATTGATTATTTGTAATCGTAATCAATTACTAATCAGAAGCTTGTCACCTAAGAATTATATAATGATTATAATTCTTTTTGAAAACTAATCTAATTGATTACTAATCGTAATAAGCAGCAAAAATTCTTAAAATAATCAAAAGTAATTTTCAAAAATAATCAGACTATTTTTGTGGATTACTTTAGATTCTTTTGGATTATTTTGTAATTTCAAATAATCATGATTATAATTTGATTATTTGCAATCGTAATTGTTTGATTACTCAGCCAAACAGAAAAGAATCGTACTTAATTAATTATTTCAAATGTTTTATAAAAATAATCTAATATCTAATGAATACGATTACTAATAATTATTTAACAGCTATGGTTGAAACTTATTGCTGTCAGGCTTGAGATGCCTGCCTGAAGATGAAACAAGGAAACATTAGTGCAAATATAAGACGCATTAACCGCTTCATCACATCCGCTGTAAAAACGTAAAATTGTTTTCATATATGAGCTCGATATTTGTCAAAATCCCTCCCAAAAAAAAATTCCTGGTTGCGCCCCTGCAACCAAGACTGTTGCTGCTGCTATTGCTATTGTCGTTAATATTAATGACCACATATTGACAACTTAATTGATTTGGGAATTTGATAAAAATCTCTACAACAATAACAACAGCAATAACAATATGAAAATTATTAATATAAATATTAGAAAAGTAGCAACAGCTGCTGACATTTTGTTGAGCTTATGTTTATTTTTGATAAACAGCATTTAAATTATTGTAGCTTGGGGTGTAGCTTGCTGTTGTTTTTTTTTAGTTTGTTTTTGCTATGGCTAAATGCCAAATTCCTTCAACACAAAAATGGCATATTATTAATAAAAAATGTATTATTAATTTATTCATAGTTGCTTCTATGAGTTGATATATATTATTTTCAAAATCCGAAAATAACTTTTTGTGTGACAGCAATATTATGTTGAAATATTATTTGCTGTCAGTAGAAATTTTTTAGGCAATTTTAAAAATAGCACAAAAAATAAACGAATTAAAATGTTGAATGTCAATTTTTAGTTTTATTAGTTAAACTAAAATTTTTAGAGTTCATTATGCAGCAAACAAGCTATCGGCTATGGCACAAAATTAATTATGTTTCCATAAGATGCGAAATGAAGAAGGCTTTAATTATTAATATATATATAAAAATATTTACATGCGTCACTTAAACAAATAATTCTGGTCAAGGATAGCATATTGCTTATAATAACTTTAGCGCAAAATTCTTATCAGCAGTTAAAGCAACACCTCCTCGAAAAAGTCCTGTTCATAGAAACTTAGTAAACCTTAACGCAATATGGGTTGAACCTAATTAAAGTGCCAGCACAAAAAACTTAAAAAAAAAAACACTAGCTAGCTCAAATTGAACGCATAAAGTTAACGTTTATAAAACAATAAATTACATTCAACTCCAAACAACGGCATCTTTAACAAAAACCAATTTATTTCGAACAACATTGATGCAAAATAAGTTATATTTAACTTTTACAACGCCAACTTTGGCCAAAATAGGCAAGCGCTATGTAGAAGAAAACCACACTTCAGAATTATAAATAATGCACTTCGCGTGTGTGGTGATGGGTGACGGCCAAACGGCAGTTAGCTGCAACTTTTACTCAAGAAACTCACGTCTCTTGGATCTCCGACAGGTTTGCGTGCTTGGCTAACATTCATCATTTGGCTAACAGCTAATAAAATGCTTTTGCAGAAAAGATAACAATAGTCCGCGCGCACACAAAATCACTCAAAATACAAGCCAGCTAAGAATTCGACAAGCCTGTTGAAAATTGTATTTTTTTTTTTTTTGTTTTGCCCTCCACTTGAGTTTATCTTCAATTTATTTTCGTGCAGTGCATGTGTTTTCGGACTGCTTCTTTAAACTCTTAAGTAGCTGAATCACTCTAACTGGGGCCCAGCTGCCGCACGCTATGTTCAAGTGCAATTAAATGGCAATAACGGATGCTTAAGCGCGCGCTTCCTTCCTTCCATGCATATCCGCTTAACACAAATGGCGGCCGGAGGTGGCGTGCGTTTGGCAAACAACTATGTTAGCAAAATGGCGCAATTGCTCACTATAACTGTTTACACTGTTTATGTTGTGTGGGTGTGTGAGAGAGTGAGTGAGTGAGTGACTTAGTATGTTTGAGTGAGTTAAAGTGGTTTATAGTATGTATTCATGTTTGGCTATGCGTGTTAATACTGTTAAGTTCAATGCTTGCAAACATTGTGCATTTGACCGGACAAAATAGCAGCTGTTTATAAGCCATAACAGGCTGCACCTCTGCTAATACATGTAAGTTTGAAATTAAGCTTGAATATTGTTTTAATTGGATAATAATTTGGAGGATTGCCGAAAATGAAGTGCAATTAATCCAAGGGATTGATACACGTTTGCTCATTATCGTCCACATGATTTTCTACAATGGGAGCGAAGGTTACTATAAAACGTTCACTTACTTGAGAATACTTCTGGGTACCATTTGCAATTTTGACCTGTGTAATTAAGATCTTTATAGCTGAAGAATGACTCTTTTTTTGTAGGCAAAAAATTTCAGATATTTCATTAGGAAAATACTACATTTTAGTACATATTGATGCTAGAATAATAGGTCCTATACATAACTCAGTCTCAGTCTTAGAAGTTTATGATTTAAATGCAATGGTTACTTGTATGGAAATTATGATAAGTGAAAGCTTCCGAACAAGCACATATAGTTCGATAAGGTTAAGAAATGCAAATATTCGGAAGCTGAAGCATCGATTGCGCTTCGACAGAGCTTGAGACTTAAAGTTTTCTTAACGAAAACATAATTTATATAATAGTTGCTGTGAAATTTTCAGAAGTTGAGAAGTTTTATAAAAAACCTAATTTAAAGTTAATATCTTCTAATATATAAAAATCTCGTGTCACGGTGTTAGTGTTTAAACTCCTCCGAAAGGGCTGGACAGATTTTCATGAAATTTTTTTTTGTTTATTTGTTAGGTATGAGAATAGGTCGTAAAATATTTTTATCCTCCTACTCGCGAGGGACGTGGCACTTTTTCAAGAACACAAATTTTCGGTTTAACTTTCGATCTATAAGTCACACATCAATGAAACTGTGTACAAACTTACTATTTAGTTGTGTACTTAGGTTGGCAACCATTGAAATGGGGTCGTCATACAATTCAATTCAAGTTCTTGATATCGAATAGATTTGAAAGTAAATAAACGTCATATAACAATGAAACTAAGTATGAAGTATCTAATTTATTGGCCAGGTCTTTCAATTATAAAACTGATAAGAATTGGGAAACGGGGCGCGGATCCTCCCATAAAATAAAAATTTCCCAAAGGGAATACCTATGAATAATAATAACAATAATAATAATACTAATAATACCCGAATGGACTTATTATTTGGCGGTGCCCTGCTACTGGAAAACTATAACGGGCATTGCACAAGTGGTATGGCTGCGACCATATAAGACACATTTTTATACCCCCACGCGTACTGCGTAAGGGGTATATTAATTTTGTCACGACGTGTGTAACACCCAAAAGGAGACGTGGTAGGTAAAGAAAAGTATATATATTCTTGATCAGAATCACCACTTGAGTTGATTTAGCCATGTCCGTCTGTCTGTCCGTCTGTCTGTGGACACGATTGCAGCCGCAATTTTGAAGCTATCGTGCTGAAATTCAATATTTAAGCTTTTTTTAAAAAACTAAGATCAAGTTCGAGAATGGGTTCAATCGGATGAAAACCACGCCTACCTCCCATACAATCCCAAAATTGAAAACTCTGTAAAAAGACTACTATTCCAGCTACAATACTGAAATTCGGTATTTGTATATTCTATGTCAAAAATAAGGTGTGTACGAAAAATGAGCAACATCCACCCACAAACACGCCCACCTCCCATACAACCCCAAAATTGAAAAATCTATAAAGAGGCTAATATTAAAGTTACAAGACGGAAACTCGGTATTTAAGTATTCTATATCAAAACTGAGATGTGTTAGAAAAATGGGCGTCATCCACATACTAACAC
The DNA here is from genome assembly GCA_958299015.1 of Tetanocera ferruginea. Lineage (NCBI taxonomy): Eukaryota > Metazoa > Arthropoda > Insecta > Diptera > Sciomyzidae > Tetanocera > Tetanocera ferruginea. The sequence goes on from OY282640.1 coordinate 135,067,009, forward strand.
GTCCCCCTCCCAAACAACCCCAATATTGAAAACCCTATAAAGAGGCTAATATTAAAGGTACAAAACGGAAACTCGATATTAGTGTATTCCATGACAAAACTGAGGTGTGTTAGAAAATTGGGCGTGATACACAAACTAACACGCCCACCTCCCATACAACCCCAAAATTGAAAACGATATAAAATGACTTATATTTAAGCTGTAGGAAAACAAGTTGATATGTATTTTAGACACATAAAAATAATAAAATCTCTCAAAATCTCATTAAAAAGCTCTCCACTTTAAGATTATTTTACCTTTAAAAATCGGCCGTGGGAGTGGGAAAGCCACACTGATAAGATCCAATCAGTGTTTTGGTATGCGGCTTCAATCTTTCACAAAATACGCAAGAAAGAATGGCCATGGCAAAGTTTTACATTTCAAATTTCATACAAATCATTTCAAACATCTATCGAAGGATTGAAACTTTAAAAATAGCTTCAAAGCAGCTTTTACTCTGACAGCCTAATGGCTAAATCGCAATACTGCGTTAGGTCGGTCGTGCGTTGACAGCTCGAGTATAGATCAAAGTTCTTATGGTGCAAATCTAAATTCGACGTCAAGCGTTGGTCGTACTTTATAAAGTAAAACAAGAAGAAGACATAAAATACGACCAATGTACGATCTAACGAGATAAGTAGAAAAATGTTCTACTCGGTCGTGCGTTTGACATTTCTTCATAGAGCAGAGTTGCATTATCATTGAAACTGCTTAATTTGTGGGTGTTTTATATTTTCACTGGCAACGAAAGATTTTCGTGGGATTTCGTTTATAATCGCTGGAATTTACGTTTTATATAATGTTTTTTTAATAACTAATGCTATTTAAGTAATCAAATGAAAATGTTGATAAAGTTCGATATCTTAAACATTTACATAGAAATTGCGAGATTAAGAATAAGGGGAAAAACAACTTTTGTGGGCATTCTTATATAGCTGCTTTTATTGGCATCGCCAAAATTACAGACGCACGATCTGTCAGCGCAGCATTGAGTTTTGAAAAGTTATAGGTCGTGCGTTCTGACAGCTCATCTCGTAAAGTTTATGCAACGTCGATATAAAGTACGATCGGCGCACGACCGACCTAACGTAGTATTGCGATTTCAGCATAACAGCGTTAGGCGTTGTGCTATATAACGCTTCTCAAAATAGTTAAGCGCCATACCGCAATTGAAGCGTTACGTTTAAATGTCAAAATCTTATTTAAATGTCAAATATTTATGTAGTGTCTAAAAAAAAATTAAAAAAAACTGCTTTCATTCATGAAAAGTTCATGATTAGCTCCCAGATGACTCATGTGCACTGTTATGGTTTCTATTCTGTGACAAAAACACGCTGCAACTATTGTTGATGAGGCCTTCACAACTCTTTTCGGTTTCGTGGTTTTGTTGGACAAAATTAGGTGGTTAAGAGAATTGTTAACTAAGCGCCAACAGATCCCATTAGATTTCTTAGCTACCAATATTGTCGATATGTTACTTTTGGAACCTATTGCCCGTAGGTTCCAAATTGCTCTGACAAAATTGGAAATTCAGATGGGTTGGCGTTAGCGCGTTGTTTATTTCAGTATGTTTCATACAAAACATTCGAACATGAGAAAATTTTAACAGTTAAACAACGCTAACGCTCCAATTTAGAAATGACTGTAAGGCTCATGTCAGAATGAACGCTACAAGCGATGCGATGCTACAAAGCTACTCGAAGCTACAAACTTCTGCCTGTGGCTTTCTATGAAAAACTTCTGTTTGTTTTGGAACGTGTTGCCGAACATTTGCAATTTAATTTGAATGAAATGACAAGAAACCTGAATTAAAACTAACTCTTGAGTATTTGAGTAATTCTACTGTACTCTATGTGTTTATTGGTTGTGTGGTGTTGTGTGTCATTACGGTACATCACAATAAATCCATTGATTCATGAGAGAACTGAGCACTGCATCAATTCATATCAGCATAAACATTATTCTTGTTCATTCATTTGCCATATGTATAAAACAGGAACGAGTATGAGTGGATATGAGTCGCAGTTCTTCTTTGACTAAAATCCACCAATACTCTTTTTACGTTAGTCAACCAATGGCCAATGACAAAAACAAGAATAATTGCAGATCACTGCTTGCTTCGGCCGATAATGTCGATATCATCAGTGTACTCAAGTAGCTAGACACCTTTCTAGAATATGCTTCCATTGCGGTGTACACTTTCGCAAGATCCCCTCCATGATGAAATTGAAGAGATCGCATGAAAACGGATCGCCTTGTCTTAAACCTCGTTCTGTATAAAAGGTTTTGGAGAGGTCATTTTCTACCTTGACGGAGCTGCATGTATTGCTCAAGATCATCTTGGAGAGTCTTATCAACTCTGCAGGTATACCAAACAGCTTCATAATTAACAAAGAGATAGTGGGTTTCGATATTATTTTCGTGGGGTTAGTAAAAATCTGGTCTACGGAGAACGTAACAAGAGGAAAGCCACACTGATAAGGTCCAATCAGCATTTTGGTATGCTTCTTCAATCTTTCACACAATACGCAAGAAAGAACCTTGCTTGTATGCTACACTAAGGGAAAAAGTTATGTAGTCAGTACAGAGACAGCTATGTAAAATCTATGCAATGCAAATTGTATGAGAACGCAACAAGAGCAGTATTTATTGAGTAAAGGGAGCGTGTACTGACTACATATCAATTTATTCACTTTTTAAAATGAATAAAAAATGTATTCAATACATCATGTTATGTGTTGAATACATAGCAGACTTCAATAGATACAAGCAACGTGTACTCAATCAACGTGTTATGTAATTTTTTACAAAAACTTTACTCAATACATAAAATATAGACTCAGTACACGTCCCCCTTATACGATTGAAGTGACACATTTATTCAGTACATAACATATGGACTCAGTACACGTATCTCTTGCACATCGGCACACGATTTTGCTGTTTTATGTCATTCGTTTCTTGATTTTCAAATAAGCAACACCTCTAAAGTCTGTAGAAAATCAGAGCGGGAATGAGTTTATCCACTGTACTCTAGAACAAAAGCGATGATTGGATAAGAATTAAATGGCTGGGTTTCTATAAGTAATTGCCAATTATTTTGTGAAATGTAGTCATTTCTTTATAAAATTATTTATTGCATTTGTTGAGAGGGTGCTTTAGGCACAGGCATAAATTGTGTATATATTCAATACATGGAATTATGAACAAAAAATATATAATGAATACATTATGCATGTACTCATTGCATAAAATTATGTTTTTAACATATGTAATGAGTAAATGATGTATGTACTCATTATATAAATGTATGCACTAAAAATATGTAATGAGTAAATTATGTATGTACTCATTACATAAAATTATGCATTTAAAATATGTAATAAGTAAATAATGTATGTACTCATTGCATAAAATTATTTACTCCAAATATGTAATGAGTAAATTATGTATGTACTGAGTCAATAATTTATGTAATACGTACATAAGATCTTTACTCATTACATAAAATTATTTGTAACAGTTTGCGATGAGTACAGTGAGCATGTACTCACCACATACATCCATGAATTCACGACACATATTTATGCGTTGAGTACATAAAATTCTTTATTGACTACATAACCGCTTGAAAGCATTATGTAGTCAATAAAGATTTCAACATGTACTCAATACATGAAAAATGTAAAATTTTTGTGTGCAGAAAACTATGCGATGAGTACATAAATTTATGTATTGAGTCCATAGGTTTTTCCCTCTGTGTATGGAAACTAGACTGATACTTCGGTAGCTGGCGCAAGTTATCGGGTCTATTTTCTTTAGTATAGGACAAAGCGCACTAACCCCATGCGCTTCCCCATTTGCAGACAGCATATACTTTGTTTTGCCCTCGTTCACCGTCAAACCCACTTTGGCTGATTCCTTTTTGATAGCGGCGAAAGCAGCAGTTACATCTCTCTTGATTCGGCCGATATATCGATATCATCAGCGTACGCAAGAAGCTTGACACCTTTGTAGAATATGGTTCCATTGCGATTTACTGCTGCCTTTCGTAAGATCCACTCCATGATAAAATTGAAGAGATCGCATTATAGCGGGTCGCCTTGTGTGAAACCTACTTCGGTATTAAAGGTTTTGAAGAGGTAAATTCCTACCTAGGCGGAGCTACATGTATGGTCTTTGGTGGACTTGCCAGGTTGAAAGCCATACTGATAAGGTCCAATCAGTGTTTTGGTATGCGGCTTCAATCTTTCACACAATACGCTTGATACTCCGGTAGTTGGCGCATATTGTCGGGTCTTCTTTCTTAAGGACAAAAGACACTGAGATTCGAATCGTCGGGCATACTTTCCGTTAGCCATATTTTGCTGATGAGTTGATGCATGTACCTTCTCAATTCACCGTCGCCGGTTTTAAACAATTCAGCGGCCAGGCTGTCAGCAGATGCTGCTTGTTGTTTTTGAGTCGCTGAATAGCAAAATTAACCTAGTTATGGCTATGATGAAGAATTTTCACTCTATCATCATTCGATTGGTGGTGTCAGACTGCATTTGCCAAAGGAGGCGTTGTTAGGACCGTCACCTGCAGGCAGATTTGACAAAATACTGCCTTCATTATCTTTGAGCGCATTGCGTACCTGTAACCAGATCAACATTTTCATATATACAAGTGGATGCTCCGGGCTTGAAACCTTGGATTAGATGCTTATCCAGTTAGTAGAATTTTCGAGCATCCTTCTTGCCTTGGTAGGTACACCTCAATTATTTCTTTTCTCAGAAAAGGTATCTCTCTTCCTTCCTCTTTTCGCGATAGTTTTTCTTTTCTTACCAAGATTTCTCTATGGTTTTACCCTAGAAGATTCTTAATGATATTGGCTATCTCATACATCTATTAGGTTTTCTTTTTGGTTTTTTTAAAGAAGAAATCTTATACAGTTGCTAGGCTTTCTTCTAAATGTTTTTTAAGAAGAAATCTTATACTGCTTCTAGGTATTTTTCTTGATTTTTTTTTCAGAAGGAATCAAAGGCAACAAAGTTTCCTACAAGATTTGCTTTTCTTCTCAATAGGCATAAATAAATATGAAAATATGGATTTTAGAAGACATTAACGAGATATCTTATTAAATAAATTTAAGAATATTTTTGTTGAAAAACAAGAAGATTTTTTCTTAAAAAAATACCTCTAGTATTTTATCATGCTCCTTGTTCTCAATACGTTTAAACAAAAAATTTTATAAATTTTATGTGGAACTAATTTTTTTCTGTGTATATTCTTCGCATTGAAGAATCGCATGGATGCAACGCGATAATGGTCGGAGTCAATATTGACCTCCCGAAATGTGTGCACATTCAGTTCGCTTGAAGAGTGCCTTCCGTCGATCACTTCATGATGAATCTGGTTGATATCGATCTTTTGATCAGGGGACAACCAGGTGGCCTTGTTGATATCGAATTGTTGTTATCTGGTGTTACTAACTACCATGTTTCGCGCTGCGGTGAAGTCGATAAGTCTTAGACCGTTGTTCGAAGTGGTCTCGTGCAGACTGAACTGACCGAAAGTGCAGCCAAAGATGCCTTCTTTCTTGACTTTCGCGTTGAAATCGAGCATTATCATATTTGTTGGTCAATTTTTCGTAAGATGGTGTCGTTTCTTTTTTTATGAAATCGAATGGAATGAGCTTCATACAAAATTCCGCTGGGCCTTTATATAGGCCCTGATATTGATCAAACCTTTATTAGTATAGTTTTGGAAACTGATATAAAGTATTTTTCGATAAACTTCCGAGTTGTCTATATCAACAATACCGGCAGTATAAAAGTTAAATATGAATTTCAGCAACAGAGCTTATTAGTGCAAAATTGTGGCAATTAAGTAATTAAAATTTTATTAACAAAATGTCGACAATATCCTTAATACCTACTAACATTTTTTGGTGGTCGTATGAAAATATTACTCAATATAACTGCCAAATAATTGTGACGTAAGGCGTTGGCAACACTTATTTAAAATTCAGCATTCTTCTAGTGGGTTTATATTTAGCACCAACTTAAGTACAGCCATTTTTACTAAAATAAACGTGACCGCAGAAAAACAGAGGAGAAAGTGTTGTTCCTGTCGGCACTGCTGCTGTGGTTACTGCGCTTAACTGTAATGACGGCAACTACTTGTGCTATGTTGACTACAGCTGCAAGTCAGGCGACGACGACGACAACGACAACAAAATTTCAGTAGTTTTTTATTTTGTTGTAATTCATAATGATTATTTTTAGCTGCAAATGCAACACAGTAGTGGTTTCAGCTGGTGAATTTAAAGGTGTGGTAGATGGTGGGCGGCATAATAGCAGAAGCAGCAACAGCAGCAGCTGCAATTTCAAAATTCATTTCATGTTTGAATATTTTGCATAACGCAACGAAATTTTATGGTGCAGCACTGCTGGTGCGACCTGCATTTGAGACGGTATACCTATGAGCCGATGGGCTAACGGGGGCTGATGAATGTTGTGCAAGCAATGTGCGGCTTTTAAGGTGGATTTTGTTGGTGTTAGCAGAGTTTCCGAGATGGTCTAGTATTATGCAAAGTGTGCAAACGTGGTGTTGTATTTCAATTTTACTTTTTAAGCTCTTCTAAGCTTTCTGATGTGATTTACGGCTGTTGCGGAAAAGTTAATGAGATATAGCAAAGAAACAAGAAGTTAGAAAAGAAAAAGAGTAGAAGATATAAACGCAGTTGAGCTGTTTATATAAGATAATTAAAATGTTTCTTTATGTAGGAGATAAATGCATCAGTTGCAAAATACAAGATATATAAGGCAAAATATTAAAAATTGTGTTCTTTATACAGGGTATCCCGCAACTGAGTGCGGAGACGGAGGTGAAAGGTAATGTAGAGTTGAACAAAAAATCGTATGAGAGCGGGGGTCTATTTTCATATTCTTAGGAGTTACAGGGTTAATTAGTATTTTACGATTTTGATTCAAATTATTGTTTCTAACACAAAAACTAACTCACAGAAGAAACTACTTAATTTGAACTTTGAGTCCAAATTTCTCAGAATTTCACGTAACAAATTAAATTATTTTTCATAATAAATCTTGTAATTTATTCAATTTTCTTTTCAATGACACTTTAAACATAAACATATCCTTAAAAATAAAAAAAGTTGACTGTACTTTGAAAACAATATTCTTATTATTGTATTCTTATTCTTATTATTATTCACAATATTCTTATTAGAAGTATATGGAGGTGGGATAAAATATCATAAGATAATATCATTGTTTTCTTATAAGTATAATTTGTAAGTGCAGTCAACTTTTTTATTTTTAGACACATGTTTATACTTTAAGTGTCCTTAAAAAGATAATTGAATAAATTATAAGATTTATTATGAAAAATAATCTTATATATTAATATGTGAACATTAAAGTTTGTCGTACGCTTTTTTTGTATTAATGAAACCTCAAAATAAATGGAACTTATATCATTCGAAAGGTTATGTTGCCCAGATGTGCAGAATGTACATATAAATGATATATCTGATAGAGGGGGTTCCCAACCTTCTAAGAGAGAAACTAATTTTTTTAAAAAAACCCGCTATTTGATTCATATGAAATTTGGTTGGGGGAGAGTTTTTGAGTTGGTCGAATTTGAATTTTTTTTAAAAGTAACAATTTTTTAAAAAAATTTAGTTTATGCATTCTTTAATTGTAAAATTAGTAGAAAAATGTGTTTTGAACTCAAAAATTTGACTTTCTATGTGAATATCTTGGTCGGATTTTAACGGTTTTTCAATTTTTCTAAATTTTTCTAAAAGTTTGTTAAATTTTCTTTCAAATGTGATAAAAATTACAGCAAAGTTCTAACCAAAAGTATTTTTAATGAATTTTCTTAATATTGTCGTTAGTTATTTAGCGTGTGTTTCAACCAAATGCCAAGAGAGAGAAAAAAATGTCTCAAATTTAATGTTCTAAATTCTGAAGCAAATATCTCCGCAATCTGTAAATAGATTTTATTTATTTCCTTTTTGTATTTAAGTCTAATCAGTTAACTTAAAAAAAACTTTAGAAAATAATACCGTTTTTTGTTTGTTTATATTTAAATTATTCCTTTTAAAAAAAGACCATAAAATTTCATTTATTCTTAAAATATGGGGTAAAAAAAATTTTTGTTGTAAAAAAAACAAAAACTCAAAATTGCATTTTTGATTTTCTTTCAAAATCTGTACCGAAATTTAGGTGAATTTATTTTGTCTTGACACTAAAATAATAAACTGTCCGTGCCATCAAAAAATCAAGGCTACCCCCTATGATTTCTTTGACAAAATTAAATTTTTTTAAAATGTTGTTTTTCTGTTTTTGAACAAAATAATAACATAAAAAAATTATTTTTTTTGAAGAAAATAGCTTTATATCTCTAATCAATTAAAAGTTATAGCCTCGAACTTGTTCGAATGTTATTTGTTATTGGTCGAATTTCGACTCCAGGCGATACTAGTTTAATTTATTACGTAAAATTCTGAGAAATTTGCACTCCCTGAGACATCCCTCATATATGTAAAAATAAGAAACTAAAAATTGATAACCAGTCACGAAAATCTTAAAGCTTCAGCATTTATTGAAAACCATTGATACGTTTTTTTTTATTTTCATCTGAATTGTTAAACAATTTTCTCAGAATAGCTTTTCAAAATGGAATTTTCACAAATTATCTGCGCGCTCTTTGTCCCTAAGCGAAATCCTGCACAAGCTACTCATATAGAATGAGACATTTTTCAGTTTAAAATAGTTCTATCAAATATGCATGACACAGCAGTAAAGTTAGGAGTAGGCTTAGGCATTAAATTTTCTACTTTAATGTATTCATTAAAAATGACGATTATAAATCAAGTTTTACTTTCAATTTACTACAGCTATTCTACTCAATTATACGATCATTAATTCTGGCTGTCTGGCTGCTTAATTCAACTCTACTTATCTCGTCACAACTCAACTTAATTCAGCTGAACCACCAACGCTTTCTGCCATCTTAGCCAGCTGGATGTCATTTGCTACAATCTGCTTGTATCGTACTTAAGAGTATTTCGTCTAATTCACTTCTTGTTTTGTTTTTTTTTTTTTTTCTTTATTTTATATTTATCGTCCATTCTTTCTAACGTTGTTGGTTACAGTGTCCTTTAGAGTGCGCACTGTTGGTATGTGAGCTCTCAAGTTAGAGTCAGTGTATGTGTGTGCGTGTGTGTGTCTAACTGGCACATCCTTACAGACTAGGTTACTAGCTCAACACTACCAACAGACAGTTCAGCAGAACAGTTGGTAGACGGGTATTCAACGGTGTATCAAAATCGGTGCTTATACATATATAATCACAAGCTCACAAGGACTTCCGCTACCCTTTGTGTAGCTGCTCTTATTGTTGTTGTTGTTGTGTCGTTTTTGTTGTTGTAGTGTTGTATGTGGTGTTGCTTAATGATTTGACTATGAATATAGCAGAAGTTCCAACGGCTGCACAGCTGTTGATGTTGAAAAAGAGTCGGCTGTAAATCTGTGCTTTGACTTAAACACTTAATCGTTCTGTGCCAGTGTTTGCTGTTGCATTCAGAGTGCATTTTTTTTGTTTTTTTTTTTATTTTTCATGGATACGGCACAATTTTATCCTTAGCTCTATAACACGGAGTAAGATTCATAAAAAAGTAACTGCATGTGTTTCCCAAACTTTCGGAATTATGTCTGGTACAGTTTTAGTAAGGAACTGAATGAGTCTTTAAACTATTTTCAAAGGAGAAATAAAACATATATAAAGTCGCCACAAGAGACTTGCCTGCTTATAAAGTCAAGCCAATGGGTTTATTATACTTGCTTACTTAGGTGTCCATGACAACCTGACAACCCGTTGTCGGGTTACGGCAGGCTTCATCAGCTCTTGCCTCTTTCAGCAAGCGCGGTTAGGGCTTCCTCGGCCTGGTCAATCCATCGAAGGCATGGTCTTCCTCATTGTCGTCGACCCTCGGCTTTCGTCTCAAACATATTTTTCGCTGGAGCTTCTTCATTCATACGAAAGACATGACCCAGCCAACGTTGTCGCTGAATTCTTATACGCTGAACTAAGTCAATGTCGTCGTAGAGCTGGTACAGTTCGTGGTTCATTCGCATGCGATAATCGATGCATCTGTTTGCTATACCACCCATGCCTCCACGCCATAGAAAGGCACAGGTATGATGAGCGTCTTGTAGAGTGTTAGTTTTTACGGTCGAGAGAGAGCTCTGGAACTTAATTGCTTAATTAGCCCGTAGTAGCACCTATTTGCTATTGTTATTTTCGCTTTATTTCCAGGCTGACATTTTTGTTGCTGTTTACGGCGGTGCCAAGGTATGTAAACTCCTTGATATCTTCAAAATTATATTTGCCTGCTGTCACATGGGAGCCTAGACGCCGCGCTTCCCCATTTGCGGACAGCATATACTTTGTTTTGCCCTCGTTCACGGGCAAACCCACTTTGGCTGATTCCTTTTCGATAGCGGTGAAAGCAGCAGTTTCATCGCTCTTGGTTCTGCCTATAATATCGATATCATCAGCATACGTAAGGAGCTGGACACCTTTGTAGAAAATGGTTCCAGTGTGATGTATACCTGCCTTTCGTAGGTTCCCCTCCGCATGATCGCGGGTCGCCTTGTCTGTGACCTCGTTCGGTATTAAAAGTTTCGGAGAGGTCATTTCCTACCTTGACGGAGATGCATGTATTGCTCAACGTCATCCTGCATAGTCTTATCAACAAGGACAAAGCACACTGAGATTCCAATCATCGGGCATGCTTGCCGCTAACCATATTTTGCTGATGAGTTGATGGCTGCACCTTATGGTGGTAAAATTTCCACTCCATCATCATCGATTGGTGGTGTCGGACTGCATTCTCCGAGGGTGGAATTGTTGGGATTGTCGCCCGCAAGTAGATTCGAAAAATGCTGCCTCCGCAATTTCAATACACTGCGCGTATCTGTAACCATATCACCATTTTCATCTCCGCAAGTGAATACTCCGGGCTAGAAACCTTGGGTTAGACACTTTACATGTTGGTAAAATTTTCAAATATCCTTCTTGTCCAGGCACACTTCCATTTTTTCGCACTCGCGCTTTTCCTGCTCTATTTTTTGGGTCTGAAAATGCATCTCTCTTCCTTCCTTTTTTCACTATAGCTTTCGCACATAGCTCGCGTTGCATCTGACTGCAGCGTCTTTTTATATGCGGCGTATTTTGCTGCTGTCGCCTTGCAACACTTGTGGTCATAACATTGGTTGCGAGGTTGCGGGTGCCGAAAACCAATGACTTTCTCAGCAGCAGTGCGCATGAAGTGGGATATATGCTCCCATAGTCCGCCAGCATCATTGAGTTCGGAGTAAGGTTGGTTGAACTTAACCGAGAGTTGAGCAAAGTAGGCCTCGGCAGGCCGTTGTGATAGCAGCTTATCGACATCTAGCTTTTGTTGCATACTTGTGCGTATATTCTTTGCATTGCACGCATGTGGATCTTGGTAACAACAAGATAATGATAGGAGTCAATATTGACTCCCCGAAATTTTCGCACATCCAGTACGCTCGAAGCGTACCTTACGTCGATCACAACATGATCTATCTGGTTTCACATTTTTTGATCCGGGGACAGCCAGGTGGCCTTTTGGATATCGAGGTGTTGGAGTCTGGTGCTAATAACTACCATGTTTCGCGTCGCGAAGAAGTCGATCAGTCTTAGACCGTTGTTTGAAGTGGTCTCGTGGCGACTGAACTGACCGACAGTGGAGCCAAAAATGCCTTCTTTTACGTCCTTCACGTTGAAATCGCCGAGGAATATTTTTACGTCATGAGCTGGAAAATTATCATATACACCCTCTAGGTACGCGTAGAAGGCGTCATTGACAGTTTCGTCCATTACCTTCGTCGGGCATGTGCGCAAATTAGGCTTTTGTGAAAGAATCTTGCCTTGATGCGGATTGTGGCCAGCCTTTCTCTCACAGGTGTGAACGGGGAAACAAGTTGGCGTAAATTCTGGCTTACGACGAATCCGCCTTCAAATTCGCGCTGTAGTAGATATCGCAGTCTGCTCTCTTAGAGCAGCCTTGTCCTTCCATCGCATCTCCTGGATGGCAGTGATGTCAGCCTTTATTTTTGCGAAGGCTTATGCTAATTGGACAGAGGCACATTCCCTATAAAAGGTTCGGACATTTCATATCCGTAAGTCATTGTCCGTTTTCGTCACGTAGTGGGAGTTCATGCCTGATGCTGGTTTTGTTTTCATTGAGAAGTTATAATGTGGTAGGGACCTAAACCCAAAGGTCTTGTAGAGACCCCTCAAGTTTATAGTCTAGAGGAGACAGGGAGTTTTGGCCATGGTGCCTCGAACTCGCCTTGACAGTGCCAGTTGCAGGCTATGTGTTTTTTTTCGATCAAGACGCAATACATGTCTAATACTATGCCCTGCCACACCCTTGCTAGTCAGCCGCTAATTGTCCGGGACTGCAAAAAGCGGCTAACCTCTATATCTAGAGGCCGGCCACCATCGGCTACCTGTGACCCGTCCGGGAGCTGATAATTCAGCTCTCGCAGTTTTCGTAGATAGCTTTGTTAAAATATCGGCCACCATGTCTTCAGTTGGACGATAAAGAAAGTTTATTGCTTTTGACTGCATCATTTCTCGAGAATATAAATATTTAACATCAATTCTTCGTGGATTTATTTTATCACCTTTTAGTATCTTCAAAGAACTTAGACTATTCTCGTAGATAAAATGCCCAAAATCACGACAGTGAAATATTTGAGCATTTGCGGCTAACGTAGCTTATTATTACTGAACCTTATATACATATTTATATCCGCTGGAAAACTTTCTTTCCTTCATATTTCTTGTACAATTCTCATCAGAAGATCCAGTAAAGATCGAGTTTTCCTTGGTACCAAAATACAATTTTAAGTCTTTAGTTCAGTTCTCTTTCCTTCATATCACTTGGCCGATTCGCATCAGAAGATCCAGTAAAGATAGAATTTTTCTTGGTACCAAAACACAATTTTAAGTCTTAAGTTTGAGGTACTTCAGTACTCTTTTACCGTTTGCTTTCAACCGTAAATACGGTGGTTTAGTTAAAAAATTAAACTCTCTTGTCCTGGTTTCACAATACCTTCCTGTGGCCTTAAGTTAAGTTCCGTGTCCTATGTGAGCGATCTTTTCGGTGTGTGTTTGACAACTGGTATGAAAACTTTATTATAGTCCTCATCACATTTTTATGACAAAACTTTGGCAACTAGAAGAGCTTTTTAGCATACTTACATCCAATGTTTGTTTGAGTTTATAGACAAGTTTGCATTCAACTAGTTTACATTCCTTTGGAAGTACTAACAAGTCCCATATTTTATTATCGTGTATTGATTTGACTTCAATACTTCCCTCCCTTCCTTAGTTGTTGTCAACATTCCATAACAAATCACTCCTTTTGTTGATCGTAATGAAAGTGTTCGCTGAATATATTAAATGTATTCTGCGTCCTAAGACGATGAATCGCGTCCAGTAGTTTCAAAAGTAACATTTTCATTATTTACCACCAACTGCTGATATAAACAACTGTTATATTTTAACTGTTCAGCCTTTGACCTATTTTCTGTAAAATCGCCAACTCGATGACGGTAATACGGTCGTTAACTATATCTATCAAACGGTAAACTTTCGATTCTCCTCATAAACTCTTCATCCAACTTTTACCGTTTCTGCATATAGATATAGGCGTAGGCAACAGTACCAAACATATAGCAAAATTTAGCTTTCTTGGCCAAGTCCTTGTTTTCAGCTTTTGTCTGGTCTCGAACCACTGTGCATGAGTCGCGTGCCAACAGTTTGAGTAGCGCTGCAGTATTTGCATTCATTTTGCTGTGTGCCGCTTTAATGTATGTTCGTGCATTAAGTGCAGCTTTTATGTATGTACATATTTCTAGCATGGCCCAAACATCTAATCGTATTTTGAAGTTTTTATCCTTTGCTAACGCTGAAGCCGCTTTTGTTGTTGTTTCTGGTTTTTGTTGTTAGGTCCGTTCTTTTGCCATCACATGGCCGGATATAAACAATCAGGCACATGCTCAAGCATAACAATGAACTCAACTTTGTGCTCACAGTTCAACTTTTTGCTTGTTTCAAATTGACATAAATTTCGAAAATTCTAGTCGTTTTGTTTTTTTTTTGTTGCTCTCTGCGTGTTGTTTTCCTGAAAGCAAGGACATTCTTCTGAATTTTGTGGTTGCTGGCTAAGAATAAAGCATATTAGAGCACAATGGAGAACATATGCGACTTTCTCACATTGAATGAAGTAACAGCTTCCTTTCAGAAATTTTCACATTCCTCGGCAAGCAATCTGAGCAAGAGAAGAGAAAAAGCACAAAAATGCACAAATTATGTTTAATACAAGAAAAAAAATTAATAAAATAGAATTTGAGGTTTTTATTAGAGACAAGAATATTGTGGAGGCAAACAGCTGGAAGAGCTTATCTTAATAGTATCTGTGGAAGAAAGAGGAACTAATAATATCTCCATATTTCTTATAAATCATTATAGTAACAGTTTCGAATCTGGCTTAAAACTTAAGCTTTAGCTTTAATAGACTTTCGTGTTTAATATTAGTTGAACCCATTTTAAGTTGCTTCAGAAATCGAAAATAATCTGTCTTGAAAACCAAAAATGTTTATATTGATGGACAGATATTGCATCTTGTCCACGAAATAATTTTACATTTTAGAATAAAGAGTTCTTAAGGAGGGACTTAACATTCGCGGCAGAGAAAACAGACCATTTTTTAAAAATTCATAACTCAGTCATAAACAAAGATTTTTCCAAAATGTTTTTTATTATTGTAGAGAATTGAATAAATGACAAGACAAAAATTAAAAAAAAATATATTTTTCACTACAACATTGTTTTATAGAGCTCCAAACTGGCGGCAGAGAAAAAAACGGGGCCTCGTGGTTGCAGCGCTGGGAGTCGCAAAAATTGTCCGATCTGGAAAAAAATTGATTTTTTTCAAACTTAACAAAATTAGTTATCGTATGACAAGAGCTTTTTTTGTTTTAAATGTTTTTTTCAATTTTTGGTGATGTTCCAACTTTGAAAGTGTGTTTTTTTTTTTAAAATATTGACTTTAAAAATTCATAAAAAATCGAAAAAAAAATGTTCACAAAAAGCTCGTGTCATACGAAAGCGAATCCAGTTTAGGAAAATACAAAAAAAAATATATTTCGTCAAAAAATGAACCCGCTAGTGCTGCAACCAGTACGAAAAATATGGTTTCGAGATAAACGCTTTCAAAGTTTGTGAACAAAGAAAAATGCAAGGAAAAATAAAAATGCACTCTTACTAATCCGGCTGTAACTTTTGAACCCGTAAGAATTTTTCCATGAAAGAATATTTATTAATATACAAAATTATAAAAAAAGTCGATTTCAAAAAACGGCTTTCCAATCATCATTAACATTATTTTTCCAATCACACCTTTATGTTAATTTGGCTGTTAATTAAAGTGCGGTTTTAATTTGACGACGAGAGATTTTGAAATTTTGATTTTTCGGGCTAAATTCCTAAGAGCAAGGACAAGCGCCCATTCTTCGGTATGTCAACTAGTCCGTCTGGAACTTAAACATATAATTTCTAGGAGTTGCAAGAAGCAACTAAATTCTCAAAATACTGCAAAATAATTTGTTAACGAATTTGTTCTTCTCTGGATAAATTTAATTAATATAATTTATTGATTCGAGATCTTCATCTTTTTAATTTTGCACCAGTGGATTTATTTTTAATAAACCCGTGCTGACCAAGTTTTTGAAACTTCTCCGCAGTCTTCCCTTTTAAAAGCCTATGTTCCAAATGTCCTGGGTTCAAATCCCAGTCAGGCTGTGTTTCTATTCTTATAAATTTCTTCATATCATTCTTTATTTCTTATCAACTAAAATGTACTGCTCAAGAAGTAGTTCTTGAAGTTGCTGTTAGAGAACTTGAAGATTGCTTAATAAGTTCAATTGACTTAAGTAAAGACATTACAATAACCACAGATTAAAATTTTCATGTCAATAAAACTTACCGCTAGACATGAAATATCTTAAAAGTGAATCACTTGATTTTTCATTCTTTACCATTTTCGTATCTGCATTTTTGAACCAAGTCAAACTAAACTGAACAAGTGTTCCACCTGAAATCGTTAATTCAAAGAAAAAAAAAAAAAAAAACAGTACACAGTATTTATAAAAACAGTATAAACCGGTATTTTCAAAACGGAACTCCATCCAGAAATCGGGACCAGCAATAAAGTCGTCATTGATGGCTGCATGAATATTTTAGGCAAAGAATTAATAACTAAAATATTCTTTAACAAGATTGAAAACTAAATCTCAAATAATATACGAATCCTTAAAAATTTTTGTGAGATAATGTACTCTTCTGGTTTGTTCCTGATTTTAAAGATGCTTTCTCCGTTTTTCCCATTTTTCCCCTTTTTCAAAAGTATATAAAAGTAAATAGAATCAAATCTTTTTATTTTCTGAGTGTTTTATTTATTTTTGTTCAATAAAAAAAAACATGTTAAAAAGACAAATGAAAACGCAGGACACATAAAATACAAGGAATGTTTTCAGTTGTATCCAAGTAATATGTAGAATAGATAATTGAAAAGTGCAACCCTACTTTTAAAAATACCTTCAAGATAGCACTATAACAAAATTGGTTTTCGTATGACAGGAGCTTTTTTTTAAAATGTTTTTTCAATTCTTGGTGATGTTCCAAATTTGAAAGTGTGTTTTTTCGAATAAAATATTTAGGGTATTCACTTCAACGCTGAAATTTGCAAAATCACAAATTAACGAAAATTTCAATGAAATTGTTGTTGTTTTGGTTTTCCGAAGTTTGCTTAAATTTAATCATCTATTGTGTTGATGAAAATTAATCGTCGTAAATTTGCGAAGAAAAGATCTGTTCAGTAGTCGTTAGAAGACATGTTCGATTGATGTGAGTCATTGTGAACATGCAAAATATGATAAGAAGAAGAACATTTTGTCTGTTCCCATATAAATTCGTCAAATTAAGAATCGTATTTAGTTTATTATGCAATAACTAAATTATTAATAGAGAATAATTAAGACGCCAAACAATATTTTTGAAGTGAAACTTTTATGGCGGCGAGTGAAATTTCAAGGTCTCTTATTCGTGCCGCTAGGCTTACGTATTCAATTCATATGAAAAGTTTAAAAAAATGATTGCCGCTGCCGAGAATCGAACCCCGAACATCGTTGTTTAAGAGACGGAATCTATACCCTTACGCATTACCCTTATAACAAGCCAAACAAAATGTAATTAAAACTGAACGCATAACATACTGAAAATAACATAATTAACATTAACATTACATTAACATTACATTAACATTACATTAACATTACATTAACATTACATTAACATTACATTAACATTACATTAACATTACATTAACATTACATTAACATTACATTAACATTACATTAACATTACATTAACATTACATTAACATTACATTAACATTACATTAACATTAACATTACAGTATTAACATAACCGTAACATTATTTTCATCCTACAAGTATGCACGGAAAAAAAAATAAAAAAATAGCTAAAACAAGAGCAGAACGCGTTCGTGAATATAGAGAGCAGCAGGGTTTGCAACTAATGATGAAGGTAAGGTGATTGCAACAACGGCTGAGTTTCAAAATGCATTTTTACGAAACATCAGTGTATTTTGGTGAATCTACAAATAACCAATCCCCAAAAAACACACTGATGCATCTCAACAAAATTTTAAAGCCAACCAAGTTGATGCACTCAACAATCAACGTTCGCTGCTTTATCAGGCCCTCTATCTACAAAGCAATTATTATGATCAGGAAGCAGGAGGTAATAATGAACAAGATTTGCCTCTGCTTTCGGAGGCTCCTTCAAAGAGTACTATGCAAATACAATCCAGCATTCAAAAAGTAACAATGTTGAGAAGACATTCGAAAGCAACTAAAACACCAACTGAACTAAAAAAAGTACAGAAAATAACTGTTATTTTACAAATTTCAAATGAAAAAAGTCGAAATACTTTTTCAAATATACCATTATGTTACAAATGTTCTCAGCCTCACGAATATTAAGTCGCTTTTAAATTTGAAACTGATTCTTTAAAAGTTAATTTTTTGCCTAGTATATTTCGAGGAAAAATAAAAGTTACTTTTGACTTTTATTTTATCGGTCAAAAATAGCAGTTATTTTGTGACTTTAAGTTTTTCGGTCAAAAATATCAAGCAATTTGTGTTTTCTTAAAGGCCGCTTGACAAATTGAACTGTTGACACCATGTGTAAAATGTCTCACCGATGAGATGAAAATAATGGTAATAACATTTTTTTAGTCGATAAAATGATTTGAACAAATATAAATTACCTGATATTTTTGACCGAAAAAATAAACGTCAGAAAATAACTGTTATTTTTGCCCAAAAAAACTATAAGGCACAAAAAACTGTTATTTTTGTCGGAAAAAATTAAAATTAAGAGATAAAAGTTAATATGTGACACTTTCGACAAAAACCATAGCCGGTATGGTCCCTGGATGCAAATACTGAATCAACAAATTATTATTCCATTTCGTATCGATTGAATTTCTTTTCAGATACTTTCTCTCTCTATTTCACACTAAAATCTCTCTTATTTCTTACTGTTAAAGAAGTTTCACTTCTGCCACGTGTACGTTGCTACACGCGAGTTTTTTTTAACAAAAGTTAGGCACGATTAATTGTTTTGTTGGCGTTCGATAAAAGCCAGCTATGGCAACTTTAATGCTGACAGAAGCATAAAAAAAATTAAAAACGGTTACTCACTTCAACTTGTCGGAAATTTTGGGATTTCGAAGATTTCAGCGTTGAAGTGAATATCCAAATTGACTTTAAAAATTCATAAAAAATCAAAAAGAAAATTTAAAAAAAGCTCGTGTCATACGAAAGCGAATCAAGTTTAAAAAAATAGGAAAAAAAAATATTGGTCAAAAAATGAACCCGCTAGTGCCGCAACCAGTACGAAAAACATGGTTTCGAGATAAACGCGTTTCAGTTTATCGAAAGTTTTTTCAATAGATATTAAATGATCTGATCGGCTGTCACCTCTCTGCACAATGGCAAACCTCAGAGAGATAACAATGCCATGTAAGGCTTCTTGAGAACATAAACATTACCGATTTGTAGTCTGCATAAGACATGTAAGTTCAATTCTCGCTCAATTGTGTTCAAACATGTATAACGCACACAACACAACTTGATCATAAGAAGCTCGATCAAAGTCCTTTAAAGCCTTAAATGGCCAATTGGTTTCATTTTTAACCGACATCAAAAAGGACGAGGTTCTCAAGTTGGTTGGTTTCTATTTTTTTTTTCGTTTCAAGACACTATTCGTTTCAAGACAAAAATTTAATCCACTGTTCAGAAACAGTTGCTTCTTCATCGTTATTTCTTTTGCATTACGTTTTAGTTAATTAAATAAATACTTTCGTACTATTTATTAATGATTTCACAAAATTTTCTGTCGGCCAATGACTTCCGTTTTATTTTTATTTCTTTTCATACCAGCCTCAAATTTAATGGTTAAAACAAGACACACCGGTTTATTTTCATGAGCTTTTGAGGATACTAACCGTTTATGTTCATGCCTATTTTTTTATGTGTTTTTTCCTGCGTGTTTTTCTTTGTTTTTCCTAAAAGTTAACGTGTGTGTATGTCTTCTAATATATATACTTTTCGGAAGTATTCGTTGGCTTAAGGGGAAGACCCCTTGTAGAAAATTTTCAATAGACATTTTTTAAAAATATTGTTGTATAAGCTAATATTTGAACTGGTTTTTATTAAAACAAGTCAAGAAAGTCAATGAATGATTTCAATTGAACTGAACGGCAATAAAACTCAAAGAATATGCCTACAAATTTTCAAAATTTCATATCTCTTTTTTTTACACAAAAACAAAATAATTTGTTTAATTTTTTTTGGCTGTGTTTTTGTATTTGTTATGGATTTGAATGAATGTTTAAAACAAAAGCTTTTTATATATCTAAACAGAACAGAAAGACCCCCCTTAAAACTTTGAATTTCTCACGCTGTTTAACGGTAGGTTCTCCTAATTAAACGTAATGCTTTTATTAAGCGTGGAACATTGAGCACAAAATTATAAGCTTCATTAGGGCGGTTGGCTTTTTTCTATGAACATAATTTTAATTAATTAACAGAAGCTTTTAAGCGAAGTAAAAGCTTTTATGTGATACATCTCAGATTTCACCACGCAATTAGTAAATCTTGAAACAGAAAAAAAAAATAACACAGAATAATTTTGCTGGCAGAAAATTAAAGTTAATGCAGAAAATCTTCACATACTTTTTTTATATATATCTGTAGCGACAATTCATAACCGCCTAAGTCGAGTTAGGACTAAGTCGAGTTTTTCGCAACGAAATACACAAGCATGCAAATTTGTATGATTGTACTTTGAAAATTAATGTTTCGGGCCATCAAATCTAAACAGCAAAAGTCTGGGTACTCTGATATTTGGTAATGATTTTAATCTTAAAAATGCACTCCTGAAATTTTTAAAATAAGTTTAGCTGTTATTCCTTGTCGACATAGATATACTCGTATACATATGTATATGTTTTTTTTTATAATTTTGTGAATGTGGCAATACAGTATAACGTAAACTGAGATGTTCTGGTATAAAATAAGACTTGGAGTAAAAATGAAAGAAAGAATATACCAGCATAATGTATTATATCCTCAGGGAGTGTGTTTTTGCATTAACAGCATTCAACAATAGCAACAACAAAAATATTGTATTTTCTTCGTATTGGCATTATTGCTAGGGTCATGTATGGCAGTGTTTCCTTTGAATCATATGCATAGAGTTAACGTTCTTCCGCACTCTGAATCATTACTACGAGTAATAAAGGAAAGCTCAGGTTTATCAATATGTTCACATGCGTACATATGAATGTCAATGCTTTTTACCGGAATTGTTGCGGTTGGGTTTGATCTGATAACAGCGTGGTAGGGAAAAGTGCTCTATATTAAGCTTTTTGTGTATAAAAGCTTTATTTTCAAAACAACATAAAGTAAAACTTAAAAATTGGACTAAGCATAGATCCTTTTAAACTTGAATATAAATATTTATGCCAATATTTAATTGCTTAATAATTACCATTATTTTAATAGTTTTACCTTTTCTTAATGCTTTACTCGATTTTGAACAGAAAAATATAAAATAAGAAGAATAATAACTACAATCTACAAGAACTAAATTTATTAAAATTTATTCAACTTAAAATAAAACTCTTTACGAATTTAATAGCTTACTTTATCTGAAAAAAAAAAAAACAATTTTTGGTATGAGTTCAATAAAGCCAAGAAGAAAAGCCATGTTTTATCTTCCATATGTATATGGTAGAAAAAACTTTATGCAATATTAAAATCAAACTTTATAAGCCTTTTTGCATTATCACAATGTTTGAAGCTTTTTGACTAAAAGAAAACTCATGTAACTCATTTCTTTTACATACATTCTTACATATGAATGTGCCAACCCACCACAAAATATCAAAAAACAAACAATTTTTGATGACTATGTTATATTATATTATGTAAAACGAAAATTTGCTGAAAGCCTACAAGCTCTCAACTTAATAAAAAGCTTTCAAATAAACAGCTATTTTGCATTAAGGGTTTTTTGTCAAGTAATAAAAAGGCATTTGTTTTATCCATTGTATTTTGAAATTGAAGTTTTGAAAGATCTTTTAAGAAAATAATAAATAGTTTTTGCATTTTAAAAAAGCTTTTGTGGCCTTAACATCAACGTTTAAAAAGAATTAAAAAGGTACGGTCGTTTTGTACTCAAAATTAAACTAGTAATCAATTTTTTTTAACTTTCAAAATTATAAATTCCAAAAACCGTCAGGCTCCAGCACAAAAAGAGCTTCCCAAAGAATGTAAAGTAGAAGCGAAAGTCGTAAGTTTCATACCTTCTACTTTCATACATTCATTTTATTTTCATTTTCATTTTCATTTTCATACTTTCATACTTTCATACTTTCATACTTTCATACTTTCATACTTTCATACTTTCATACTTTCATACTTTCATACTTTCATACTTTCATACTTTCATACTTTCATACTTTCATACTTTCATACTTTCATACTTTCATACTTTCATACTTTCATACTTTCATACTTTCATACTTTCATACTTTCATAATTTCATACTTTCATACTTTCATACTTTCATACTTTCATACTTTCATACTTTCATACTTTCATACTTTCATACTTTCATACTTTCATACTTTCATACTTTCATACTTTCATACTTTCATAATTTCATACTTTCATACTTTCAAACTTTCATACTTTCATACTTTCATACTTTCATACCTTCATACTTTCATACTTTCATACTTCATACTTTCATACTTTCATGCTTTCATACTTTCATACTTTCATACTTTCATACTTTCCTACTTTCATACTTTCATACTTTCATGCTTTTAGAATTTTTCAATGGTAGATTTCTTTAAGGGCTTTAATGAAAGGATTCTAGTACACAGATTCACTCAGGGAATTGGCCGATTGTGCTGACGTGTGCTTCTAGTACTTGGCTGTCCTAGGTTCAAATACCGGAGGGCCAACAAAGATTTTTTTATTTTAAATATTTTTTATTTAAATAAAAAATTAAATATGCCATTATTTTTCAAGATTTTAAGCAACTTATTTGCAAGGTTATTTTTGTTCAAACAATTAATGAAACAGAATTATTATTTTTCAATTATTAAATTACAGTTTTTGATACTTACACAGCTAGGGTTTGAACCCATCCCCCCCCCCCTCCACATGACATTCTATCACACTTCCACTGAGTTATTGGCAACGATAATAAAAATACATATAGCAAAACACATATGAGGTCTGCTCCCGTACTCTAAAGTTTTTGTCCAATTTACCAGTTTTTACCAGTTTAAGTCCGAGAAGCGTTTCCGTACTCGAAAAAATGGTAAAAGAGTGTGCAATAGAGAGAGTAAAACATTTCCCCTCCTTGTCGAAAGTTGCAAGTTTTAGTCCGAGAAATTTCTTCGGGTAAAAATGGTGTAAAAGTGTCAAACAGCTTAAAATTAGCTGTTTACAAGTTAGCAAAGAAATTGCGATACATCAAAACTTCTTTGAAACTATTAAAATGGAACCCAGAAACGTGGGAAAATGTGTTAAAACTAATAAAAAATTCTTCACTTGAGAATTAATTTCAATATTATTACAAATCTTAAACATTTCGTCTGCAATGCCGATGCCCCACATCAAGCCAATGCTGGACAAACTATCTTATTTGACAGTTTTTACAATTTTAGTTCGAAAAGCGTTCCCGTACTTTTTTGTGTTTTTCTCTGCGAGAGAATCTTTCTGATTTTCACGCTTTTGACAGTTTTACCATTTTTAGTCCAAAAATACGGGAACAGACCTATAAAAACTATTGCTCAAAGAAAAAAAATCACAAAAATATTTCAACAGATGATGTTAACAACTCAAAATTACTTTGAAACGTGTATTAAACAGAGAAAACTTTCGAACAGAAGCTGACTGTTAATATTACAGTTGGTTTTTTCTGAGTGTATTTTCTAGGAAAACTTTAAGAAGGCATTCCATGATTCAGAAGACATAATGCTTTTAAGTTAATATATAGCCATTGCACTGTACAAACCATGCCATGAAAACATTATTGGAAGCTAGTTTAGAACTTTCTGAGAAGGCCTCTTGAATTATTTGCCTTTATATTTACCTTTACCTTTACCTTTACCTTTACCTTTACCTTTACCTTTACCTTTACCTTTACCTTTACCTTTACCTTTACCTTTACCTTTACCTTTACCTTTACCTTTACCTTTACCTTTACCTTTACCTTTACCTTTACCTTTACCTTTACCTTTACCTTTACCTTTACCTTTACCTTTACCTTTACCTTTACCTTTACCTTTACCTTTACCTTTACCTTTACCTTTACCTTTACCTTTACCTTTACCTTTACCTTTACCTTTACCTTTACCTTTACCTTTACCTTTACCTTTACCTTTACCTTTACCTTTACCTTTACCTTTACCTTTACCTTTACCTTTACCTTTACCTTTACCTTTACCTTTACCTTTACCTTTACCTTTACCTTTACCTTTACCTTTACCTTTACCTTTACCTTTACCTTTACCTTTACCTTTACCTTTACCTTTACCTTTACCTTTACCTTTACCTTTACCTTTACCTTTACCTTTACCTTTACCTTTACCTTTACCTTTACCTTTACCTTTACCTTTACCTTTACCTTTACCTTTACCTTTACCTTTACCTTTACCTTTACCTTTACCTTTACCTTTACCTTTACCTTTACCTTTACCTTTACCTTTACCTTTACCTTTACCTTTACCTTTACCTTTACCTTTACCTTTACCTTTACCTTTACCTTTACCTTTACCTTTACCTTTACCTTTACCTTTACCTTTACCTTTACCTTTACCTTTACCTTTACCTTTACCTTTACCTTTACCTTTACCTTTACCTTTACCTTTACCTTTACCTTTACCTTTACCTTTACCTTTACCTTTACCTTTACCTTTACCTTTACCTTTACCTTTACCTTTACCTTTACCTTTACCTTTACCTTTACCTTTACCTTTACCTTTACCTTTACCTTTACCTTTACCTTTACCTTTACCTTTACCTTTACCTTTACCTTTACCTTTACCTTTACCTTTACCTTTACCTTTACCTTTACCTTTACCTTTACCTTTACCTTTACCTTTACCTTAATCTTTACCTTTATTTTTCATCTTAGAATACTTAATCTTTTAACATTCGCGCATTGGTCACTCAGACCAAAAAATCAATGATTCGATGTTCTATTTAATAGAATAATTAATTCTATTTAATCCGTTGTTTTGATCAAATGGAGTTAAAATGGTAATATTTTTTTTTCTTTTATTGAAGCAATAAAAATAATGCAGTATAAAAAAATTTATAAAAATTTATAATTACTGCTAACAGAAACTTTGGTAAAAATTTGATTTTTATACATCCCGGCAATAACAAGTATACCACATGGAAATTAACAAAGTCGTTTTTATTGAAACTTAAGCCCTGTCTAAAAGCTATTAAGTTATTATCAAAATCTTTGTTTAATTTATACCAAGATTCACAAAAAACAAATATATTTAAAATTAAAAAAAAAAAAACAACAATGCAAAAAAGTTGCTTTGGCTCTTGATAGTTGTTCATGCATAAATGACTTATAGGCCAAAGGTCAAATTTGATTTTTGTCCCGGCAGCAACAATTTAAGCAAAAAGTTTCAAAACTGTTTGGCGTGCAGCGGTATTGCCAGCCGCTTAAATTTAATTTTAATAACTTTTTAAATGTGCACAAAAAAGCTTAAACAAAGCTTTAAAATTGCTAAACTTCTTTTGCTGACAAGCTTAAAGGAACTGAAGTTAAAATGATTTAATCATCTAATCGCTTAAGACAACAACATTCTATGAATGAAAGAATACATCTGTTGAAACACGATTTAAAGATTAGCAACAAATCCAACAAGCTGACAAGCACAAAGCTGTTTTAAGCACATTTAAAGCCATTTCTCTGAACTGAATTGTGACATTTTTAAATTGCTTTCAACGAACAAGACAATTGACAAAAGACGCAAATAAGTTAAATGAAATAAAATAAAATAAAATACTTAATTGCCAAATCGTTTGGCGGCATCGCCGTGAGCGCTGCTAAAACACACACAATTATTTGTACACAAAGGCAGTAGCAACAACAAAAACAACAACAACAACATGAAAAAAAAAGACAATTTCATTAAAACCTAAATTAAAGCTTGACGGCAATCTAAACACACGCACAAAATACATTTTTTGCTTGTTCTGTGCACGCAATCAAGTGTTTAGATCCTGACAGCAGCAGATGCCTGGCTTTCATCACAACTACACATATAATATAGCTCCCCTGCTTTAACAACGACCCAATATCGCTTTTGCTCCATCGTACGTTTGTTCGTTACTTGCATCCGCCCCTCATCAATGATTTTCATCATAACACTAAACATCAATAGCTTGCGTGAAAGCTCAATCATTTGTTAAATTTTTGCTTTTTAGATTGATTGGTAATCGACAACGTGTCGCCATTTATTGGCCACACAAGCAGTTTGAAAAATTGTTGACTGAGCTGAGCTGAGCTTTTGGAATTTTTTTTTTTTTTCCTTTTTTTATAATCATGGGTTTTGCCGGTAATTGGACAGTGGAAATAATGTTTCTTTATTTTGTATTTATTTATTTAATAAAGGACTAAATATGTGATAGTTTATTGCTTCAATATAATCTATAATTGTTTTATTTTTTATTGATTTCATTGATATTGTTATTTTGACACTGTGTTGCAAAGTGCAAAAATCAAAAAAAAAAAATAAATCCCCCCAAATCTAGAGAGTAAAACTCAGTGGTTAAATTCTCTACAAGTGATGTCAATTAAGAAAATTGAAAAATTCAGAGTATGAAGAATCGAACTATATCATTAGTTTTTTAGCCTTCATAAAAAATATTGTGTTTAAAATTTTGCCGCCAAAGAAAGATTTTTCAGGTTATATAGGCCCAAGCGTTATATAAATTACTAGCGGATGTAACCCGGTGTTACTCGGGGTTGAGCCTTGAGCACAGAAATAGGACGATTTTCAAAACTGCTCTCATTTTTACGGTTTTAAAATTATCAATTCAATTTTAAAATTTTTTAAATTATTGTTTTTTGGAGTTTTCCAACTCCTTCCGTCGAAAGTGTTAAGTCAAATTTCCGTAAAAAGACATGATTAAAACAAAAACTGACATCTTCAACGTCTCGATCTGACGTCTGGTTTCTGAGGAAAATGGACACCCACACTCAGAAAAAAAAACGTATGAAAAATTCCGGTGAAAATTTCTCTATTTTCACATTTTCAAAGAAATATTTCTTCACTTCTAGGAAATGGAAATATTTCAGTGTCTCTTATAATAACAAATTTTCTCGCACAAAAAAATTCTCATTTATACAGAAAATTTTTTTGAAAATGTAAATATTTTCCTATATTTTGATAAAAAATTCACTATGAGAAGTATTTTCTTCAATATAAACAAATGTTTTTTTTAAAAATAAAGAGTCGTTTTCTCTAAAATCGAATTATTTTTATATATTTCTCTTTTTCATAGAAGGTTTTTATCATTTTTAGAGAATTTGTAGGATCGCATTTAGAGAAAAGCATTCTCTGGAGCAAGGTCAATACCATTTTTCAGTAAATATGATGTCATTTTTATCATATTCCGAGAAAATTTTACTGAGTGCAGTTTGAAAAGTCATTTCGAGAAAAATGCGTTTAAAGTTTTTCTTACCATGCATTTAATATGCAATTTTATCTCAAAAAAAATTAAAAAAATCCTATAAGCATCTATTCGATTTGTGGATTGTCTTCGTTCAACTTCTGTTTTGGTCGATACTGTACGGTTAATTTTTTTCATCTTTATATAACTTCTGCTCGTATTCGTTAAGCTTCTTTTGTTTCGTTAGTTTTTGGTTCGGCTCATTCCTTGGTTTTTGGTGAAAGAACTTTTAAAAGCATAGGATCTATTTCAGTAACAGATACAAATGCTTACCAAGTATCATTAAAATCGGTTCATCCGTTTTGACGTGAATGAGCCAAACACAGTTGATTGTATAAAGCGCCCTCTCACGGAAGTTTTCTGAAATTTAAATTACCTCAATTCTGTTGTAGAAACAGATTATTTCATGTAGCAAATTTTAGGAAAATCGGTGAAGTCATTAAGGAGTTATTGAGTCTTAAAATGCACTACTTACAGCGGCCTTTTGCGAAAGTCTTTGGAATTTTTGATAGCCTATGTAATCTTGGGCGCAGTCGAACCTTCATAACAAATTTCAATGGAATCGGCCCAGATGTTAAGGAGTTTTTATAGAGTGCCACGGTCACATACTTCCGCCCAATTTTTTACATATGGGCATTTCCACAGAAAGGTCTACCGGACCGAAAAAAAAATTGTTAAATAAACAAATAATTTTTTTGTTATTATTTAAAAAAAATGTTTGAATTTTTATAATTTACTGCATTTACAACTAATTTCAGTTTTTATTCTGAGAAAATTGGCCTGATATCTGAGAAATATGTTTTTCTTGCTTTTAGCTGCTTTTAAGGACTTTTTCTCTTTAGTATTTTTCGTTTATTTATCAACGTTATGTTTGCACTCTTCTTATAAAATCTATCCTACAAACTATAAACTACAAATAAAAAATAAAAAATAAAAATATACCAAACAAAGCATGATTTACGGTAAATTTTTTATATTGCTTTAACTACTATTAGAATGTCGCGTTCTTGTACCTAAATCATCATAAGTTATAAGAACTTCGTGATCGTTCTTAGCAAGTGTCTTAAAATTGTAATTTAAATCAAATTTGGTCGCCTTACTATAAAAAAAAAAGTTACTGCAGGTAAAAATGATACTAAACATTTAATATTGATCGTCAAAATGTGTCGCGTTCGCGTTCGTGTCAAAGTTTAATACACTTTGTATGGGAAAGTATGGAAAGGTTTCATTCGATTTTTCTGAATTTTTTCAAAGTGTTAATAGTTCAAATTAAAGCTCATGAGCTTATTCTCAAGTTATTAGATTGGTTTTTAGTAGATTTTTAAGAAATTTTCCAATTTGAGAACGTCAATTTGTATGGGAGGTATACGTGGTTTTCATCCTATTGGGATTATTTTCGAACATGATATTTATTTTTACGATATAAGCTTAAATATCGAATTGCATTATTATAACTTAATAATAACGGCTGTAATCATGTCAACAGATGAGGGACATACAAAAACAGAGATGCCATGGTTAAAACAACTTATAAGGTGATACTGCAGTATAATATATGCACTTTTCTATATCTGCCACGCCTCCTTGTGGGCGTAAAAAGTCTTCATAAAGTAAATAACCACATACGTAGGACGGGTGGTGTTATAAAGAAATATAATATTTTTTCTCCTCTTATGTATTTTTTTTTTATATTAATATTACTAATATAAAACTCACAAATAATATTTACGATGTTTTTGGTAGGTAATGCAATATTTAGCTGAAATTACTTTAACTAATTCTTATTAAAAACGTGATGAGAAAAAATGTCGCGTGCTAGATGTCGCGTTCGCGATCAGTCTTAAGCTCAATAAAAAACTAGTAAGGTATATCTTCGACTGGGCCGAAGGTAAAATACCCCCACGGCCGATTCTTAAAGGTAAAATATTCTTAAATTGGAGAGCTTTTTTTATGAGATTTTGAGAGATTTTATTATTTTTATGTATCTAAAATACATACATATCAAATTGTTTTCCTACAGCTTAAATATAAGTCATTTTATAACGTTTTCAATTTTGGGGTTGTATGGGAGGTGGGCGTGTTAGTTTGTGTATCACGCCCATTTTTCTAACACACCTCAGTTTTGTCATGGAATACACGAATATCGAGTTTCCGTTTTGTACCTTTAAAATTAGCCTCTTTATAGGGTTTTCAATTTTGGGGTTGTATGGGAGGGGGACGTGTTAGTAGGTGGATGACGCCCATTTTTCTAACACACCTCAGTTTTGATATAGAATACTTAAATACCGAGTTTCCGTCTTGTAACTTTAATATTATCCTCTTTAAAGATTTTTCAATTTTGGGGTTGTATGGGAGGTGGGCGTGTTTGTGGGTGGATGTTGCTCATTTTTCGTACACACCTTATTTTTGACATAGAATATACAAATACCGAATTTCAGTATTGTAGCTGTAATATTAGTCTCTTTACAGAGTTTTCAATATTGGGGTTATATGGGAGGTAGGCGTGGTTTTCATGCGATTTAGCCCATTCTCGAACTTGATCTTAGTTTTTTAGAAAAAAGCTCAAATATGGAATTTCAGCACTATAGCTTCAAAATTACGGCTGTAATCGTGTCCACAGACAGACAGACGGACAGACGGACAGACAGACGGACATGGCTAAATCAACTCAGGTGGTCATGCTGATCAAGAATATATATACTTTTCTATACCTAACACGCCTCCTTATGGGCGTTACACACGTCGTGACAAAATTAATATACCCCTTACGCAGTACGCGTGGGGGTATAAAAACTAATGGAAATATGTCAAAATGACTAAAATTTCTTGAAAGCCACATTAACCTTATTTAATTTACAATTAACCGCTTTAAAATATTATGTTACGTTTCGCAGATATTTGCATTTTTCTAGATGTAGTCGGCAACGAGTTCCATTTTTTGTCGCGTTTGCGATGCCATGTTTATTGCTAATATTTTGGAAACATAAAATCTAGAGAACCTAAATTTTTTTCTAAATATAGTGCTAATAAAATGCTATCTTAAACTTAAAAAAAAAGAAAATTTGTTTTGACTTTTCTTTATTATTTTACTCCTTTAGGGCGTACGAATGTCGCCTTCGCGACTATGGAAATACCCATGTGTCTTATATCGGGTGCAGCTTAACCTTGATACCAAATTTCATTGAAATCAGTTCAGGTGTTTAGAAGTTATTATAGAGTGCTACGACCACATCCTTGCGCCCACTTTTTTACACCCCCTATGTTGTGTCTTTCTATCAAACGTGCTCGGTGTCCAAATTTCAGCTCAATCGGATAAACGGTGCGCGAGCCTACGGAACAGACAGACAGAGGGACAAACATTTGATTTTATATATTAGATACTAACGTTTTGACACATAAAAGTTTTTAAAATTTGAATGAAAACTACACATATGAATACTTAATTGTACTTATCTGGTTTTGATTGAAAATTTACAGTGGACATGTCTGCTTTTGAATGAAAAGTAGATTTTTTAATGCATTTTTCTCTAGGATTTTTATCACTTTTATCAAAGAGAATTTTATGGATCGATGTATTGTAACATTAATTTTACAATGGCATTTCTAAAAACATTTTTTTTTTGTCCTATGACTTATCTGGATTTAAATGTAAACTCCTAAATTATACAAATTTTCTGATAATTTTTAGTTAAAAAATTTCATTTATCTAAGATACTAAGTTATATTTACCTTACATAGTTCCCTGAGGTAAATTTTCTCTCATTGTTGTTCTATTCTACAAATACAACAAAATACATGACTACCAGTTAATTCTGTATTTAAGTAGAGTTGGTATCTTATATTTAATTCAATTAATTTTGTTGCTTTTTTCATTTGCAGGTTTCTGCCTCCGGCAAAGGCGTTCTTATTACGGGTTGTGAAGCACCTATTGCTTGGTATTTGGCTAAAAAACTCGATGACCTTGGATTCACCGTATATGCTGGTTTCAACACACCTCTGGACGAATCAGATGAGGCTAAAATTTTGAAGGAGGAGACTTCCGGTCGCATGAAGGTTTTGCACTTGGATGTGACTTCAGAAAAAACGGTGAGCTGAACAAATTTACGAATGTGTAAAAAGCACCACAAAAGCTTTGTTCCTTTATTTTGTGGTTGATGTATGAACTATAAATCGTTTTAAAGCTTATTTATTGTGGTTGATGTATGGAATATAAATAGTTTGAAAGCTTATTTGTTGCTAACATTTTATAGTGACAATGCTATAATTTTATGGATATATTTAGGAAATAAATAGGTTAACCCTCTGCAACTGACGTGCTCTAATTGTAACAATGTGACTGACATGGGGTCTGGTAGACCTCATTTTAAACCGATTTCTCATGTTGAAGTTTTTGACTGGCACCTTCTTTTCCTTATTTATGTACAACAGTAAATAGTTTTCAATCTAACAGAGGTTAAAAATTTCATATAAAAGACTTTTTTTTCAAGGTATGGTTTATTTAATTTAATTCTATAATTGTTTAATTGCACGATTGTTTTCTTTGCGGGGTCTGTCAGACCACACGTCAGTTGCAGAGGGTTAATTGTGATGACTCTGAACCCGGTTAATTGGATATTTTGGAAACTTGTTGCTGATGTTCCGCTTACAAAATGTTCCGCTTTAATTATTTTGATTAGACAATAGTTTTATGTAATTTTGACATTCGATGTCGATGTGGTGAATCCTTTTAGCATACCTCACTATTGTATCATTAGTGATATTTTGTTTTATTCCAATGCGACTATCATATTCAATACATCCTTCTAGAATTTTTTTTTCTTCTTAAACAAACGCTTTGTATTGCCCGTATAAATGTGTAAGCTTTGTGTTGATTTGGTATACGGGTAATAGTTTAGTTGGAAGTTGAAAAATTGGAGTAGTGACGGTGCACATTTGTTTTAAATTCAAACAGATCAAAACTGCCAGGGAACAAGTTCACAGGTAGATAATATCATAATTTTATTGTCCGAGCGAAGAATGAATTATCTAATGCGAGATTCTATGGGGAAGTCAAGACAATATTATATTATAGGGATGGGCTTGGTAAACCACCTAATTTGACCTAGGATATGCTCTAGCTGGTGTATTCAGATTGTATACCTACCTTGAACAATTTCCATAGTAGTACCAGTATAAAAAGCATAAGCACCCAACATTGCGTCGATGCCCAAAAGAATTGAGAAGGTTGAAACATTTACACCCTCTATTAGATATATTTCAAGACGTTGAATTCGGTCGAGAAGCCCCTTTTAATATCTTGAAGTAACTTCACAAGTGTGCAAACTGTACTCTATATTCGGCCTTATACACGAGGTATAGCTAATGCGAAGATCAAGTGAAGTATTTAAGCACCTTTTGAGGTAACCCCGGAACTTGGCCGTTTCTTTCGACACATCGATAATGAGATCATTCCAACGAAGGTCCAATTGGATAAAAAGTTTCAACACTGTGACAAATATCCTAAAATATATATAATTTTGAGCCAGCTCCGAAACCTAATAAAAACCAATAAATTTTTACTCATTATATGATGGCTATGAACTATGTGGTGACCGTGGCATGCAGGTAAACTGTGTGGCTTAGCATGCTCGAGAGCCCGGGTTCGATCCCTAGCCGTGGCGAAAAGTTTTTTCAATAAAAAATTTTTCTGATCGGTCACCACCTCTTTGCAGACAATGGCAAACCTCAGAGAGTAAATAATGCCATGTAAAGCTTCTTGAGAACATGAACTTTAGCCGTTCGGAGTCGGCATAAAACATGTAGGTCCAGTTCTCGGTCAATTGTGTGCAAACATTTAATAACACACACAACACAATCGATCCTTAGAAGCTCGGTCAAAGTCCTTTCAAGGGCTGAAATGGCCAATTTGTTTTTTTTTGTTATGAACTATGCTGATCATATATTTATGCGGTACGAGATGTTTGGAAAGCTTCAAAGGTTTCATTCAGTTTTGAATAGTGCCGATTATAGAAATGTTACTTGTTTTCAATTTTTTTTTTGTACAGACGCAAATACGTTAAATTTATATTTAAAATTTGTTATTTATTTTTAAACTAGCTGATACCCGGCGCGTTGCTGCCATCCTTGTCCAATATCTACCCAGTTTGCCAATAGGTCATCAGCAAATATACTGTGACCATTATTTCCAAAGCTTTTAAAAATTAAAATTGTCTTTTATGGGCGCTGCCAAACCCCTTGTTCAATACGGTGCCTTGCGAGTATGAGAATCGCATAGAAGGCCCTTGATAAAAATAAAACATTTGAAATTTTGATTTTTTACACTTTTTTCGATTTTTTTTTCTTTTTTTTTAAAAAAACCCGAACTGAAAAAATACCTTTCCAACAAAGTATAAATCATCAAAATTGGTTCGGCCGATCTCGAGTTATGGGATTACATCGCATTCGGACACTTTCTTTTATATATATAGATTATGTTTTTTTTTCTCAGTGTACAAATAGTGCAGATGGTTTTCCGACTCGCACACTCCGCACATTTCAAAAGATTGTTCTTACGATTTATTGATGATAACGTCGAAAGCAAGGCGAAAAGGGCATTGAAGAGGCTAAGCTTCAAATGGCATATCAGATGAAGTCGCCTTTGAATTTTCCATTCAATTTTGTTGCTTTTAACAAATTTCTAAATATTTTATTGACGACAAGCCTGTAGTGGAATTCCCAAAAGTTAACGATCGATAATCGTTGTCGATATCGGTCATTGTGCGTGCCAGTTTAATAGAAAATGACAGTTTTCACAAGCTAACGACACCGAACATCGTTGTTTAGCCGTTTGGGAATTCCACTACTGATGTCATTACAAGTTTTTGTGGGTTGATGTTGCGAAACGTAAATCAAGTGCTTTTAAAAATTCTGTGGGATAATTCACCACCTCATCCTGATTCATGATAGTATCATGGTGTCATCATCATCAGCGAGTTTGTCAAAAATGTAGGATTCAGATTCAGCGACCCATTTATACCTAATGTGTGCACCAGAACCGAATTGTAAAAATTCAAAACAGAAATGAAGATGGTAACCAAATTTTGTTGCCTATAACATGTGTACCATCTGTAAATGAGATGATAACAAATAGAAACTTCTAAAAAACACTAAAGTAGAGATATATTTTTTTAGCATTGGCCATGACATAAAATTGTTGGTACCAAGTGTCGAACCTATTCAGTCAAGTCTGCCTTGGTTCGGTGAAATGGGGAGATAGATAAGTAGCCAAGAAAGTGGAATCAAGAGAAACAAGTGTAAGATGTTGTATGTGTGGCGGAGCGCTTTATCAACATGCGAATTATGAAGTAGTGCATCGGAACTCCATTTTGGTTTTGCGGCAGTTGCACTTATTAGCTTCTCAAAGTTAGTGGACTGCGTGAACCACCAGAGCATACTGATGAGTCGGAGTTGCGTCCGACGAAACCGTGGTCTTGTTCGTTCGGTTATTCTTTATAGAATTTTTTTGTTGTAGCAAGCCTGTTACTTCATGAATTATTTGGCATAAAGCTCAAAATATAATTCTTAAAGAATATGTTTTTTAAAAATTATAAATTAAAATTAACAAATTAAGGGCTGTTTTATTCACTTTTTCTAACTTGAGAAGTTTCAATACCTTTTGTTAACTTGAATTTTTGTATAACTAGTGAAATTTTATATTTTTATTTCTGAAGTTAAATTTTATTTTATTCACTCTCGGTAAATTCAAGCTGAAGTTTTCGACGTAGAAGTTGAGTAAAGCTATATATTTATATTCAAGTTATGAAAATATTCCAGGGAATTTATTGATACTTGACATAAAGTTGATATACATAAGAGTGTACCGAAAATCTGACCCCCAATTCCGGTACCAAAATTAAATAGTACATGAAAAATCGTGTACTTTTTTTTTATTTGAACCAATTTTGGCGTTTTCATCCCTGGCGTTTTCATCCCCTGCAAATTTTCATCCCTGCTGACAAATGGTCTGAAGAGATAAAATAGTTTTCTTCAAAGTGAATCTACTTGTTGCTTAATATTTGATATGTTTTTATTTTTGGTATCAAAGTATTTTTATACCCTAAACCTGAAAGGTCAGGGTATATTAACTTTGTGCAAACGTTTGTAACGCATAGAACGAATCGAGTCCGGTATAGAAAAGTACATATATTCTTGATCAGCGTCACCACGTGAGTCGAGCTATCCATGTCCGTCCGTCCGTCCGTCCGTCCGTCCGTCTGTGTGTTGTCCGTATAAACAGGATAAGAAGAAGAAGTTGAGATAACTGGATGAAACTTGGTACACATAGTCACATAGACCCCAAGATCTGCACTATTGAATATTTTTGGAATCCGCCCACGGACACGCCTACCTTCCATACAACGCAAAAATTAAAAACTGCATAAATCAGCTCATAATTTAACTACAACAACAAAATTTAGTGTGTATGTGTTTTGTATCAAAACTGAGATATCTTTAAATAATGGGTGTCATACGGCTACGGACACGCCCCCCTCCCATACAACCCAAAAATTGAAAACGCAATAAATAAGCCTCTGTTTAGCCTATAAAGACAAAATTTGGAACGTATGTTTTTTATGACAAAATAAATATGGTTTTGAAAAATGGACATCATCCGCCCACGGACACGCCTACCTACCATACAACGCAAAAATTGAAAACTGCATAAATAAGCTCATAATTAACCTACAACAATACAAAGTGGTGTGTACGTGTTTTGCATCAACACAAAGATGACTGCGAAAAATGGGTGTCATCCGCTGACGGACACGCCCACCTCCCATACAACCCAAAAATTGAAAACGCAATAAATAAGCCTTTGTTTAGCTTACAGAGACAAAATTTGGAGTGAATGTTTTTTATGACAAAATAAATATGGTTTTGAAATTGGACATCATCCGCTCACTGACACGCCCACCTTCCATACAACCCAAAAATTGAAAACGCAATAAATAAGCCTCTGTTTAACCTACAGAGATAAAATATTACACGTATGTTTTTTATGACAAAACAAATATGGTTTTGGAAAATGGACGTCATCCGCCCACGGACACGCCTACCTTCCATACAACCCAAAAAGTTTAAAACTGAATAAATTAGATTATGTTTGTCACAAAGAGATCAAATTTCGTATGTGTGTATATTATACCAAATCTAAGGTGTGTTCAAAAATTGGGAGTCATCCGCCCATAAACACGCCCACCTCCCATTAGGCCCTAAAGGCATTAACTGTGAGCTACAGGAATGATATTGGTATGTAAAAATTTTTCATCAACATTTAAATGCATATTACATAAAGGCTTCATCCGCCCACGGAAACGTCCATTGTCAATAAAATTTGTTTTTTTTTAAAAGTAGGTTTAGGGTATTTCATAGTCGGCCTAGACCGACTTTAAACTTTCTTAACTTGTTCTTATTCGTATTCGTCAATTCGGGGGACGCAAAAATTGGTACAAATAAAAAAAAGTACACCAATGGAAAGGAATTTTTAATGTACTATTTAATTTTGGTACCGGAATTGGGGGTAAGATTTTTCCAATACAAGTCGATACGCTCTAATATACATAACTTGAGAAATCGGAATTTGTTGAATGTAACAAAATTATTAAAATGTCAGCGAAGTTTTCTACTGAAGAAGATATATTACCGATTATTTTATTATATAAGTTTT
This sequence comes from Tetanocera ferruginea, assembly GCA_958299015.1. NCBI lineage: Eukaryota > Metazoa > Arthropoda > Insecta > Diptera > Sciomyzidae > Tetanocera > Tetanocera ferruginea. The sequence continues at coordinate 135,104,239 of OY282640.1, forward strand.
ATGATAAATTTAAATGTAGTTGAATTCTTCAAAAAAGAATAGACAATGGACGTGATTTAAATGCACATATGCTTGAGCTTACTTCTTACAGATGAGACAAGCTCACATGGGTTGTATCATATGCATTTGAAAATATTTACAAATTGACCTGAGTTCCTATACCAATTTATTTTACCAGTTGAAATGCATACCAAAAGAAAAGACTGGTTTTGTCTTAAGGTATATTTTATTGATAAATTATTATATTAAAGAAAGCTAATAAAACCATTTCCCAAAATTTAAAAAAAAAAAAACAAATTGGCCATTTCAGCCCTTGAAAGGACTTTGACCCTTTGACCGAGCTTCTTATGATCAATTGTGTTGTGTGTGTTATTAAATGTTTGCACACAATTGACCGAGAACTGGACTTACATGTTTTATGCCGACTCCGAACTGCTAAAGTACATGTTCTCAAGAAACTTTACATGGCATTATTTACTCTCTGAGGTTTGACATTGTCTGCAGAGAGGTGGTGACCGATCAGAAAAATTTTTAATTGAAAAACCTTTTTGCCGCGACTGGGGATCGAACTCGGGCTCCGAGCATGGTCACCATTTCCTAAAATGTAAAGTCATTCAACAGGATGATACAAGCATGAAAAAGCCAACCATAAAATTTCTGAAACGGCTTGAATCCAGAATGAAGTTGCATTCATAAAGATATTGTTTGCAACGAAGGTCTTGAAGTCAAATAGTTAGTTCAGCTATTTTTGTTTCGATTTTGGATAGAATAGAAGCTGCCTGATGAGCTGACATCGCATCACTTGATTGTTGGATTGTTTCACATTAAATGATATGATCAACGTTGTTTTAATGAAAGCTTTATGCATCATGTCTTTTACAAAATCTACTTTCTGCAACGTGTGCATTATAAAGCACTACCTTAGACAGTAACAACACAGACTGGGACTAAAAAGTTATTTTTCGGCAATAAATCTGTAATAAAAAGCAACTCTTTAACATTAACATCAATCCTATAGACATTGCATTACTGCGTAATTTCAATTAACCTTGGCCTTAATTTTAAAAGTTCTTGAGCTTCCGAAGTCTTCTTCTATTTGCGTTGAATTATACGAGGTTATCTCAAGATAGTATGTTATTTTTTGACGGAATGGATGGAATGTTAGGATGGAATCTCCTAAATTTGAGTTCTTTGGAACATTTTTTATGATGGAGTCTTGCGTCTGGAAGTATCAGGTTGATCTTAAATAAAAGGCTTCAAGAATGATATGGTCTAAACCATGTGTGAATTATATTGGCGTCATTCTAAACCATTGATTGAACTGAATGCAGCGCCTCCTATCATCTCATTTCACTTTATGACAAAGTACAAACTGCAGCTACAGCGGAAACAAGAGGACCTCGACAAAAAAGCAGAAAAATCTAAGTTGGCGTCTTTTGATCAATACTTTTGTATGCAGTCAATACAATGATGCATGGTATCCGTGCTATGAAAATTAATTTATAATAAATTCATTTTTCAGCATAGAAACACACAATTTTTTTATAATCGTGCTGACAAAACGATTCACACCAAAACTTGTGGTTAAAACAGAAAACACAAGTTATGCCAAATATCCCATGTTAGCACTCATAACTGCTCATATTTTGGAAAGTTAAGAAATCACAAGTTGACTCCAGTTATTGAGCAAAAGTTATGCATAAACTTGAATTTCTAAAGTCATGTTTGACAAATTGAAGTGAATAAGATGAATAAGTTCAAAAAATTTGAAAAATTCTCAAGTTATACTTAAATCGTAAGTTATAAAAGTGAATAAAACGGTCTTAAAATGCCACAATTTTATAATTCATGATTTTTTTTTCGAAATAATAATTATACATACGATTCAAGCCATAAAGTATAAAGTTCATCCTATTCCTAGAGCTTTCTTAACAAAAGCTCCATATTTTATTTACCGTTTTTAATAAACTTTCTTTCCATAGCTTTTGGAAGCTTCTCTGTTCGTTGCCGAGCATTTGCCACATGGTGCCCAAGGTTTGTGGGCCTTGATTCATTGCGCCCACTGGATTGCCTTGGGTGAGCTTGAATGGATTCCATTTGCTGTGCTGCGCAAGTCTTTGGATTTGAATCTATTGGGTAAGAGATGGCGCGCTAATGTTCACCAAAAGTATGAACTCAATCTTAAGTTCACTCTTATTGCAGGTTCCGCTCGTTTGACTCAACTGATGCTGCCACTCATACGCCGTGCTAATGGTCGCGTTATTTTCTTGACTTCCGGTCTGCCAGCAATAGCCTAATATTTATTTATTTTTTATTATAATTTACCTTTCATTATGCAGGACTCAACAAAATACCCACACCCGTACGCGGTATTCAGTGCGCCACTCAGGCTGCCGTTGAAAGCTTCGCCGGCTGCTTACGTCAGGAAATGCGTCCACGTGGTGTTGATGTTACCGTTGTGGCTGCTGGCGAATTCGCGCCCGGCAATGGTTGGTTGAACGAAACTGAGCTGCGTGAACAGGTGGGTTGGTGCTTGGTATATGGGTAGGTAGTAAAATTTGCACATTCAGACATGCTGGGAAGCACAAACGCCGGAAATGATTTGCACTTTTTAATATGACGGTGTTAATGGGAAAATAGCACAAAGTACGCTAGACAGAACTGGCTGTACAAGGACAGCAGGGATGCGCAACGTGTTGCTATTATCGTAAAAGTCGTTTTTGTGGCTTCTGTTGTTGTTGGTGTCTGCATAAGTAAGAAACTTCCATGTAGCGCACACAGCTATCATAAAAAAATGAGTTATGCTGCCATCAAAAGAAAAGAAAAATAAATGTAGTAATAATGCAACGCTGGCTTTTAGCAACAGGAAATCAGCTGTTGACGGTGTGTTGCTAAAAAGGATTTATGCCGATAAACAAAAACTTTGCTTTAACTTTTATTTATTTAGTAGCTTAAAATGTGTGCCGGTGTCGGTTTTTTAAGATATTTATATACAAAACTTTTTTGCAGGCTAAGGAAATGTGGGCTCAACTCTCTGCTGAACAAAAGGAGACATACGGTGAAGATTACTATGAAGCTGCCATGACATCCGTTGAAAAGTACACCAAGGAAGTAAGTTTAATAAAATGCATACAATTTTATACCAACCAACATATTTCAAAACTAAAATTATTTTACAGGCCGCCGATATTCAGCCCGCTCTGCGCGTTTTGATCGATGCTGTGACCCGCACCTTCCCCATGGCACGTTACACTCCAGTTACAGCCAACGAAAAAGTACAAATCTTTATGGCTGAACATTTGCCAACATCCTTGTTTGAGATCATGTATGCTTCAAAGCAAAATTAAAGCAATTTTATGCTGGAATTGAAAGAATTTTTCATTAAAATTCGGGCACATAACTTGACAACATTATTGTATCATTTGAAATTTTTAGCATTTTAGTTTAAAACAAACATTATATATTTACAAACAATATGTATTTATTATTGATGAAGTAATTTGCAATTTAAAAAATAGCATTTAATTGATATTCATGATTTTTTTTTAAATGTTTTTCTGTCACTATTGAACGTCTTGTTTGCAATTTTTATTATATTTTTAAAAATGTTTTAGTTGTAAGCTTAACCCTTTTTTTATTCAGTATAAGTCACTCACGTAAAAATAGTTGTAATTCTTGTTCAGTCCAATTAAAATATTTTAATAAAACCAAACAGAAGAAGCTTATTTTATTTAAACATATCAACTAGCAAACAATTTTATGAGAGACAATGAATACTCAAATAATTAAAAACACGAATTTACTAAAACTTAATAAAAATCTACTCCTTACCAGAAACATTAAACAATTTTAATTTTGGCATATAAAAATATATAGGTAGAATATTATATCACAAGCAAATTTTTTTATTCAAATTTTTAATTGCGTTTTCGAAAAAAAGTTTTTATTTTAAACTAGCAGATGTAATCTGTGTTACTTGGGGTTGTGCCTCGAGCACAGAAAAAGGACGATTTTCAAAACTGCTCTCATTTTAACATTTGTTTAATTCTTAATTAAATTTTGAAATTTTTTTTTATTATCGTTTTTTGGGGTTTTGCCCCCTCCTGATTAAAAAGAAAATGACATCTTCAACGTCTCGATCTGACGTCTGGTTTCTGAGCAAAATGGTGAAAAATTTCTCTATTTTCGATAATACCAATTTTCTCTTTTTCAAATAAAATTTTCTTCAATTAGAATAAATTTTCACATTTTCGAAGAAATATTTCTTTACTTCTAGGAAATGTAAAAATTTCAATGTTTCTTATGACGATAATTATTTTTCTCGCACAAAAAAATTCTCATTCATAGAGAAAAATATATTGCACATTATAAATGTTTCCTATATTTTGATAAAAAATTCAGTATGAGAAGTATTTTCTTCAATAAAAACAAATGTTTTCTCAAAACTAAAAAGTCTTTTTCTCTAAAAACCATATATTTTTATATATTTCTCTTTTTCAAAGAAGCTTATTATCATTTTTAGAGAATTTATAGGATCGCATTTAGAGAAAGGCATTCTCTGGTGCAAAGTCTATAGCCAATAGACTATAGACCATTTTTCTCTAAATGTGATGCCTTTTTTATCATATTTCGAGAAACTTTTTTCTGAGTGCAGTTTGAAAAGTCATTTCGAGAAAAATGCGTTTAAGTTTTTAATACATATGGCTCATTCCATTCAGACGAGTGTGACGTTTTGACTACATTATCGTGCTGAAAATGGGATTAACCTGTTAAAATTTTAGCAATTTACTATAGGGCCCGTATGATACTTCATTTTTTTGTCCAATTTTTCTTACTGAAAACAAGTGGCGCGTGGGCAAGACAATAAGTGTATTTTGCGATTCTAATATATTATGCGAGAATAGGATAGAGTGACGACTTGAGAGGAACGTCAATAACAATGCATTAAAAATACAGTCGGTCCCACATTTTTCCACCAATTCGTACTATATGCATATCCACTCACACCAATTGAATTTACGCTTGCGCTATATTTCAACTCTTCTAAATTCATTTTCAATACATTAAATTGGAAACGAGCACAAGTTTAAAAACTAAAACTTTTGAGTTTAACATTAAAATTCAGTCCATTTGCCACAATGAGACCATTTTTGACTTACATATTGTCAAATTTAATATATTTTCTGTTGAATACCAGTGAAAAATATTTTGAAAAAATGGCGATTACCATTCTTTTTTAAACTTTTAAATGGGACGGGTGTGACATGAGATTGTCCCGGTTGTGCCGAGTGCGAATGATGTGGGAATTATATATAAGAACTTAATGGGTATAATAACCATCACATATTTTTGACATTAAAATCAAGAAAATATGTTTTTAATTAATGTATGAATTTAAATACATTTGCATGAATTTTTAATCAAATTAATACCTAGACAAATAATTTCGATTTTTTTAATATATTAAAAAAAAATATTTTTTTTCAAAAAATTTTTCGCATGAATTTTTGATCAAATTTATACTTAAACAAATGATTTCGCTATACATGAATTAAGAAAACTTGTTTTAATCAAAGAATTTATTCATATACTTGCAAAAATTTCATTATTAGAAAAAAGTTTTGAAAACCGTTCCGGGTGTGACCGGATATGAAGAATAAAAATAATTTATTGAATGAAAAAAGTTAACAAATTTATGTAAAACATCAACATTCTGGTGGGAGTGACACTGAAAAAACACTCAGTTTGAATATTTTTCTTTGTTAACGCATTAACCAATCCTTGTTATAAACTGTACTTGGATAACATTGTTATCTTTTTTTAACATTGCTAACCAAATTTTTTGAATGTGCATCAAGAATTGGCTGTTTTCAACGTTTTAAATCTAAACAAAATATTTAAGTTTTTCTCAACTCGGAGTTTGTTTAGTTAAATTGTCAAAAAAACCATAAAAAAGCTTTAAAACTAAAAATAATTTTGCAACTAGAGTAACTTAAGACTCCATTAAGACAATTGAAAGCATTTTAGGATTCATGTTTCCGTTCCTCATTAGTGTGGAATCAGCCATATGCAATTTTATCTCAAAAAAATTACAATCTTAAAAAATCCTATAAGCATCTATTCGATTTTTGGATTGTCTTCGTTCAACTTCGGTTTTTGTCGATACTGTTCGGTTAGTTTTTTTTTCACCTTTATATAGCTTCTGCTCGTATTCGTTATACTTTTTTTGTTTCGTTTGTTTTTGGTTCTTGACTTCACTTGCCTTCGGCTCATTCCTTGATTTTTGTCGAAAAGACTTCTAAAAGCATGGGATCTATTTCAGTAACAGATACGAATGCTTACCAAGTTTCATTGAAATCCGTTTTTAAGTGAATGAGCCAGACATAGTTGATTGCTTAAACTGCCCTTTTACGGAAGTTTTCTGAAATTCATGGAATAGCATCAATTCTATTCATTGAAATCGGTCCAGGAGTTTAGGAGTTATTGAATCTTACAAACGCACTTCTTAAAGCGCCCTCTTGCGGAAGTCTTTGGAATTTTTTATAGTCTATGTTTTATTTTGGGAGCAGTTGAACCTTCATGCCAAATTTAATTGAAATCGGTTCAGGCGTTTAGATGTTATTATAGAGTGCCACGCCCACATACTTCCGCCCACTTTTTTACACCCCCTATGTTCTTTCTCCCTATGAAAGGTACTCGGTGTCCAAATTTCAGCTCAATCGGATAAGCGGTGCGCGAGCCTATACGGAACAGACAGACAGACAGACAGACAGACAGACAGGAGGACAAACATTTGATTTTATATATTAGAAGATTACAATTAAATTTCATTTGTTTTCGTTTACAAATGAAAAATAATTTGTGTCAGAAACACAAGGGAATGAAATAAATTGAAAATAAATCGTAAATACATGACACTGAACAGTAGAACTGAAACAAATAATTAAAAATTAAACGTTAAAGTTATCCGAAAGAAAAGAGAGTTACATGTACTCATGATTTTTAAGACAATTTCGCATTTCGGTGATGAGTTAAATGCTATTTGTTCTCTTAAGCAATAAATTTTAATTTACTTTTTTCACTGCACAGAACGGATACAAAAACCTACAACATTGCCTGTCAGTATAATTTAAATTGACGATGCTTGGTTGAACATTATATGTAGCTATCATTTTTGTAATTCTTTTTATTGTTGTAAAATTTTTTAAGGAGTTTGTGAAATTTGTAGGAAGAAATTTCTTAGCAGTGTGAAAGGATTTTGTTAACATATACATACTATAAATGGAGACTTATGCTGTTGTTTTTTCGTCTCAGAATACCGTTGCATTTGTTATGCTGGCATTCAAGGTTTGTTATTTTTTTTTCCATCAACTGCTAGTAGTTTGTATGCTCCTTGCTCCTTGCTCCTTAAAGAATTTATTTCACTTTGTTTACTTTGAACTAAAGACTGTCTGTTATTTTAATGATAGAGATGATAGCTTTTAAGTGATTTTAACATATGTAGCTTAGCTCAAACAGATAAGAAATGAAATGCATTCTGTGTGTGCAGCAGCTCCTTTAGAGTAATTTCTTTTGATCCAAGATATGATCAGCTACTTCATACTATCGGTTTTTGATGTAGAATTATGTCTTACAGCGCGGTTTGTATGGGGTCGTTTTAACAGATTTTTTCAAGGTCATTAGGCAACTTTTTGGCGAATACTTTAGGGTATAACTACAGCCTTTAATACTCTTCGTTCAAAGATAATATATAAACTAAAATATCAGATATATCCTGCGCTGAATGAATATCTAATTTTGGATTTTTTCACTATTATATTAAAGTCACAAAATAGAAAAATATAAGAAGAAAAATGCATGTTTTTATATAAGAAAATCAATCATCAGCTGCTTCTGTGCCTGCTGCTTTCTTTGTTTTTCTTTCGTTGTTTATGCTTGTATGCTTTTGTTTTGCACGAACTGATTGGTTCGCTTTGGCAGCATTGTAAGCATAAGTTCACATTGGGTTTATGTATGCACTACTGTTCTAGTAAACTATTTTGAAACCAAGAGATCATAAACCTCTTTTCAAATCAGTCAATGAACCCAATCTTTCAAATTTAACGACATGGGTCTGTGATCCGGTTAGATTTAACTCTTATGAAAAAAACGAGTTGGATCATATTTCTTTGTATGCTTTTACCCAATAGATGGCGTAAAATTGTAATTTTTTTTTTTTTTAGTTCAATTTGGATTCCACATCCTACTAGCACTAGCGAGTGTAGTTCGCAAACATCGAACAGAGACGAAATTGTAGCTCGCAAACTAAATATCAGACAGAGACGAGAGGAAAGGACATGTGCTCAGCGTGAAATATCATACCATACCATACGATTTTTTAAAAATCGGGGTCTTAGTTTTAATTTGAAATTAGTAGTTAAACTGACTGTAGCTCGCAAACTATATATCGGGCACAGACGAAAGTGGCACCAATGGAAAGTGCATTTGCTTCGCCTTCTTTTCAACTAAGTCAATGAACTCAACCTATCAAACTTAACGAAATTATCGAAAAATTTGAAATTTTGCTTGTTTCTTTTTGCTTGCTCATTTAATCATACTTACTATTTAACTTTTTCTTTGTTTTGGCATCGATAAGTAGTCCATAATTGAGTGTTATTCATTTATTTTTTAATTTTTGGAAGATCAATAAAAATACGTGCAAATTGAACAAAACAATCGGACCAAAGAGACAAAGTAGAAGAGTTTACAACTTAAACGGAATTCTACGTCTACACTTACGATACTATCGAAACTGTTTCTTTGTTTTTCTTGGCATAGTTTTTTTAGTTTATTCTTTGCTTGACAATTATCTTCCATGTAAATTGTTGTTCTGCAAACTTATTGCGTTTTTTTTCGAAAAAAAAAATGTTGCGCTTTTATCGTGCAACATTTCTAAGTGCTACCCATACCTTGTCAGAGTGCTGCCTTTATTGTGAGAAAAGATCAATCATGAACATGCAACTCTACGTTTTTGGTTTTTTTTATGGCACGCGCAAAATAAAAAGTATCGGTTTGAATTTGCAAAAAACTTGCAAGAAACTAAAGAAGAAAGCCCTTCTTTGAGCAAAATTGTTGTTTGTAAGTACAATTCAAATAAAAAACATCATTCAAAGCTTTTTCGTATTTTTATTTTAGTATGGACCGAAGGAGAAACCAGACTGCTCCTCGACAAGTATGCTTCCTACTTACCAGACATACGACCCTTAAAGTGGCATTCCATGCAAAGCGGTATATTTTAGCAAAAAAAAAACAGTAACATTTCTGATTTTTAACAACGGGTCAGTGAACCTACATAAGTTAAGTCCCTTATGGTAAATAATCTTTTTTCTGGCTCATCACTGCAATGATAAAAGTTTATATATTTAGTTATGATATCGTCAAATAGATCAATGCTTAAAATTTACTCAAACCTTTTCTCAATTTTTCCTTTTATATACGTACCTAATTGTTATATAATTGATCTTATTCAAAACCGCTTATCATGTTATTACTATCACAACCTTCATTTCGCCAAGGAAGAGTTCCGTTTGTTTAAAATCGATAACTTTATAATATGCAAATTGATGTCGTGAACGTCACGCGTAAAAGATATATATTGTCATCACTAGAGTAAGAGTGAACGTGGAATTATTTCACATCACTAATAAACAGACAAAGTGTCAACAATTATAAAACTACTGAATCTTCAGAATTTTTAATTTTTAATATATTTAAAATTAACAGTTATTTGTTTGTCGCCTACGTCACGCAGTTAATGGAAGTTTTTGCGTAAGGACAATATGAGAAAACAACAATAGTTGCAGAATAAACTGTTAAGAATTCTAGATGAATTTTAAACGCAGATTTAAAAAATGGTCTCCGTTTTCCATTATCAGTTCGAACTTCGGAGTTATAGGCAGAAATCTGAAAATTTGTATATTTTTCAATAACTGCACTATATCTTTTAAATGCGGGGGCAGTTTTCTATCGTGTCAAAATTTTTTTTTATTTAAAATATATGTTATATAATTATATATAAAATATATATGAATTATCTTTCTTAGTTTGCGAAATATGTGCGTTCAAAGCTGAAAAATATTAAAATTTTAACATATTTTGAGACTAACTTTTCATCTTCTCTTAAATTTTCAAAATTACTTTTTATATGATGGAAAACTCTTTATAAAAACTTTACAGAAAACTTTTTATAAAAGATATAAAAATATTTTACCTCAATCTTTGACAATTTTAGAGATATTTTGAAAAAATATTTCAATTCAACAAATCGCTAGCAATATAAACCAACTTAAAGAGTTTTTCTAATAGTGACACGCCCCCTTTGTTGAGTTCCACCTACTTGCTTTACCGTGATTTGTAAAAATTCTACCTACACCTTTACCGAATTGCAGTTCCCTAGTATGAATATTAATATAAACAAGTAAAGAAAGTCTAAAGTCGGTCTAGGCAGACTATGAAATACCCTAAACCCACTTTTCAAAAACAAAAAAATTTTTATTGTAAATGGGCGTGTCCGTGGGCGGATGAAGCCTATATTTTATATGCATTTTAAATGTTAAATAAAAATTTACACAAACCAAGTTTTATTCCTGTAGCTCACAGTTAATGCCTTTATTGTGCTTTCGCTATGGGAGGTGGGCGTTTTCATGGACGGACTACTCCCAATTTCTGAACACACCTTAGTTTTGGTATAAAATACGTACATACCAAATTTAATTTTTCTATGACAAACATAACCTTATTTATTAAGTTTTAAACTTTTTGGGTTGTATGTGAGGTAGGCGTGTCCGTAAGCGGATGTTGTCCATTTTTTAAAACGATCTTTGTCTTGTCATAAAAAACATACGTGCCAAATTTTAGCTCTGTAGGTTAAACAGAGGCTTATTTATTGCGTTTTCAAGTTTTGGGTTGTATCGGAGGTGGGCGTGTCCGTGAGCGGATGATGTCCATTTTTCGAAAACATCTTTGTAATGATATAAAACACACACACATAAAATTTAATTGTTGTAGGCTAATTATGAGCTGAGTTATGCAGTTTTCAATTTTTGCGTTGTATGGGAGGAAGGCGTGTCCGTTGGCGGATGATGTCCATTTTTCAAAACCATCTTTGTTTTGTTATGAAAAACACACGTGCCAAATTTTATTTTTGTAGGTTAAACAGAGGCTTATTTATTGCGTTTTTAATTTTTGGGTTGTATGGGAGGTGGGCGTGTCCGTGGGCGGACGACACCCATTTTTCGAACACATCTTTGTGTTGATACAACACACATACACAGTAAATTTTATTGCTGTAGGCTAATTATGAGCTGAGTTATGCAGTTTTCAATTTTTGCGTTGTATGGAAGGTAGGCGTGTCAGTGGGCGGATTCCAAAAATATTCAATAGTGCAGATCCTTGGGTTCATGTGACCATGTGTACCAAGTTTCATCCAATTATCTCAACTCCTTCTTCTTATCCTGTGTATACGGACAACACACAGACGGACGGACGGACGGACATGGATAGCTCGACTCACGTGGTGACGCTGATGAAGAATATATATACTTTTCTATACCGGACTCGCTTCGTTCTATGCGTTACAAACGTTTGCACAAAGTTAATATACCTTGACCTTTCAGGTTTAGGGTATAAAAATGTAATATTTTAAAAGTTCCACGCCCTATGGATATTCCATCTCATTTTTTGGAGTTTACTCCTTTAGAATCGATTTGCATGAAAAGAAATTATATTAGGGGGTAAAGTCAGATTTTCAACTTTTTTTCGATACGGTTAAATTTTCAAATTTTTTTTTTGTTACGCTTGAATTTTCAACTTTGATTCTATGATTCTATGGCCAATCGAATGCAATGGAATTATCTAAGGTCACAAGCAGTTCATTGGCTTTTTAATAGATTCCATGGAGAATTTAGATGATTCCATGGCCATTTGGATGCAATGGGATTATCTGAGGTCACAGGCGGGTCATTGGAACTTTTATGGGTTCCATGGAACATGTGAACCAAAATGGATGATTCTATGGCGGATGTTACTAGACTATCTGAGGTCTAGGGTGGGTCATTGAAACTTTAATGGATTTCATATTAAAATATAATTTTTTGAGAGATAAATTTAATTTAGATTAAGTTTTTGCAAGAACATTGGTGAGGTCTAGATTTGGTTCAATCAGTTGTTGGTAACGACATTACATATTGGTTATGAAATTAATAATATATTTACCCACTTTGCCTATTGAACATGATTATATTAAATTCCAAGGCAATCGATAAGAAGTTAACTCCAATCGCGCGTCGGAGCTGACACGCACACTTTTTTTTATTTTTTGTCGTACGTTGTACTGAATCTCCCTAACCCTGTATCATTTCAATTTCAGTACCCAAGTGTCAATATTAACCGAGATACAGATTTTTGTAATAGTGACACGCCAATGAGAAATCCCCATGGATGCCTATGCAATCCATCACGGACATATAAACTTTCACATTCTGCAGTACATTAGAGACGAAATTCACACTCAAGAATGCAACATGGATGCCGAAACACCAATAAAATAATGTAAAAGAATAATTCATAATTACTTCGATTTTTAGCAAGCTTCTTTCAAACATAGCAAAATTCGTACAAATGTCGTGTACGTCACGATCGAACGCCCCTAAAACGGTTCAAAACTAAAAACAAAAAAGGATATGTGGGCATGTATTGCAGCTGAGTTCGAGAACAAAAGTAAGAAGCAATGAGAGGAACGGTGAGTGGAACGGTACAAAACCATAATAAAGAGGAAAATAAATGCTATTGACAATAACAGCAGTTCTGGAGCTAAGCGGCAGAAGCTTCAATTTGAAGAAGAGTTACACCCAGAAAAAAAATCCTGTAAAAATAACGCTTTTTTAACACATAATCATGTTATTAATATTCAACACGATCAGCTATGTTAATAATTAACACTTTACATAATAGTTCAACTCTTTTAAAAGAACGCTTGTGCAGAGCGCAAAATCACATAAAATGTCTTCTGCTGAACATGACGTTCAGAAAAGTGGCATTTTGTCACTCCATTCGCGTAACGGCAACATTATTCGCATTGCCTTTTCTTTTTATATGCTGATGCAATGAGCAAATCAACACTCTACTCATGTTATATTTTAACACTGCATCATGCAATGTTAATCTTGTAAAAATTAGCGTGTAAAAATTATCATGTTAGATTGACAGGAGCCGTGTTGAAAAGTTTTTGCCAGATTTTTCCCTGGGTGTAGACAAAATTTGTAAGTTGGATGACTTTATTTAACCGGCAATACAAATCAGTAGCCAACATATCACAATGAAAAGACAAAGTCATTCCAAAGAGGATATAAAGAAGAAGTATAAATCTGTACAGGAAACGTTGGCTGAAATCGCAGCAAGAAAAGAGGAGGTAAGAGATAGAAGACACCGTGAAAAATTGGAAAGAGTAGATAAAATACAAAACCTTTTGGAAAAGCTACGACAAGAGTGATTTCTGATAAATTTCTGCAATATATACAAATTTTTCTGAAGCTACGACAAAAACATATACATTTGCGTGGTGGGGGTTGATTGTGACCTGCCTGCTTTGTATAATCTTTATCCTGAAATGATCTCAGAACTGAGAAAATACATTACAAATTCAATTGGCTATAGCCACATAAAATATCAATAATACTACCTCGCTCTCAGTGCATTTGTGGTGCTCTCTCAAGACACACAAACATACACACATAGAAATACACTTACACTTTATACACTTGTTTTAAAATATTTATAAATATTTAAGTAATCAAAAAAATGTATATCAAAAATTATTTAAAATATTTTATCAGAAATAAAAATTGTTCATCAACATAAGATCATCAAATAAATTGTTCTATAATATAAAAAAAAAAAAATAATATATAAAATACGTAATGCTCTCCAACCTACAACTGGCGATCCTGCCTAAAACGCGAAAAACATTGACAACCGCTGCCTGATTCTACTACGCCACAATCACCAACTCCACCAACAGCCAGTGCTATACAATGGCGACAATATTGTTAATGGCAACAACTCCTTAACGCCAACTGCCGAAGTTTCTTAACGCCGACCTCAATATTGGGCCAGCAGAAGGTCAACGCCACAACAGCAGCAACAACAACAACAAAGTCCTATACCTGCCGGTAAGGTAACGCAATAATAACAACATCAACAACAACCTCAGTCATAACAACAACGTCAACCATAACAACAACAACAAGCAAAACCCTATACCTGCCGGTAAGGTAGCGCAACAACAACAGTATTGGAAGCAACAACAAAAAAAATCAACAACAATAGCAACAACAAAACCATCAACAACAACAAAAAAATCATCAACAACAGCATCAAAATCAACAACAGTATTGGTAACAACAACAAAAATCAACAACAAAAAACAACAAAAAACAACAACAAAATCATCAACAACAGCATAAAAATCAACAACAATAACAACAACAACAAAATCATCAACAAAACAACAACAACAACGAGATCAACACATCCATTATTTTTAATTTTATAAAATTTTATATAATTTTTTTCTCATTTGACATTTTATAAAATTTTCTTACAGGTTGCTTTTTTAATTTAGCTTATCACGAGGCACACACTTAGATTAAAAACGCATGTAATACGATAGGGACGGAGGAAACCGATCGTAATACATTCGTAGGCACTACACAGCACTAGGAACACATTTGAGGAACACACTTAAACATTTGCAATGAGCCTACAACATACCCCCCCTCACTCCTCTCACCGTGGAGAAGGAGACAACCCATTGATAACGCTTGACACAGACTCACTTCCAAACCCTTTCGATATACCTTACAGTACGGAAATAAACGCAACATCTATCAAATTACCACAATTTTGAAAACTTGCCCTGAGGCATGGTTCGTCCACGCCGAAATTCAATTCCAGTCCAAATCAATAACGACAGACAAAACTAAGTACGAATACTTAGTTACAGCTCTTCCACAGGATGTCATCATGACAGTCCTTGATTTCATACAAAAACCTTCACAGACCAATTTGTACGAAAATTTAAAAAAAATTTTAATCGAACGTCATTCCCTGAGCGAGAATAAAAGAATTGACAAAATTCTTTCTGACTGCGAGATTGGAGACCGAAAACCATCCCAGTTTTACAGATCGCTCTTACTTCTCGCCGGTTCTTCAGTAGAACCAGATTTCCTCTTAAAGTTATGGCTTAGGAAACTACCCAAAACTTTAAACATAGCGTTGACTGGGTCAGGCCATAAAACGATCGAGGAACTACTAGCGTTAGCCGACAATCTATGGGAAGTCATGACCGAAAACGAAGTCAGTGCTTTCGGAAAATCTCCCAACACGATTGAACTTACAAATATGGTGCAAGCTTTAACAATTTCCACTTCCAAAATTTTAGAATCTTTTAATAAATTGACGTTAGAAGTGAACACCCTTAAGTCAGAAAACCGATTTCGTTCGAACTCACGAACAAGACACAGGTCAAACTCAAAACATAGGCCTCAAAGCAATACTTCTTGGGTATGCAAATACCATTATAGATTCGGTAATCAAGCACGGAAGTGTGAACAACCATGTTCATTTGTTCGAAACAACCATTCTACACAACACAACACTATGCCACACAATACAACAAACTAAAAGACTCTATTATCGCGACGACTGATGATAGACCCGTCACATTAACACGTCGTCTTTTCGTATTTGATCCGTCAAATAAATTAAATTTTCTTATTGACAGCGGAGCAGAAGTATCGGTACTTCCTGCCTCAAAATTCAAAATTAAAAGACAGAAATCTGATTTAACACTTCAAGCTGCTAATGGCACAACAATATCTACATTCGGAAAAAAATTATTAACTTTAGACTTAAATTTACGACGCGAATTGCCATTTACATTTATTATAGCAGACATTTCTAAACCAATTATTGGTGCAGATTTTTTAACCAAATATGGACTTCTTGTTGATCTCAAATACAAACGTCTCATCGACCCATTAACGAAATTATCAGTTAACACAATAACGGCGTACACTGAAACAACATTGCCAAAATTATTTTCTCTAGATAACAAGTATACACAATTGCTCAAACAATTTCCTTCACTACTAACAGAACCCGACTATACTACACCGGTAAAACATCAAACAGTTCATCACATCGTAACAGAAGGACAGTTACCATTCACGAAGCCACGACGTCTAGACTTGTCCAGAATGAAAATAGCTAAACAAGAATTCGATTTCTTAGTTAAATCTGGCATTTGTAGACCGTCGAACCTGACCGCTACCCATTACCACATATACACGATTTTTCAAACAATTTACACAACACAAGCATTTATTCAAAACTGGACTTGGTCAGAGCATATCACCAAATACCTATGGCTCCCGAAGACATACACAAGACAGCTATCACGACACCATTTGGAATGTTCGAATTTCTCCGAATGCCTTTCGGTTTGAGAAACTCAACACAAACATTCCAACGGTTCATACATGAAGTTCTTTACGGACTAGATTTCATTTTCGTCTACTTAGATGACATTTTGATAGCTAGCGAGACAGAAACAGAACACATGAAACACTTAACACAAGTTTTCGAACGACTCGACAAATATGGTTTGAACATTAAACCAAACAAATGCGTTTTCGGAGTTGAAAACATCAATTTTCTGAGCTACAATATTTCAAGACATGGCATAAGTCCATCGGAAGAACGAATACAATGTATAAGAGACTACCCACAACCAAATACTGTCAAACAAATGCAAAAATTTATCGGTATGACAAACTATTATCACAGGTGCATTCCTAAATTAGCACACATGTTAGGTCCAATATACGAAATGGTCACAATAGCTTCAAAAACAAAAAACAAACTTTTAACATGGACAAACACAACCTCTGATGCATTCACAGCAATTAAAGATAGCTTTGCTACGCAAACACTACTTAACTATGTTAATAGTAAAGCAGAACTATCGATTGCTGTAGATGCATCAAATACAGCAGTAGGTGGAGTATTACAACAGAAATACAACAATAAATTAGAACCACTTGCATTCTTTTCCAAAAAACTCACTTCCACAGAATCTAAATACAGCACATTCGATAGGGAACTTTTAGCTATATTCTTAACAATCAAACATTTTAGACACTACCTTGAAGGTAATATTTTTATAGTATACACAGACCATAAACCACTTACAAATGCACTCAATTCTAAAAAGGAGAGAAGCCCAAGACAAACACGACACCTTGAATACATAGCACAATTCACTAACACGATACTACACGTCAAAGGTACAGATAACTCAGTAGCAGATGCATTATCAAGATGCGAGGTAGAGGAACTCAAAACACCCGATCTTAATCTCAAACTATTACATTGTGAACAAAACACAGATACAGAACTCAAACACATAGTAAATCAAACATTATACAAATTTGAACAAATCAAAATTCCATTCTTGAACATTGAAATTTGGTGCGAACACTCTACAGAGAACACACGCCCATATATTCCACAATCCTTACGTAAAAAAATTTTTGACCAAATACACAATATTTCACACCCAGGGACAAGAGGTACCCGACGTCTTATAACTGAACGGTATTTTTGGCCAAACATGAACTTACAAATCAATAAATGGACTCAGGAATGTATTAGTTGTCAGAAAGCTAAAGTACACCGACATACAAAGACATTACCACACAAGATACACATTTCACACGGCCGTTTCGAACACATCCACGTTGACATGGTTGGTCCCTTACCAATATCGAACGGATATAAATATCTTCTAACCGCGATTGACCGAAATACACGTTGGCCTGAAGCCTACCCACTCAAAAACATAGAGACCACAACAATAATCGACACATTCTATAGAGAATTCGTTTCACGTTTTGGCGTACCCATAGAAATCATTTCTGACCGAGGACCACAGTTCACGTCTAACACGTTTAAACAATTTGTTAAAGACATCGGGTCTCATCACATTTTTACTTCGTCGTACCATCCACAATCAAATGGGATGATTGAAAGATTTCACAGACAGTTAAAAGCATCAATAATGGCTAGTAATAACCAAACTAATTGGTACACAGAGATTCCTCAGATCCTTTTGGGTATTAGATCCACAGTCAAAGAAGACATCAAAGCGTCCCCGGCTGAAATGGTTTTCGGTCAAAACTTAAAGTTACATAGACAACTAGTAGTTCAGAATTACCAATCTTTTAACGCATCGGAAACATTAGCGAAACTCAAACAAAACGTTCAAAATGACGATTCAAACATTTCACATCATAATACAAATACTGGTCAATACTTACCACAAGCCTTGAAGAGTTGTAAATACGTATTCGTACGAAACGATACAATACGACGTCCACTACAGAATCCATACGAAGGACCGTTCAAAGTACTCGACAGAACAGAAAAAAAATTTTACAATTCTCAAAAATAATAACACAATTACAGTTCACATCGACAGAGTCAAACCAACATTCATGGACAGAGACACTACAGAGGCACTATCCTCCTCACACAGACCGACAAAAAAAGTACATTTTAATCTCTTGGCCAACTCGATTAAATTCTATGGTGGGGAATAATGTGGTGCTCTCTCAAGACACACAAACATACACACATAGAAATACACTTACACTTTATACACTTGTTTTAAAATATTTATAAATATTTAAGTAATCAAAAAAATGTATATCAAAAATTATTTAAAATATTTTATCAGAAATAAAAATTGTTCATCAACATAAGATCATCAAATAAATTGTTCTATAATATAAAAAAAAAAAAATAATATATAAAATACGTAATGCTCTCCAACCTACACATTCATTTATTACATCCAACAACAACAATGCAACATTTTTTCTGACAAAAGAAAACGCTATAAGTCTAATTGTTCTGGTGCCTTTATCAAAACACAAATTTTTCTATATGATGGACGATGTAGCGCAAGGATCTTTGACGAATTCTCTAACAAAACGCGAATCCGCCAAAAGTGAGGTTTATTACAACGTTTCGCCATTATTTTTTTATTGAATTCTTCTCTTTTATTACTGTTGCTATGAAACATGGTGATCGATTTAGTGCATTTGTTATACATTTGTAAAGAAGAATTTACCTTTTTTTCTTCATTTTAACGGTGCTCTGCAAGACCCATGGGCCATGGCTATACAACTTAATTCAAAAACTTTCCACAGTGTTCCAAATAAACAAAATGTACTTTCTGCAATCTGTTTTTTTTCTTGAAACTTTGCTTTTAATACGATTATAATTTTGTCCTGTGTTAACCATCGAAATCTCCTTCCTGCGTGCGAATCTGGTATAACATAAAATTTTATTTATTTGATTTATTTTTGCAATCAGCATACTTTTTGAATCTAGGTTAAGAGTTAAATTCAATAACGGTTTAACTATCATATTGACTAACTTTCCAAACACACAAAATAAACATTTTTCGCGCTATAAAAAGAATTATTTTTAATGATTAAATTCACAAAGAGGTCAATCGATATTAAAGTTAAAACCCAAAATGAAACATATAGCAAAATAATTCCATCAAAGTGTGCTTAAAAGTACTTCAGTTGCGCTCTGAACTATGCATCTATTTCGTATTTCAATATCGAAATTCAAGTACTTCAAGTTGGTGGCAATAAAAAGTGGCAACAAGCAAAATGCAATGCAATTGAACTGTATTCGCCACACAAATAAATGGCAAAAGAACATAAAAGCTTGGATATAGCATGGCATGGCATGGCGTGTCTGCAGCTGCTAAGAATCTCCAGTACCAAAACTTTCACGAGTAAGCTATGCAAATCGAACGTATACGTGCTGCTGTCAGTCTGGCTTTCAATTTGTTGCGCTGCTTTAAATATCGATGTCTTAATGCGGTTTTCGTGGCATTTCTTGGTTACTTCCACATAATGCAGTTTGTGTTAGACAACAACAACAACAAGCATGGCCAATAATATTGCTGTTGCATGTCTGCATGTCTGTGCAGCAAGGAAGAGAAAATAAAAACAAAAATGTTTTGTGCAAACTTTCATTTTATTTTCATTAATATATTATTAGTTTTGATAACGTAAGCTGCATTCATGTACAAACATACATACATACTTTTTGTCACTTGACAGCTGTGCATGTGTCATGGCAACCCTGAATACTTATAGCAACAAACACTTGTATGGCAACAACTTTCCGCAAGTGCACTTTAAATATTTATTGCATTTTTAATGTTCCCATTTCCGTTGGGAGTTGGTAATGAGACAACGAGACATCTTTGTGCTGTCAGTGTCAGTTGACATTTTGTACTATAAATTTTACTGCTCTTTGCAACTTAACTCAAAAGTTACCTTTGACAATAACACGTTGTCATATTTAATATTTATGAAAATTCTAACAATTAGCAAATTACAGCTAATTACAGAAATGAAAAAAAGTGTAACCGGCTGGAATATTTTATACTGGCATTAGGAATCAGAAAAATTAACTTTATATATATTAAGGGTTTAAGGTTAACTGATTTTTAATAAGAACTTTGTATAAAAAAAAATATTCCGTAAGACAGTTAAAATATTTAATTAAGAATGATATAAAAAAAGCAAGTAAGGCATATCTTCGATTTGGCCGAAGTTAAAATACCCCACGACCAATTCGTAAGGGTACAAAATCTAAAATTGTAGAACTTTTTGTATGATATTTCGAAAACTTGTAATATTTTGATGATGTTTAAAATACATTGTTTTCAAATTGTTTTCCTGCAGCGTACAGACAAGCCTCTTTATAAAGTTTTAAATTTCGGGTAATATAGGAGGTGGGCGTGTATTATTGGTGCATAACGCCCATTCTTCTACCAGATAAAATTTTGGTATAAAATTAATAAATATCTAATTTTATTTTTGTAGCTTCGACAGAAGCCTATTTATATAGTTTAAAGTTTTGGGGTTATATTGGAGTTGAGTTATATGAGTTACGTAGTATGCGAGGGGGTATAAAAAAATGTGCATACTACATACATATATCATTAATATAAGCGAAGATAAAAAGAAGCTAAAATGCATGTATATACCATGAAAAATTCATATTTTATAGGTATGAGGGTGCACTGAGAAAAAAACACATACCCTGCTCCGGTAAAAAATTTCTCTATTTTTGATAATAGCAATTTTCTCTTCTTCAAATAAAATTTTCTTCAATTAGAATAAATTTTCACATTTTCGTAGAAATATTTCTTTACTTCTAGGAAATGGAAATATTTCAATGTCTCTAATAATGATAAGTATTTTTCTCGCACAAAAAATTTCTCATTTATAGAGAAATTTTATTGAAAATGAAAAATTTTTCTTATATTTTGATAAAAAATTCACTATGAGAAGTATTTTCTTCAATAAAAACAAATATTTTCTCAAAAAAAAAGTATTTTTCTCTAAAAACGATATACAGTAAAAGCTCTCCTTGCGGACAGCTCTTATAAGCGGACAGCTCTCTTAAGCGGACAAATTTCTTGGTCCCAAAATTTTCGCCTTGTTTCACGAAGAAATCATGCTCCCTTAAGCGGACGCTCCCTTGGACGGACGCGGACACTTTTTTGGTACGAAAAATCTCCCATGAGCGGACAACTCACTGTTCAATTTTGCCATTTATCTTGCTTTTTCTCAGAACTATGTACAAATTTATAAGCTAGCAACATGCGTCAGACAAGTAATGTGCTTTAAGCGGTGATTCCCCGTATTTTGTATTTTTCGGATTTTTGCTGCACTATTTGTTGAAAACGATCACTTGTGTGTAACTCTTTATCAGAATGGCATCGCGAAATGTGCTCTCCTTAAAAGAAAAAATTCAAATAATAAATATCCAAGAAAAAGAAAAAATTTCTGCGCGTGATATTGCAAAGAGGTAAAATTTTTGTATTTTTAGTGGACGGCCATCAATTCATTCTTACGATATTATTAAGGTTTAACATTGGAAAAACGCAAGCTGCAGGAATTATCAAAAATAAAGAAGACATCAAAGCTAAATGGAAGTCTGGGATTAATATTAACTAAAAAAGAATTGTCCTCACACCTAAGGGCTCCCAGGTCGATAAGTTGTGTTATGACTGGTTTGTTGTAGCAAGAAGCAAAAACATCCCTCTTTCAGGTCCAATAATAAAATCCAAGGCCAAAGAAATAGCAGAACACATAGGATTCACAACATTTTCCGCATCAGACGGATGGCTTCAGAAGTGGCGAAAGAGACATAACATCGCATTTAAATGCATATCGGGTGAAGCCGCTGATGTTACTCCAGAAGATGTACAACAATTCAGGGAAAAACTTCCTTCTTTGCTGAGTCAGTACAGACCTGAAGATGTGTACAACGCCGATGAAAGCGGTCTCTTTTTTCGAGCGATGCCTGACAAAACGTTGGCTCTAAAATCAGAGAAATGTACTGGTGGTAAATTGTCGAAGGAAAGACTTACCATTTTGTTTTGCGTCAATATGGTTGGAGAAAAAGAAAAGCCATTAGTCATCGGAAAAGCGGCACGCCCGAGAGCTTTTAAACACATACAAATTTCCGATTTACCAGTCTATTGGAAATCGGACAAAAAGGCGTGGATGGCAAGAGAAATTATGACAGAGTGGTTACGACAGCTTGACGCAAAAATGAAATCTTGCAACAGAAACATTGTTTTATTTTTAGATAATGGTGCCTCTCATCCCAGAGATATTTGCCTGACAAACATAGCTATAGAGTTTCTACCTCCTAATACAACATCCATATGCCAGCCCTTGGATCAGGGCATAATACAAAATTTTAAACTCAGATACAGAAACTTCATTATAAAAGAAAGATATGCTATCAAATATGGATACAGCTAAATCAGCATCAGAACTATCAAAAAAAATAAATGTCCTTGATGCTCTGTGTTTTATTAAAGCTTCTTGGGACAAAGTTGAAGCGTCAACCATAGAAAACTGTTTCCGAAAATCTGGATTTATGCAAAACTCGAATTTCGAACTGTTTGAGCCTGAGGATGATATTCCATTAGCAACGCTCTTTAATTTAAATGAAATTGCACAAATTAGTGACTTTATATTAGAGGATTATTTAAATATTGATAGCGTTGCATACACAGAAAATTGCAGCATTGAAATTGATTATGAAGGCATTACTAATACTGGGGAGGATTTAAGTGATTCTGATGAGGAGGTAGCTGTGGAAGACTCGGATCCAATTAAAAATTATCATGAAGCATTCAAACAAGTTTCTCGCTTGAAAACGTTTGCTAAAACTGATCTTGTTGCATATCAACAATTAATGTCTTTAGAAATTCGTCTTGTGGATAATGAGAAAAAATGGAAGCAAACCAACCTAAGGCAATCAACAATCCGTCAATTTTTCGAGCAACAAAACTAATTTTTCAATTTTATAATCAATTGTTTTGAAATATATTAGCATATTTATTTCCTTAGTGGTGGGAACATTCTATTTGGTTTTTTCTAATTTTCCTTAAAACGCTCTATTGAGCGGACATCTCCCTTAGGCGGACAAAATTTCTGCGACCGTCAGTGTCCGCTTAAGAGAGCTTTTACTGTATTTTTCTATTTCATGGAAGCTTTTTATAATTTTTAGAGAATTTTTAGTATCGTAATTAGAGAATAGCATTCTCTGGAGCAAAATCTATACCATTTTTCCCTAAATATGGTGCCTTTTTTATCATATTCCGAGACACTTTGTTCTGAGTGTGGTTTTCTCGATGGCGATGGAGGTAAGCTTAGCCAATCCAGGATCAATTCAGTTTGTTTTATTTAAGTATAAATGTCTTATTATACTTATTTAAATCTCTGCAATACAAAATGGTAAAGCAGTCTCAGACAGTTGTGGGTGGGTATCAAGTTAGGCGAGTGTGAAGTAGGTAGACGTCGGTAATCGGTTGGTAACTGGACCTAGAAGTAGATTGTTCGTTAGTATAAAAATTCGATGTTTAGTATGGTCACTTGATAGACAGCAATTATATACAACGATGACTTTGCCATTCAGAGCAGAGGGCGGCAAAATGTCAGAGAGCCGAGCATAATCCGGCTAGGCTACTCCGTACCAACTATATATTTGGGTCATACATATATATATATCGACTTTATATAAAGCCATGCAGAGCAGAGGGTGGCAGAATTTATAACTAGAGTAATCAGCACAAACTGGCTGGTTACTCTAGTGGAGAGCAACTAAAATTTAACGTAATCGGCACAATCTGGTCGTATTACGCTATAAGCAACGTAATCAGCATAATCTGGCTGTATTACATGCAGAGTAGAGGGTGAACAAATCCTACTTACCTAGAAGTAGATTGTTGTTCTATCGAGCCTGTTGCGCACTCTTATACTATTTACAATTGAAACCAATTGTGAATTCTACCACTGAATGTAATTGTGGTCATACTCTGTTGTTGTTGTTATTATTGTTGGCTGGTGTCTATAATTTAATATTCCGTTCGTTGTTGTTGTCTTAGCTTTGGCTATTGTGTGTGGGTTTTGTTGTTGCTGTTATTGTTGGCTGGTGTCTTAAAATAACTACTTTGTCATTGTTGTTGTTGTAATCGTTGTCTTGTGCTTGCATGTAGGTCTAACTTATATTAATATGCCTGCAGGTAAGTAGCTTAGATTATTTAATAATATATAATAATATTGAATAATATATTATAAATAAGATATTTTATATTAACGATATGTTATTTTGTAACGTTACGTTACACATGAAAAATTCATATATTTTAGGTGTGAAAAAAAAACATATATTCGAAAATGACAAAAAATTGATTTTTTGGAATTTCAAAGAGTTTGTAAAGGCAATAAATTTCAACATTTTTTTAAAAACACTAGTTGTGTACCATAAAAATCTTTACATTTATGCCTACCTTGGCATAATGAAAAAAAAAAAATTATATGCAAAAACCTTGATTTTTTTGGCCAAAAAAGGAGTTCAAGAAAGCCAAAACCGCTTCATGGAGACTTTTCCAATCCAAAAAAAAATGATGCAGAAATAGTTTTTTAGAGTTTTTCTTACTTTTGAGTCGGTTTCCAGCAGACTTTTTTTTACTCCACACAAAACCGATCGAAATCGACTGTGTATTGGTATGTTCAGGCTTATTTTAGCTACATCGCCCCATGAAAATCGTCCGATTATATGTTTTTCGTAATCCTGATTGTATTCTCTTCAAAATAAAAAGACATTCAGTCACGCTCCAGTATTTAGAGTTTGCGGTGTTTTTGTTCCAACTTTGTGGATCTCCCATTTCCTTATGCCACGCTCAAATTGTCAGAATATTGAAATACTAGTAAACCTGTTGCCCGAATTCGAGCAATTCAATAAAAATTAACTGTTAGAAACATTATATACGTTTAATATATGATATTCTATTCAAGAAGTTATTATACTCAATAACGACATATTCAGTCTCAATAATGATATAAAAGATCATTATCTGAATGGTTTGACTTGAAACGTATGATCTGACACTAAATTTTTTAATGTAACATTCAAAATACGAAAATGGACTTACACTTATATTACTACTGAGAAACACATTATAATTATTCGAAAACATCGCAGCTTAACTCTTCCAGCTATAAAACTCACTAATTTAAAAAAATAAAACGCAGTGTAAAATAAATTTAAGACAAAATCGGAAAGTGGAATTTTTTATTTTGGAACTGCATTTTTCGGACAATTGACATTTGAGGAATGCATAAAAGATAATTTTGGTTAAAAATTTTTAGTTTTGAAAAAAATTCAAATTCGACCAATTCATAAGCTCTTCTCAAACTAAATTTCAAATCGATAAAATAACGGATTTTTGTACAAAAATTTTATTTCTGTTTTAAAAGGTTGGGAACCCCCTGAAGTGAAATCACAATTTTTAAAAGTGGTTTGCACATAAACAGCCTAAACCTGATTTAATGACATCTAAATCGATAAAATCGGTCCATTGGTCTGGGAGGAGTTGAAGTCACAAAAAAAACCTTAGCCTATTAATTATATAGATAAGCAGGATGATTAAAACAAATTCGTGGCTATAACTTTTAATTGGCTGTAGCTATAATGAAATTTTTTTCAAATATATTGTTTTTGAAGCTTGCTGAAGATTTAAAAATTATAAGAACAACATTTAAAAAAAAAAAAAATTCGAGCAAAAAACCATAGGGGGTAGCCTTGTTTTTTCGATGACACATAGTATTTATTAATTTTTCTGTCAAACAAAAACAAATTAGTCTTAAATAAACTATATACAATGAAAGAAAATCCAAAATGCAAATTTTAAATTTTTTTATTTTTACAACAAAAACAATTTTTAATACATTTTTTGAGGAAACATTCATTTTATTGGACTCTTTTTAAAGGCAATGATTAAAATATAAATAAAGTAACGGTAAAAACTTTGTTATTATTTTAAAGTCAATTAATTGCAATTAAATACAAAAAAGAATTAAATTAAATTTTTAAAAAAGTGGCAGAGATATTCGCTTCCAAATAGAGAACTTTAAATTTCAGAGAGTTTTTTTCTCAGTCTTGGCGTTTGATAAAAATAGACGTTAAACAACTAAAGAAAATATTAAGAAAATTCATTAAAAATACATTTGGCAAGATAATTACCGTAATTGCCAACACATTTCAAAGAAAATTAAACAAAAATTTAGAAAAACAAAAAAAATTTGAAAACCGTTGAAATTTGACTGAGTTGTTTGCTCGGAAAGTGGAATTTTTTATTTTGGAACTGCATTTTTCGGACAATTGACATTTGAGGAATGCATAAAAGATAATTTTGGTTTAAAATTTTTAGTTTTGAAAAAAATTCAAATTCGATCAATTCATAAGCTCTTCTCAAACTAAATTTCAAATCGATAAAATAACGGATTTTTGTACAAAAATTTTATTTCTGTTTTAAAAGGTTGGGAACCCCCTGAAGTGAAATCACAATTTTTAAAAGTGGTTTGCACATATACAGCCTAAACCTGATTTAATGACATCTAAATTGATAGAATCGGTCCATTGGTCTGGGAGGAGTTGAAGTCACAAAAAAAACCTTAGCCTATTAATTATATAGATACGCTCAAACACATGTGTTGAACTACACGTGTTCACGAAAATTCGAACTCCGTGTAGTTCGTGTGTTGAAACACGAACCTTAACTACACGTGTATTTTATTCACGAACTAGACGTGATTTTCGTATTCACGTGAATACTATTCACGTACTTTTAGCATGAGCGGAACCTTTAATAGTTTCTTTGAGTTTCTGAGAACAAGATAGGCCAAAACTAAACAATTTTTACGGGTTTCTTTCGACGAGGGATGAAATTATCGAGACGCGTAAATAGAGGGCTCGCACTATACCAAAATATTGCATAACAAATATTAAACAAAAACCGAAATAGCGGGATGTCTCGAAAACAGAGTTCTCAGAAATTCAAAAGAACTATTAAAAGTTCGGCTCATGCCTAAATACATGAATGCTTTTCGCGTGAATCCGAACCTCACGTGTAGTTTGTGAATAAAATAATACATGTGTAGTAGCGGTTCGTACACTGACTTTTTTAAAAAAAAAAATAAAACTGGAAACTCTAGAACACATATATTGGCTGTACAAAACTTGGATTGTTTTTAAAATCTTTATCAATATTATGTATCAATAATATATTATTTTATTTTATATCAATATTATACATCAAATATAAAATATTATCTCGTTCTATGCGTTACAAACGTTTGTACAAAGTTAATTAATATACCCTCACCTTTCAGGTTTAGGGTATAAAAAATGTGAGGTACTTGTCTGGAGTGGGAATTTCAATATCGCAGAAAATATCGGCTGGATTTAAAAAAACTTGTGTGAAATGTTCATTTTGATATCCTAGAAAATATAGGCTTGATTTGACGCGATTTAATCCGGAGTTTGAAATTTGATAGTTCCGAAAATATCTACTGAAATAAAATTAAAACTGATATATATATATATATATATGGTTGATTTAAGCCTATATTAACTGTGTGTTATCTGTAACTGAATCGCTGTAATATCTGTAACTGTAACAAAAACAGACTGCTTTGATATTTATATTACGGAGTAAAGCCGTATGTTTAACATTATTAATAAAACTAATTTTTTCGTTCGTTACTCTTACAGAAAAAATGTACCATACATGAGTATCAAAACAAGGGCGCTCCTAGAAGCGCCAATATTGTTAATCCGGCTCTGCATTCTATCAGCATAAAATGAGCTCTAAATTTTCATTTCACTTTGTACTGAACATTTATAAATGTTTATTGTTTTAATCACTATTTTGTTGTTACTCAAACGCCCTCCCATTTAAACTGTCCTTTTTGGCATAAAATCACTCTTTCGTATAGCCATAATATTTTGCTTTAATTAATTTAAATGTGGTTGTTTTTGCCAGGATATTCGTTCAATTTTCAATAGATTCAATTAATATTTTAATCACAACATTATGTCGTTGCCATTTTATTTAAAAGCTTAAAGCTTTTAATTATAATTAAGCAACTACAACACATAATTAACAAATAATAAATTCCGTCGAAAATGTTAACTGTCTGTTTTCGTTTCAACTAATTGGTAATATCCTTGTGTGAGTGCTTTAAATTAAGTGCTTGTAACTAATAATAAGTGTCATAATTATTTTAAGGAAATTTGATTTATTTATTAATGACGGCATTAACTATTGAGATATGCAATAATATTTGAAGCACTCTACAATGTCAAAGAGCGCGTTATAATAACTTGACATACTTAATTAACAGAAAGCATCAATTATGCTGAATTTGATTTTGGAATTTTACTTATATTATTGGGGAAAATGATAACCGATTGGCAATTAAGGTTTTATTTAATTTTTTTATTTTTATCAAGTGATAGAGTAAGAGTTTGAGTAGAAGTGCCTTTAAAAACTGAATTTAAAGCGGGTTTTAGTTGATGATCGTCGCACAGTATCGCCATTTGCCGTTTGAGCACTCGAAACTATAAAATACAAAATTGACTTTGAGCCAATGGCACTAAGCTCCCCTCTGCTCAATTGAACTTATATTTTACATTCCTGTAGCTAGATCGACAAAAATCGGAGTAACTTATCTCAACCCGTTCAAAAGTTAAAGAACTTCGATCATCCAGGTAGCATTTCGCGACACTGTGCGTCGCTCGAATCATATTCTTCATCTGTTTATTGCCGGACAACCGCGTACTGTGTCACAATTTTGAACGATTGAGATTCCGCAACATGATTTCGATCTATCCCACCCTCAGCTGTAAATTCCAAAAGCATTGTCAAACCTTTTTGATTCTCTAGGCAGCATGCCTTAAAAATAGTTAATTTTTCGATAGCTGGAAGAATTGTGCAATTATAAAATCGGGAAATCTTTGTGAAGTAACTTATTATCGAGCTAACGTGAAGCAAGATGTATTTGCAAAAATATTTGATAACACACTTAAAACAAAACTTTACTTACACATACAAATTGTAATTACTGATTTCCAACATGGTTTTTTACCATGAAAGTCAACGTGTTCACACTGATTGTTGGTTACAAATCGAATTTCAAAAGCAATGGAACAGCATTCTCAGTTAGATGTTAAATATACTGATTTTTTAATAGCCTTTGATGAGATTATTCACACTATTGTAATGTACAAACATAAAAACTTCGGGATAAAAGATACTCTTTTCAAATTTTTCGGCCGTTAAAAATCGAAAAACAAATAGACACACACCATCTTTTTTTCGATTTCAAAGTCGCCTTCGACAGTCCAATAAGGAGTCACCTATACTCCATCATGTCTAAAATTGGTGTTCCTGTGAAGTTAATACGTCTTTGCAGGATGACACTGAACAACACCAGCAGCGCAGTGAAATTCGGGAAGGACCTCTCCCTTCCGTTCTATACCAAGCGAGGATTCAGACAAGGTGATTCCTTATCGTGTGACTTTTTTAATTAAGTAATGGAGAAGATCATCCGAGCTGCTGATCTGAGACGCAGTGGCACAATATTCTAAAAGAGTGTTATGCTGCTGCCGTATGATAATGATATTGACATCATTGGCCATAATACATTGATGGCGTTCTCCAGGCATTCTCCAGGCCAGAAAAAGAGTCGAGTCGAATGGGTCTTGCAGTGAATGCAGATAAGACGTAGTATCTTGTGTCAACAAACAAACAGTCCCACCGTTTTGGAAACCATGACACTATTGACAACATTTCCTTTGAGGTAGTGAAGGACTTTGTTTACCTGGGATCCTGCATTAACTCTTCCAGCGATATCAGTATTGAGATTAATCGAAGGATAACTCTTGCCAACAGATGTTTCTTTGGGCTCAGTAGGCACTTGAGAAGCAGAGCTCTCTCTCGACGAGCAAAACTGACGCTCTTTAAGTCAATAATGGATGATTATACCCGTCCATCTAAACACGGGAGCGTTTAGAGAGTCCATTGGGAGCGTTCGAGAGAAAAATCCTTCGCAAGATTGGACCATAGATCTTGCGAGATTCCAGAGATCTGCGTCAATGGCGAGTACCGAATACGATGGAACCACGAGCTGTATGAGCTATATGCCGACATCGATATAGTCAAGTGTTTTAAAATAGAGCGGCTTTGCTAGCTAGGTCATGTCGAGAGAATGAACGACGAAGCTCCAGCAAAAAAATATTGGATTCGGTACCCAGCGACAAATTCATTGGACCAACGAAATTCGACAAATTCATTGACTGCGTTTTTATAATTATATGCGAGATGGTTCAAATAAGTCCGAGGCTATAACTCTTAATTGATTGGAGATATAAAGCTATTTTCTTCAAAAAAATTATTTTTTATTTTATTATTTTTTTTCAAAAACAGAAAAACAACATTTTAAAAAAATATAATTTTGTCAAAGAAATCATAGGGAATTAAATTTGACAAAAATTTTTGGTGTCACGGACAGTTTATTAATTTAGTGTCAAGACAAAATAAATTCACCTAAAATCTGGTAAAAACTTTGAAAGAAAGTCAAAAATGCAATTTTGAGTTTTTGTTTTTTTACATTTAAAATCATTTTTATCCCATATTTTAAGAATAAATCAAATTTTGTGGTATTTTTTTAAAAGGAATAATTTTAATATAAACAAAAAAGACTTGAGAGTTTTTTCTCTCTTTGAAAGTCAAGTTTTTGAATTCAAAACACATTTTTTTTAACAAATTTTACAATTGACGAATGCATAAACCTAATTTTTTTTTTATTAAATTGTTACTTTTGAAAAATTCAAAATCGACCAACTCAAGAACTCTCAAAATTTCATATTAATCGAAGAGCAGATTTTTTTCAAAAATTTTATTTCTCTCTTAGAAGGTTGAACCCCTTCTATAAGATATATTATTTATATATACATTCTGCAGATCTGGGCAACATATCCTTTTGAATGATATAAGTTTCATTTATTTTGAGTTTAAATCAATGTCAAAAAAGCGTACGACAAACTATAATGTTCACGTATTAATATTTAAGATATATAGATAGCATATTTATAATAAAATTTGTTATGATAAGTAAATCGAAAATACAATACTTACCGGATCAATTTTCACTATTTATTTCTTGGTAAATAAAAACAGGTCTATTTAGTTTATATGTTTCTTTCTAAGTGTGATAATAAAATTTTTAATATATTCTATTAAATTTTTATGGTTACATATATTTCTATAACTACATTGTAAAAGAAATTTAAAAAACGAGGTCTGATACATTTTTAACAGCAATTTATTATTTTAAACGCATAGCAATATATAATTTTGAATATATTATAAGGATAATTCAAATGACATTAATTCAAATTATTTAAAATTAAATTTATTTTTTTTGAAATTCGCAAAAAAAAAATCAATAAATTTTTAATATACAAATTTTTAAGATTATTGTTAAAATTTTGTTTTAAAATGTAAACCGTTTTAAACATTGGGGCGTTATTGTTTATCAAATAAAAAAAAACTGTGTTATTCTCTAATTTACAAAACATTAACATTGATTTGAAGAATCTTCCACGTAACTTTATTATATTTTGTTTTATGCCAAATAAACAGTTTTGTGGTTTTTGAGTAACTTAAATTTAAGACATTTGTCATCTATATTAGAAATATTTGGAAAATTTCAGTTTTTTACAAGTCATTAATAAATAATTGTTATTTATTTTTAGATATATTTTGTTATTGAGCTATATTTAAAGCCTTTAAAAGTGTTACTATATATGACACTGTCAGCTTAGATTAATTTGCTAACGGCGCAGATTATTTTTTTCATAGAATAAGCCAGAAATTTGTTAAAATAATTTGTTTAAAAATTCAATAATTGTGCAATACACATATAATTTACAATATTTATATAAATATTTTTTTTTTAATTATTTTTTAAACAGTAATATTAGAAAGTACCGAACGCAACATTAAAAATTACATATTCTCTTAGAAAATGTTTAAGAATTGCATCAGATATAGTGAAATTAAATTTTTTTTTTAAATTTAAAATTTAAAATTTTTAAATTTGAAATAAATGATTTCAAATGCTTACTAAATGCTTATTAAAGACAAACAGATGAACAAACTCAAAGCTTGATTAACATTTCTCCTCAATTCACTCATGCAAAACACAAGCTTATATAAAGATTACACTAAACTGTTTATATTTCTTTCTAAAAGAGCTTGTTGAAAATTTCAAAAGAACCGAAATTTGATCTGTTGATTGTTTTAAAGAAGTTTTCAAAGAAGAAATATATATGTCCGAAATCATAAATATATAAACCCATAACACTTCCCATATTTAAGTCACTTATCTACCTTAGCATTGCACAGTGGGAAATTTTAATCGGTTTAGTGGCCAAAATTCTGAAATGATTCCCAAGAACCTCAAAAAGATTGTTGAGTTCGAATCCAATATGGTGGTGAATTTCAAATATTATAACCAGGCGAAACAAAGAATGAGGGGGTTTACGGTCATTGACTTCAATCTCATGTTAAAGTTTTGAAATTTTAAACGGCAAGATCCAAAATGGCGGATAATATTAAAAACCAAGAACTCAAAATGGGAATCCATTATGGCGGCTGCATAAACAAAAAACTAGTATCCGTCTTTTCACTCTTGCTGTTTTTTGTCTTAAATCGTACTTTCGGACGTTCATTTGCAAATGAATTGGGCTCTACTTCTTTTGCCTCCTTCTATGCTTCTATGAAAAATAAACGTAAGTGCACATTCCATTCCAAGTCCAAAAATGAAAAACCAATTATCAATCGAAAACCAAAACTATTTTTAAGCAAAGTATCGGGATACTTTCATCAAAAAATAAGTTAACCGTCTAAAGCAGACATGAGCTTCCAGTAGCTCAATTAGCTCAGGTGGCTCAGCTACAAATTTGTTTTGTTTTTTCAACTTTGTGTTTGCACATTTGTAAAAACAAGAACGCGTGCAAAAAATAAAAACAACACGTGCAAGGAATAGCAACAAAACCGACTTTCACCAAAATTCTAACTTGCTAACAACAACAAATGCATGCAAAGCCAAGCAAGTTCACTCGATTGCGCTGCGCTTGAAATGTTTGTACATGTGTAGCACAAAACGCACATGATTTGTTTTTGTTTTGCTGGTTAATTTTTTTTTTTTGCAACGATGAGCAAAAGCAAATATGAGGATAATTTTGTGTTTGTTTTAAAAAACAAAAACCTTGGCTCACTAAATTTATTTTCCTGCTCATGACTGGTCTAAAGCATTTGTAACAAGTTAAATATTAAATATAAATTAAATAATGAACTATTATATAGGTTTCGTCCTTATTTTTTTTAAAAATGTCTGCTGTGTAACGCCCTTTCGCACGTACTACATATTTCTCCAAATATGGCAGTTGAGGACGACCAGCTTTTGAAGTGCTATCTACTGATGGTAGGCCGTGTTTCTTTATAAATGTATGCTTGAAAGCCAATCAGAATGTTAAATTTTGAAAATATAAGTCTTTCTAGAAGTTTTATGCAACGACTCTGAAAATTTCTTAAAAAAATTGCGAGATTTTTCTTGTACAAGTTAACGACACATGTTAATACGCCCACGTATTAACATTCAATAATAGCGACAGCGATGAACAACAATAGCCAGCCAACTGTAATGTGAGCACTGAACGTGACAATCCAGCGACCAGCTGCTATAATACAGAACTTGCAACAGTGAGAAAATCGACAGCGATGGACAACAACAGCCAGCCACCTGTAATGTGAGCGCTGAACGTGACAATCCAGTGACCAGCTACTATAATACAGAACTTGCAACAGTGAGAAAATGTAGACACTGCATTTTCTCAAGATCTGAAACTTGCTTCTTAATAATCTTCATCATCATCTTCTTCTTCTTCTTCTTCTTCTTCTTCTTCTTCTTCTGGTAAAATTACTATTTATTATTAACCACAAATGTTCATAGCTTTAGTTCCAATTTTGATGTATTAAGAACAGTTGAGCATAGCTCAAAAAAATATATTATAATAAAGAACTCCAGATCATTGAGAAACCGATCTGTTTAACTGGCGCCCAACGGTGATTAAAACGAACATTCAACATAAATTGAACAAGTAAATGCGTAGCATTGAAAAGTGACTTTAAGTTTTTAACAATTTTTAGTATAAAATAAATAAATTTTGTAAATTAATCGAGTAAATGCAAAGAAGCATTGAAAAATAACTAAATGAAACAAATACAAAAAGCATCGAAAAGTGACTTAAAGTGTTTAAAAAATTTTTTAAGTTGTATAAATTTTGTAAATTAATCGAGTAAATGCAAAAAGCATTGAAAGAAACTAAATGAAACAAATACAAAAAGTATCGAAAAAGTGACTTAAATTGCTTAAAAAAATTTATAATATAAAGTAAATAAATTTTATAAATTTATCGAGTAAATGCAAAAAGCATTGAAAAGTGACTTTTAGTGTTTCAAAAAATGCTGAGATATAAGAGCAACTAAATTAACAAAACAATTGAAGAAGTCTTATAAAATCGAAGGAAATACAATTGACTACTAGAAGAGGCGAATCAACAGCATCACAAAGCAGCAGACGATCAATCTCTTGTGAACATTTTTCCTTCTTGTCTTATTTTATTTAAAATTATTAAGATGAAAATAACAACCTTTATGTAAGTACGAATCAGAGTCTTTACGTAAAAAAATAAACAAGAAATTTTCTTTTTTTGTAAGTGATTGATTTCAAGTATTTTTAACGTCTCCGGTTTATTATATTTGCATGGTTATTGCGAAAAATATCAGTGTCCGATTTTTGTTTCTCACTTTCATTGAGTCTTTGTTGTGGTCGGATAATGTTTGTTTGGTGGTTTGTTAACAGTTAATTACCTGTTTAAATTGTTTTTTTTTTTGTTTTTTAAATAAAATGGAAGTTACTAGAGAGCAAGTGCTTACCATAGTTAATGCAGCTGTGGAGGCATTGAATAATCGCCTTACCACGCAGCTGGAAGGCATAACAAACGCTATTGGCCATTGAGCCTACCAAGTGTAGAGTCATATGCTCCAGTTACTATTATACCAAATATACAAAATAAGAGCACGACATTAGATCTTATTAAATCTATACCAGAATTTAACGGAAATGCTTCAACATATCCAGCTTGGCGAGAAGCAGCTCA
Source organism: Tetanocera ferruginea (assembly GCA_958299015.1). Lineage (NCBI taxonomy): Eukaryota > Metazoa > Arthropoda > Insecta > Diptera > Sciomyzidae > Tetanocera > Tetanocera ferruginea. The sequence continues at coordinate 135,140,029 of OY282640.1, forward strand.
TTTTGCTATGAACTATTACAAGGAGGGTTCAGAACACTATTACATAGCAATGGGAATATTTAGAAATAAAATAACCGGTTCAGCTAACGCAACGCTTTCTTCTTTTAATACAATTCATAATTTTAAGGCCATAATAGCAAGGTTAGATCAATGTTACTCGGACAGAAGACCAATCCATGTTCTGGAAAACGAACTTAGCATTCTTCAACAAGGCAACCGTTCTCTTATTGACTATTATGACAATGTGGATAAACAACTGACATCTTATAGACCTAAGCAGTTAGGGGATAAACCTGTACCAATGGAAATTGACCCAGGCTCGTCTGTTTTCAGAAAAAATAACAATAATTCAAGCAACAGACTGCCACAGCAACAACAACAATATCAATCGCAACAGTACGATTCCCATAATCGCGCTGCTAAGCGAGAACGAGAACAAATTTCCTCCGGACGCACTCCCATGATGCAAAATAAGATGCAAAGAATCAATTGCATGCTGGCAGAACCTTTGAATGACCCTGATGTCGAAGATTCCGTTTATGAGGAGGAAAATGAAGGAAGTGTTTACGTAAACGATGAACTCACTGAAACCGAAGAAATAAATTTTTTAGGCTAACGTCGCTCTTGCCCTTCATAACGAAAAAAAACAAAAATGGCCAAGAGCTTCGAATCTTAATAGATACCGGGGCATCTAAGAATTACATTAAGCCTCATAGTTTTTTAAACAATATTAGAGCAGTCGTTAAACCCTTTAAAGTAAGCTCCGTAAATGGTACGAATATTATAGAACAGGAATGTAAAGTAAACATTTTGAACCAAACAGCAACCTTTTATCTATTACCTGCCCTTAAAAATTTCGATGGAATTTTGGGTTATGATTTTCTCAAAGATATCGAAGCTTTAATAGACGTAAAAAAAGGCATTCTGCACCACAAATCCGGCAAAGAATTTTTGACGCATCAAAACTACCAAGAAGTCAACGCAATTATGCTAGACTTAAATTCCGTTCCATCACATCTACTCGATGGTCTTCAATCAATAATTTCATTAAATGCAAATGCATTTGCAGACCCTGATAGAGCTCTACCTTATAATACTACAGTGCAAGCGTCTATCAAAACAAAAACAGAAAACCCTATTTATACAAGAGGTTACCCTTACCCGATTTCAGCAGCTGAATTTGTCAATGAAGAAATAAAATCCTTACTACAAGATGGAATTATACAAAAATCAAATTCTCCATTCAACTCTCCTATACACATAGTTAACAAAAAAGGAACAGACGTCAATGGTAAACAGAAATTACGCATGGTAATTGACTTCCGAAAAATCAACGAACTTACGGTCCCCGACAGATACCCCATACCAGACACTTCTGTAATACTAGCTAATCTAGGCAAATCGAAATTTTTCACTACTCTGGATTTAAAATCTGGTTTTCACCAAATCATACTTGCCCAAGACGATAGACAGAAAACAGCCTTCAATGTAAATAACGGCAAATACGAATTTTGTCGCTTGCCATTTGGACTGAAAAATGCACCTAGCATTTTTCAACGAGCAATAGACGACATTCTAAGAGAAGACATAGGAAAGATATGTCATGTTTACATTGACGATATCATAATTTACTCCCCAAATGAAAATTCACACTTAGAACATATTAATAAAATACTTCAGAAACTCGAAAAAGCAGGAATGAGAGTCTCACCCGAAAAGTCTAAATTTTTTCAGACGCAAGTAGAATTTCTTGGATTTATTGTCTCTGAGAAAGGTATAAAAACGTGTCCCGATAAAGTTCACGCTATCCTTAATTACGAAAAACCCAAAACATTAAAATCACTGCGTTCATTCCTTGGATTATCAGGGTACTATAGACGATTTATTAAGGACTATGCTCAAATAGCAAAACCCCTTACTCGGTACCTCCGCGGTGAAAATGGTCATATTGGAACAAAATACTCAAAACATCAAAAGATAGAATTTGACGAAGAAGCCTGTCTTGCTTTTAAAAAATTGAAAAATATCCTGGCCTCCGAAGATGTTCTTTTAGCACACCCCGACTATACTAAGCCATTCGAACTGACAACAGACGCTTCTAGTGTAGCATTAGGAGCAGTGTTATCACAAGAAGGTAGACCCATCACAATGATTTCACGTACACTTGCGAAGGCTGAAGAAAATTATGCAACGAACGAGCGGGAGTTATTAGCAATAGTATGGGCTCTACAAGCTTTGAGACATTATCTATATGGAATAACAAATATTCACATTTTTACCGACCACCAACCACTTACTTTCGCAATTTCCGATCGCAACCCGAATTCCAAAATCAAAAGATGGCGCGCTTTTTGAAGAATTTGCACCCACCTTTCACTATAAACCAGGAAAAGAAAACAAAGTTGCTGATGCTTTGAGCAGACAATACCTTAATGCAATGACAGAAATTTCGGTCGACACAACAGTACACAGTGAACTTTCTTCGTCGCAGGTTATAAAGACTATTAAATTCCCAGTTAACCAGTTTAAAAACCAGTTTATCTTATCTCGAGCATCCCACAGCTTTAAGGGTACAAAAATTATATTTCAAAAATTTATTCGGCATACCATGAATTTTGCTACTACTGATACCTTAATAAAATACCTAACGGACACCATCAACCCTAATACCATTAATGCCATTCATTGCGATTTGCAAACTTTGGCATTCATCCAAGACAAATTAGTGACAGCATTTCCTTCGGTGAAGTTTATTCACACCGAACGTCTAGTTATTGATATTATAAATAAAGATGACCAATTAGAAACCGCACTAACAGAGCATAATCGCGCACATAGATCGCTGCAAGAGAATTTCCAACAAATAATTAGTGAATATTATTTCCCGGGTATAAAAAAAATGCTTAAAGGCATCATTACAAACTGTAAGATCTGTTTGGAAAACAAGTACCAACGGAAACCCCAGAACATAGCAATCGCAGAAACGCCCATGCCAAATTTCCCTGGAGAAATTTTACACATGGATATTTTTATTACAGGTAAACAACATTTCTTAACTTGCATAGATAAGTTTTCAAAATTTGCTGCAGCAATACCCATTACCTCTCGATCGTCGTTAGATATCAAAACAGCTCTTTTTCAAATCCTTTTAAAATTCAAAAATACAAGACTTCTAGTTTCGGATAATGAAAAAGCATTCCAATCCAACATTATATCCACATTTCTTAGGGATCACTTCAACATAGAACAATATTTCGTGCCCCCAATGCACAGCAAGAGCAATGGCCAAGTAGAAAGAATACACTCAACGCTGCTAGAAATAGCCCGTTGTCTTAAAGCGCAGTATGACATAACAGATATAGGGGACTTAATTCTATTAGCAACGCTAAAGTATAACAACACTATCCATTCAGTTACAGGCAAGAAACCTATAGATATTCTACATAGTTACACGGAGGATGAACTAAAAATAATAAAGAGTAAGTTAATTACAGCTCAGCAAAACACAGTGCGCAGATCTCACGACAAAAGTATTAATAAAGCTTACCAACCTGGAGATAAAGTTTTTATTCGCAGAAATAGGCGGTTAGGAAACAAATTTGACAAAGTTTTTGTAGAAGGTATAATACAAGAAGATTTGGGTACAACAGTACTAATAAATGGGAAAAAAGTACACAAAAATAATTTAAGATAATGTTTTTTTTTTTTCTCTTTTCCTTTTCTACATATATTTTTTTTTTTTTTTCTATTTTCTTTCTTAGGATTATATATTTGTTTCGACAGTCTTTAACCAGAATAATTGATTATTCACCCGCACATTTCATAGCCGTTACTAATGGGAAAGTAGCAGTGTTTGACGAATATACGTACCTTATTCACGAAACAAACCTGACGGACTACCAGAGGATTATCACCGAAACAGAGGACACACTCACTCAAGTTGGAGTGAATATTTCACAATATCTGCAAGCTATAGATGCACAAATACAGGAAATCGAACGAATTATAAGCGCAGTCCGTGTAAATAGAAGATTTGCTAGATCAATAGATTTCTTGGGCTCAGCACTTAAATTCATAGCCGGCACCCCTGACCATGAGGATTGGGAATTACTGGTTACCAAACAAAAAATGTTAATAGAAAACAACAATAGACAAACAAAGATTAATTCGATCATACAGGACAGAATCAATGAATTAACTGAGAGAATCAATATCATCCAAAAAGGACATTTCGCTAACAATATTCTTCAAAGTAGGGAAGCGTTATTGTTGGAATTTATCGCAAACAGAAATATAGCTATCATTAACCACTTAAACAATGTGGTTCTATCCATAGTCCTCGCCAGGGACAACATAATTAATCCACTTATACTAGACAATATTGAAATCAGTCATTTAACCGACTCTGAAGCCGTACCCCTTAGTATTAGTAATATATTAAGAGTTGCTACTGTAAAAGTATTACAAAATAATGAACTTATTATTTATATTGTGAAAATTCCCAAACTTATTCAATTTTGTGACTTTATAAAAATTTTCCCCGTAAGCCATAATAGAACAATTGTTAAGTTAGATATTAGTGAAGCAGCAAATTGTTTTGACATAACACGACCAGTTAAAAATTGCACCGATTTGTCAGTCGCTCGAATTTGTCAACCGACAACATCATCATGCTTGCAGCAACTTTTACATAACAATACGGCAGCATGCCCAACAGAAACAGCATTTCACTTACCATTGGTACAAGAAATCGACGAAGGAATCATCATCTTGAACGAAGTCGTTAATACTACCGTCACAGACCAGCAAAATCTAACGGTCTCGGGAACATTTTTACTGACGTTTACATCAACTTCCATAAAAATTAACGGAACAACGTTTGCAACTAAGATTAATTCAACATTTTCACAACCACACCCTCCAAAAACCATGGACATGAAGTTTCTACAGCACGAATTGAAGTTATCCTTACCGTATCTCCACAAAATGCATTTAGACAACACAAATCAAATTGCATCAATTAATAAAGACGTACAATCACAACAGACATATTGGATAATAATGGTTTTAGCAACGGCCGTTGGTTTAATCAGCATAATAGTAACTTTCCTCGTTAGACAATTCTTGAAAAAGAAATTATCAGCAAACGCAGAAAAAGACCTTAAAGAAATTCTAAGCAGAATTACCGATCAAAACAGGGACGTTTTCAATTTAACAGAGGGAGGAGTTAACGACACATGTTAATACGCCCACGTATTAACATTCAATAATAGCGACAGCGATGAACAACAATAGCCAGCCAACTGTAATGTGAGCACTGAACGTGACAATCCAGCGACCAGCTGCTATAATACAGAACTTGCAACAGTGAGAAAATCGACAGCGATGGACAACAACAGCCAGCCACCTGTAATGTGAGCGCTGAACGTGACAATCCAGTGACCAGCTACTATAATACAGAACTTGCAACAGTGAGAAAATGTAGACACTGCATTTTCTCAAGATCTTAAACTTGCTTCTTAATAATTTTCATCATCATCTTCTTCTTCTTCTTCTTCTTCTTCTTCTTCTTCTTCTTCTTCTTCTTCTTCTTCTTCTTCTTCTTCTGGTAAAATTACTATTTATTATTAACAACAAATGTTCATAGCTTTAGTTCCAATTTTGATGTATTAAGAACAGTTGAGCATAGCTCAAAAAAATATATTATAATAAAGAACTCCAGATCATTGAGAAACCGATCTGTTTAACTTACATAATCAAGGTTAGTTTTTGGAGGGTCACTTGCATTAGAAAGTTGAAGGAAATAGTTGAATAAAGCGTCCTGTTTCTACTTTTTGTTGTCTTTACTAAGCCATATTTGGAATAATAAAAGATTTTGTATTAAGAAATTGTCTGGAAAAATTAAAAATTTTGAAAAAGTCTCCAATAATCGCCAATTCAAACGCTAATAGTTACATAAACAGAATATCGACGATTCCTTTTAAATTCAATTCAAAACATTACCATTTTTTGAAAGTCTACAAAAATATAATATTTTTTTAGGTCACACTCAAAAAATAGATTTTCTTAATAATGTCTTTATTTTACAAAAAGCTATACATCAAACTTTAAGGTACTTGCAATTGGTGACATTACCCATTCTTTTTTCTTTTAATTATCCTTACTTTTTTAGAAACAGGCATTCAAAATTTGATCAATATATTTAATTAAAAAGAAAAATCAAACTTAAATAAAATTAAGAAGTTTGTAAACTACCAAACGACGGTAAAGGGTTTAACTTGAAAACCAAGTGTGTATTATTTCGCTCTGGAGTATTCTCCTAATGGTAGTAATAAAAATAATTAATTTTAAAGAACTCGAAAAATTGAATTTTGGCCAGAAAAATTGTACAAATTTCCTATAATGCATTGGAGAATGCTGTCTCGTTTTTCTATAAGGGAGGTCTTTAGTAGTAAAAAATAAAAAATAAAAATAAAAATAAAAATAAAAATAAAAATAAAAATAAAAATAAAAATAAAAATAAAAATAAAAATAAAAATAAAAATAAAAAATAAAAATAAAAATAAACATAAAAATAAAAATAAAAATAAAAATAAAAATAAAAATAAAAATAAAAATAAAAATAAAAATAAAAATAAAAATAAAAATAAAAATAAAAATAAAAATAAAAATAAAAATAAAAATAAAAATAAAAATAAAAATAAAAATAAAAATAAAAATAAAAATAAAAATAAAAATAAAAATAAAAATAAAAATAAAAATAAAAATAAAAATAAACATAAAATAAAAATAAAAATAAAAATAAAAATAAAAATAAAAATAAAAATAAAAATAAAAATAAAAATAAAAATAAAAATAAAAATAAAAAAAAAAAATAAACTATCAAAACTTGATTAAAATCTAAGAAATTTGAAAAAAAAAATATAGATTCATTAAAAACGCCGTCATTGTAAGCGACGAGCTAAAAACAAGCTATAAAGAACTGCCTAAAGAATTTTCTATCAATTTTTAAGAAGCTTATAAGATTTTACATCAATTTATTTAGACTTCGGATTATTGAAGATCCAAAAAAATTATTCGACTTTGTAAATGTTGAACGAAATAACCTTAATTTCATAAATTAAGTGCAACAACTTTAAAAGAAGATTTTCCTTTTTCAAACCAACAGGAATTGATAATCTCTTTGTAGATCATTTGGAATAAGTTTTTTGTTCACCATCACTGAAATATCAAATTTCATTGGCCAGCACAATTAATCTGCCACCATTAGTTTTTTCAATTAATATAATACAGTGTGACATAACCAATTTATTAAAGAATTAGATTCTTTTACGCTCCTTTATATTATTTTTCATAAATCTTTGGAAAAAGGTCTATTTCCAGCATTTTGAAAATATTCTCCTCTTCCACCAAAAACAATGGTGACAAGAGATTTCAGGAGTACTTATTTTTTTCGCACCGTAAAGTATCACTTTTCGAACAAATTATGTTTCAACCTCACAAACGAAATTAGCCCATGTTTACATAAATGAGTAACAACATGAATTCCGTAGAGAGCGATCAAACGCCACATATCTGGCAATCAAGGCATCGGACATACTAATTGAAATGGAAAAAAGACATCAGTTAGATGCAGTCTATACAGATTCCAGTAAAGCCTTCAATTGTGTTTATTATGAATTTTTAATTAAAAAATTAGAAAAATTTGGTATTTCAGGTTTTCTACACAACTGGCTCAAGACCTATCATTGTGGTACCAATTTGTAAAATTCCAGGGTCTCTGTCTAATATTATTGTTATTATGTCGGGTGTTCTTCAAGGTAGCCATATTGATCCACTTCTCTTGAATGATGTCCCCATCTCCTATTTGCAATTCCTTTGACATAAGAATAAAGAACTGCAAACGTTCATCCCAGTTGACTTATGCTCTGACGAGATTCGATGGTTTTTCTAGGCAGAAACTCTATGTTTTTTATGCATTTATATCGAAGGAATTGGTTGAGAAGCTTGATTAAGCTTGGTTTTAAATAAACCAATAGTGGGTATCCAGCACAAAATTAATTAAAAATTGTGATTCAGGTGATACCAAAATTTGTTCAGAGTGAAAAAAATATAATAACCGCAAGGATTTTCTATACCGGCCATTCCACGCCTAATGCAAGTCATGATTGAAATCATGCTCTTCGATTTGCTTGAAATTTTGACTATGGGTTCATTTTTCACTTATAAGAATAAAAGTTATTTGTTTTTTTTTTTAACAATACCATAACTTTCTTATTTGTTATAACAGTTTTTGACAAAAGTAGAAATCTTGAAAATGGAGTCTTTTGCAATAAATCTTATCTCCGTCGTCTGTCACCCTATTTTTGCTATTGGAAAGCGATTTTGAAAAAAACTTTTTGAAAAATTAAATTCAATAATTTGTATGGGCCAAGGTCACATGTGAGAGCATTTGTACATATCTTACAATTATTGGCTCTAAAAAAGTAAACATTTCTGTTGAAGATTTTGGTAAAACTATCTCAAACGGTATAGAAGATATGCGATATAGTGAAATGTATGTCAGCAAAAATTGAGATTGCGAAAAACGTATCATTTGGCCATCGTAACTTTTTGTTAGTGGAAAGTTTATTTTGTTTTTGAAATTAAAAAAAAAAAATTAAAATAAAACAAAAAATTAACTTTTTGAGATATGAGCAATTTAAATTTTTTTCAAAAAATTGGCAACAAAAATTCCAAAAATATTTAATACTTTTCAAAATCGCTTCTAATGAAACTTCATTGACAAAAATAGGGTGACGAACGACGGAGATATGATTTATTGGAAATGACTTCATTTTCAATATTTTTAGTTTCATCAAAAATTGGTATCTCCATAAAAAAAAAAAAACAAATTGGCCATTTCAACCCTTGAAAGGAATTTGACCGAGCTTCTTATGACCAATTGTGTTGTCGGTGTTATTAAATTTTTGCACACAATTGACCGAGAACTGGACCTACATGTTTTATGCCGACTCCGAACGGCTCATGTTCTCAAGAAGCTTTACATGGCATTATTTACTCTCTGAGGTTTGCCATTGTCTGCAGAGAGGTGACCGATCAGAAAAATTTTTTATTGAAAAAACTTTTCGCCACGGCTGGGGATCGAAACCGGGCTCCGAGCATGCTAAGCCACACACTTAACCTGCATGCCACGGTCACAACTATTGAAAAAATAGCGTTCAAAAACAAAACTAATATCTTATATTCTTATAAATGGAAAAGGAACCTATAGGTAAAATTTCAAATCAAATCGATGAGCATGAGGTAAATTTTTGAGGATACTGGAATTAGTTAATTCCATCCGAAATAATCTAATGTATTTTCCACAGCACTCCACGTCAACATCCTTAAGAAGACTATGAATCGGAATGGTTGAAGACGCTTAAATAAGTCCAGGCACTTATTTATAAAATGTACCAGAGATATAAACTGCCTCTGACTAAGTACTTTTGTGTCAGATGTAATAGGTCATAGATATAATAGGTTGTCAGATGTAATAATTGCCAGATGTAATAATTCATATATAAGTTAACACTTCTCTCATTAAAGCTTTAAAAATGCAACATTGTCCGCCCCTGCAGTAAAGAAATACAAAATTTTTACATTTCAAGTTGCTATCTTTTACATAACATATACCATATTTGCAAATGTTTATACTTTCATACTAAATGATATACCAACTATCAGGCTTAATGATATACAAACTAACCTACTAGTAAATAATATACAAACTTACAAATCAAATACTCTACTCGTACTTAAATATTTTGTAAGTTGTATATATCGACATTAGGCTGGGTCGATTTGTATGTAGGCAAAAAATCTGATGTTGCCTGGGCGATTTTCGGTTCGGGCATGAAAAGTTATTAAACAAAAAACAAAAAATAGGGGACTGGGGGTGCATTTTACCCCATCGCACCCTCAATTTTGTGAATTTTTTCTATAGAAATTTTTTTCAAAATTTTTTTTTTAAAAACGTGCACAGCTATGGAAAAACTAACGCCAGATATGAAATCCTCACACTCAATTCAACCAAACAACGGTCTAACATTTATACGTTGTCATACAAAATTTACCGTAACAAATTCCTAAAGAAAAAATTTCAGTAAATTCAAAGTTCCTTTAGAAAAAATTCACAAAATTGAGGGTGCCATGGGGTAAAGTGTACCCCCAGTCCCCTTTTTTTTTTGTGTTTTGTTTAATAACTTTTAATGCCCGAACCGAAAATCGCCCAGGCAACATCGGTTGAAAAATCGACCCAGCCTAATCGACATACATATAAGTTGTCTACAAACCTTCATTAATTGTTGCCATTCTGGTCACCTCGATATTTGACACCGTTGGTAAAACAAATTGTCTTACTTTTGCTAGCTATTTTTGACATAAGTTCAACAGTAGCGAGGTTTATTGACCTAGAAACATACATACTACAATGCAATTGAAACGCATCCGAAATGGGCTGAAAATGAATTGGAAGTTGAACCACATTTTGATAGTCAAATCAATAATAGCGATGAGGCTCATTTCTGGCTAAACGGGTATGTTTACAAGCAGAATTGTTTTGGAGTGATCACAATCCCTATGGCACTCTAGATAAACAAAAACAAACCAACAAAAAATCACGGTTTGGGCGATTTACATGTCGAAGACGTCATAGACGTCATTTGTCTTTAAATTCGAAACTGGCACCAACATTACCGTGAATGGTGAACACTACAGGCATATGATACTTGATTTCTTTGTTCCTCATGTCACTGCAAATTATTTGAACACGAGAAACGTGTGAGTGCAAAACAAAAAGAGAAATATATTTATTTAAAAAGAAGAAACCAAATAAGAATTATTACTTTCAAAAAAGAAATGTTGTTATCATTAATATCTTGTAACAAATAAAAATATAAGAAATATTACGAATATAAGTTATATAATATTATGATTTGTGTGTGACTGAAACAAAAAAGAAAATAAAAATATCATAAACGTGGTATAGTTTATAATTAATAACGCATATAAGGACGGAGTGTATTCACTTTTCAGGGATTTAAAAAAGCAGTAATACAACTCTCAGGTTTGATCTGCTGGATTCAACTTTTAAAATAGACAACACGAACAACACTAAGCATTAAAACACGAACATTTGAGAGTGTAGTGGAAGAAGTTATACGTTTAAAGTTATAAATATCCCTAATATTCAAAAGAGGGAAACTATTAAGGGCCCAGCCAAGACCAATGAGCTGGGAACCAAAAAAGAGTAGTCTTTTAGTAGTAGTAGTAGACCCAAGTGAGTAGTCACAGACGTTTTGACGCCAGGAAATATTAAAATAATATTCAAAACAGGGAAATTATCAATTGCAGAGCCAAGGCCAATGAGCTAGGAGCCTAAAAAATTAAGGAATACTGGGTCAAGTTGAGTAGTCACAGACGACTGGACATCAAGAAAGACTAAAAACATCTGTGCACCTAGGAAAACGGAGAACAAAACACCAGAAAATTGTACATCAGTAGATAAGACTAAAGTTTTGGTAGCAAATCAATTCATAGAAATTGCCTGTAACGATTCTATAAAAGACAATTCATATTACTTGTGGATACTGGGTAGTTAAACGTAGTGGCAAGCGGACTTAGACTTACAAAGTTTCGATTCCAGTTACAATGTGGTAGGTCGCAACCTGGATTCAACTCTTATCATACATGAAGGTCCAAAGAGTAAGTTTATATACTTGCCTCTTTACTTCTTTTGCCTTACCCTTTTTTCTCTCTTTTTGTACCCCGCCACTTCTCTTCATCTACTTTATGACTCAGATCAGGAGTCAGGAGTTCATTCTAAGATCCTAAGCTTTGCATCCTGCAACATAGATCGGTACTTTGCCGACCGAAAACGAATGGAGGACGTCGATGCAGTTTTGGCCATGCAGAGGAATTTGTACAGCTGATAACGCACTGCAGTATGGCGCAGCCGGTAGTCCCTTTTACAAAAAAGAATAGTGATTTGAACTCGGTAACCCGAGTTCAAATAAATAAATAAAATACTGGAGCTGAAACCAGTTTGGTAAAACTAAATACATTAAAGAGAAAATTGAAAAAAGATAAAAGCAATATTAAGCATTTTAGCGGAGCATTTGGAGGTTTCGTAGATACATTGGGATCTATAAAGATCCAACACGACGAGTTAAAGCACTTAAGTTTTAAGTTACACGTAGTGCCACTAGAACAGGAGATGCCTGCAAATGGTATTTGAGGTCGTGACAATCTGTGGAACAAATCAATAATAAATGAGACGGAATATTTTTATACGATTCTATACGAATTTCTACCAGATAAGATTCAAGAAATAAAATATTTTAATATTAATTCTAAACCAAATAAACGAGTTAAGTTCTATAAGCATCAATATGGAAATACAAATTAAAGCTATAACAAAACAAATGGTAGAAATTCCGATAACAACAAATATTTCAGTTGTAGTAGTCCATAAACAATGGATTATGTCGGCGGTTTATTAAGGTGAAATGTAAGAAAGTCTGCAAAATATAATGGCATATGCAACAGAGCTAAATGCGAATAAGGATGACTTTGTCATAACTAAGGATGTAAGACCATATTTTTCAAATTTAAAAGATTTCAGAGTGGATGTGAACTCGATCTATAGTGCGCGAGAAAAAGACTTGAAGGAAAAGAATGATATGTTGATGAAAACATTTAATTTTTAGACCAGAGCTTAAGCACTATAGAAAGGGCGTCAATAGAAAATTTAGTGACGTCTTTTCATAATATTTTCTTGTTTGAAGGAGATAAATTATCATGCATCTTCGTATTAAAAAATGAGATTCTAATGGAAAGAGATCATGCTCTAGTTATAGATGATATACAGTATAGGTTACCACAAATGCATAGGTAGGAGATTCAAAGACAAGCACAACATAAGAATGTCAAGCAAGTCACCATAGAATTTACCAATGTTGCTAGATCCAAAGAAAACTAGGGAAAACGGACAGAAAAAGTGGTGATTAGGTATAGATTAAATAAAAGTAAACAATGCCACAATCAAACAAGTTTTCCCTTTTCCTCGATTTGACAAAATCCTGATTTGATCCTTTGATTATTGCAGATATTTTTCAACACTGTAACTAGATAGGGCTCTCATAAAGTGTTGGTTAATAGCAAAGATAAGGAAAAGGCGGCTACGTTGACAAACAAAATTAAAAATAGATTTCGAAAGTACAAAAGATGGTAAGGGTGGTACTCGAAACCTATCTTTATATTCTGGATATTATATATAATTAATTTTTTTTTTTCAATTTCTAGAATATATTTTTAGAGCTTTTCAGACTCATTGAATATGTCTAATTAAGGAACTTCTGGCCGCTCGCCGTGAAGAGCACCCCAATGAGGACTGAACCGACATAAGTGTGCTGAATTCTGATTCCAGTTACGACGTGGCCGGTCGCAACCTGAATTCATTCCTAATAGCCCATGAAAGTCCAAGGAGTCAGTGAACTGCTAAAATAAATTTTTCTAACCCATGCGGGTGTTTTTCATTTTGTTTTTTGGATTGTGTTATAATATTAACAAGAATGGTAAGAGTGGTATTCAAAACCCATCTTTGAATTCTGGATGTCATATAGTTATATAATTTTTTTCCCCAATTTCTAGAAAATATTTATAGAGCTTCGAATGGGTCTTATCAAGGACCTTCTGGCCGCTCGCCGTGAACCTAAGTGAGCGATATAAGTGCACAGAATTATGATTCCAGTTAAGACGTGGCTGGTCGCAACCTGGATTCATTCCTAATAGCTCATGAAAGTCCAAGGAGTAAGTTTATTGCTTAAATTAATTTTTTTTAACCCATGCAGGTAGAAAAAGATGATTGTAGATATATATTAGCTAATTATTGTATCAAAACTGAAGAATCCAATAAATTACAGTATTAGTTGAACAATACGGCTAACATTGCCAATACAAACAGATAAGCTAATCGGTCCACAACATTTGCCGACCATGACAGCAACTGAAATTTATGCTTGTAGTCATCCTTGCGCGAGTTGACGTTCCAAAAGAAGATCAACACAAGATTATCAAAAGACAATGGCTACATTCAAAGAGTTAGCAGCACAAGGTAAAGCGGATCAAAAGATCAAACGCATCATCGCAAACTACAAAAATGGTTCTTCAGAAAAGAAAAGGTCTGCTCGAGACTTTCATGAAAGAAATGAGCACCTCAATACACTCTGGCAAACAGGAAACTGATATGAAGATCAGAGTATCAGAAGCACAATGACCCATACTATTTTACCAAAGACTATAACAGTGAAATAGAAACACTAGTTTTAAAATGCAGTCAACATTTTCAAGTGAACATGGTTGCATTGCCACAAGAACTCTTTGAAGATAAACACTTCTAAAGCTACTGCAAAAATCAAGCCGGGGGCAGAAGAACCAACCCAAGAAATGAGGAAAACTCTTCGCAATCAGAAGAAATTGATGTAGTGGGTCAGCCACCAATCATAAAATACAGTCTTTTGAAGGTATCGTTGCTAGATTTAAAATTTATTTTATTTGGTTTATTGCTTGTTTTCCAGAAAAACATGTCATCATATTTTGGCTACAAAACATTACCAAAAGCAGAAAACGTGAACGTCTAGTTTAAACCGCATGCATTGCAACAACAGCTTATACAATGCTGATAAAGCATATGAACACCGCCAGTGCATGAGTGAAGTCAACATTCAACAAGTGAAGGATCTACTAGTCAAAATTCTACACAGTTTACACAGCCGTTGTTTTAACTCCAAGCCGTCAACACGTTGCTAAAAAAGTTTCCCTACAATTGCAAATATAGAATTCAATTTTGATTAAAATTTGACAAATAATTAAGTAAAAGTGAACTAACCCACAAAATTAAATAAAACAAAACAGAAAAAACAAAACAAGAAAAACTAAAAAACTAGATAAATAAATAAATTAAAAATGGAAAATTCATGAGGAAATGCCTCCTGCACATCAGACGGCAGTAATTTCTCATCTTAAAGCGCAAGGAAATCTGCGGAAAGGTGTTCCAACCCACGTGTGCTGGTCTTACCAAGAGAAGTATCACGTATTTGCAAGAATTCTTGTTTCACTTGAGTTTCTACTGTGACGAGTGTAAAGATATATCTTTGTCACATGTGATATTAGCAAAACAATACTGTAATGATGCGCATAACGAAATTCTCGCTGATAATAAGTTTTTTTTCAAAAAGGTATCAAAACAGCTCACCAAGTTTGATGAAGTCATCAAAATTGCAGACGACAACAGTGTCATTGACAACTTAATAGCTGATTGTAAACTTCAATTTGATATCTTATCAAAATAAATAAAATTGCTTCAAGAAAGCGCGTGAGAAAATCAGCACAATGCATACTACTTTAAAAGTAGTGGCGATTTTAAAAGTAGCCTAAAGTCTGACTTCACTAAGACTATTCTGGATAACATCATAAGATTATGGAACGATATTGATATCTTTTAACAATCCTCGATCAAAAAGAATAACAGAACTCATCAGCAGCCGGATCCTATTCTGGAATTTTTGATCCAAAAAACTAATGACATTGTGACGAACTTATGATCACTCGCTCCGTTATTCATAAAATAAACGAAATAAATGTCGACTTAGGTTTACTTCGTGCAGCGCTATATCTGACGAGGCTTTCAACAATATACCAGACTCAGAACGCCGTCACTCATATTCTATCTTAGAGAAAATATTGGAAGCAACTCTATCAACTTCACCAGCTCAGTCTTCTCCTCCTTCACTTGCCTCTCTCGGTAAAACACAAGATATATTTCTTGATAATAAGAAATTTACTTCATGATATAAATCCAGTTACTGCACACCGTATAACTTTGGAATAACATGAACTTTAGCTGATTGGGAAAACAGAATAAAAAGCTAGAGAGTGCAAACGTTATTGAAAAGACTGCGCTATTTGTTAACTGGCTATTTTGTCTGCCTTTAAGAATGGGTCTGCAAGCTATTTAAAGAAAACAAAAAGTATAGCATCGTAATTCCAAAAGAGGATTGCCAGGCAACGTCAACAAACCGCAGGAAAAAAGCAGAAACTTCAAAATTTACGTCCCTTCGAAATTCGTCTGACTATTCTCTGATACATCTTGCATAAATCATGGTAAAGCTGAAGTTTGTACATGGGTTGATAAACCAAGGAGGCTGCCTAAGAGTAATAATGACAAATTAAGGTCAAGTCTATTTCCAATAAAAACTATAGTACTATTTCTAATAATTCCAATAATTCTAATAATTCTTACATTCATAATTCTAAGTCTTATTCTCATACTAAGAAAACTTTATATAAAAAAACCCTACTTTTTCAGATCGAAACAAAAAAATTACCTTATTTCCGTTCTATCCGCTCTGATTTCAATTGGAATCCCTTCTAGCTCTGATTTCAATTGGAGTGATTTCCAATTCTCACTCCTAAGATCAATCACATAATAAATACAAAATATTCTAACTCGAATCGAGCGAATTACACTCTTCAGCACTCTCACCCAAAACGAGTCTCATTTAATCTTAATCCTTACTCGGACACACCGTCAAATAGAAATGAAAGTAATATACTCCACACACTCTATCCTAACTTTGTTAGTATGAGAATACTACAAACCCATACAAGCCCCAAACCAACCTGGCAGCCCCCCACTTCTTCCATCGACCCTGTTCGGCCACCAAAAGTGAAACGAACTGTGAACTCTTTTGCTGACAGTGAGAGCAGATATGCCCTCTCACGCCTAAGAGAGAACAGTGTCTACAAGAATTAGTATTAAGTAGTATGGGAAGTTGATTTCAGTTACATTTTTAAAGTGAATAAAGGCAAAGCTAAAGCTCTGAATATTTTTAAAAAACTAAATTAAATATTTTAATTTAAAAATTACATAAGGCACCGGTCTTTATATAAGGCAAAACCAAGACAAACCTCAAAGTCTCAATACACCAAAAAGGTTTGCCTAGCGATATCGATGAATTTAGCAATTAATTCACCAGTTTCCACGAGCAACTTGGCTTAACGATCCATCAAGTTAAAGAAGATATTGATACATATAGTACTTATGTTAGATCAAAACATGTCTCTTACCACAAAAAGCTTACCTAAACTGCTCAACTAACCAGCTTACTCATACTCAAAAGCCTTTTTCAGGTCAACCCACCCATTAACTACTTTTCGAATTAACTACCATAATTGTACTGGTATGAGAGGAAAATCAAATAAACTGTTCGTTGGAACCAAATATTGTCATTTCAATATCTTGGTTTTTATGAAACATGGTTTAAAGATAATTTCAAAAATGAGAAAATTTTTGATATCGGTTAGACAGTCTACCGAAATAATCGAGATTACCCTTTAACAGGTCTCTCGCGAGGAGAAGGTGTTCTTATCGCAACCCACATTTCTTATTAAGTTAAAAATCACTATATATATAGTTTTGTTATATATATAACTTCAAGTTCAACTGAAATCACTTACAACGCACTAATAACGATTTAAAACAAGTTCATCAATAACCGCGGCCTTAAATGATGAAGATAAAATTTTGATTTTGAAGATAGATAAATGCTAATAAAATTTAACATATGGCGATCCTATCAGGATCTAGGAAAATCTAGATTGCATCAGATTTTGCAAAAATCTTTGACCCATTACTTTCCACTTCGTTACCGCTAAAATCCTTATTGATTATCAAATCTTGCTAACAAAATTTACCGAGTTAACTCAAGCACGCCACTTTAGTTGGAGAAGATTCTGCAGAAAATTCCGGAGAAGAGCTACACTGTTGTAGTTCAATTTTGGTTCTACGATAAGACCAACTTTTTCGGATTTGGGGAAGTCCCTTGAGTACAACTGCGTCCTTGGTTTAGTTAGATTGGCTCAAAATTTTGAGAAAACCATGTTTTTCCAAATGGTCGATTTTGATCTATTCTAAGCCTTTTGCCATGCCTATTTATAAAGATATCTGGTAAACCAGTTGCACGGTCTTACCAACCAATGAAGAAAACAAAAGGTCATGAAATTCTATGTCAACAGTTCCTATACTACTTTCGGATTCGAGGAGTTGTTCTTGCGTAATTAATAATTTTTTCCATAAATTATTGTTTTCTTCCGAAAAATTCAAACTAATTTTACGGTACGGAAATTTTATAGGTTTTCTATAATTTTTAAAGAATTTTTAAAGAGTTTTTAAAAATATGCCCTTAGAAGACACAAAAAAACAGTTACACGTGTGTTATCGTTTTGAAAGTTTACATGTAAATTAGTTTTTAGGTAGGTTAAAAGTTTACACTTTTTGCACCCTTTACCAGAATAGGCCAGAACAGGCAAGCAAATTTTGTTTCATGAATTTAATTTCCAATTTTCTTTTAAAAAAACAACAAGTTCTCAAAAATTGATTAATTACACAAAAACTAAACCTCGGATCCGAAAGTAGCAATTCTTAGAAAACTATGAATTTCAATACCTTTAGTTTTCTCTATTGGTTGTAAAGATCGTACAACTTGTTTGCGAGATATCTCTAGAAATAGACGTGGCAAAAGGCCGAAATCGACCATCTGGAAAAACTTTAAAATTTGTTTTCTTAAAAATTTGAGCCAATCTAACTAAACCAAGGACACAGTTGTGCTCGGGGGACTCCCCCAAATTCGAAAAGGTTGGTCTTATCGCAGAACCAAAAATTTCGTGTCAAAAACTACAACAGTGCTATAAGAAGTCATCGTTGATGATAATATTCATTGATTCATTGATAATAACGAAACACTCATCTTACCGTAACAATCATAAAAAGAGTCTTATGCGCTAAATATCGCGCGACCTCTCAGTTCAGATTGACAAACAAAATTCTTAAAAAAAAAGGAAAATCACTGCACGAAATCTCTACAATTATTGAAAGAAGTCATAACAGCATCAAGAAAATAACTGACATAAACGAAAAATTTGAAATACTAGCAAATCGCCCAGATGCTGGTAGAGCAAAAAAAGTCTGTAAAACCGCAACGCGATCTGTTGTCAGCACAGTCAGAACAGAACAGTCGAAAAGATTCAATTGCAAGCGCAGTGAAAGAAATAGCGGAGATCTGTAGGCCTCATCAGGGTGAGTACCTATTAAAAAGCCGTTTAAAAGGTACTGAGGTACTGGCAGAAGCACTTGCCTGGCAGTGTAAGCAAATAAGGTTGAATCCAAAGCATGCAGCTAAGAAAGTAAAGGAATGATTGCTCTACAATATGCCTAAACATCTGGACCAACCCCGCAATCCCCAGACCTAAGCCACACCGAATATTTGAACAGACAAATAAGAAAGAGGACAATAAGCAACAAGGACTTGCTGAAATCCACTTTACTGGAAAAAAATAGTAAAGTTTTCCATCACATGTAACACCTTAATTGATGAAATCAATGTCAAGACGTTTCGAAGCTGTCATTTGAGTAAGAGGAAAGCAATTTAGATAATAAATAGTAATATAGACGCGGCAAAGGAAAGTATAAACCGTAAACATTGTCAAAATTACAGCTTAACTGTTCTGACGTGATTTTCAATAACTCAGCAGGCTTATTCGCTATTCCTCTATTGGCTTTAAAAATAATTTTCTTTAATACTTATATAAGAATTCAACGCAATACGATTATAAATCCATATCAACAAAAACAAATAAAACTTAAAAAACCTACAGAGTTAATTTGACTTAGAACTGCAATTTCGTTACTTCGATCACTTTCAATTTTTCGGCGACTCACTTAAAATTCTCAAACAGTTCGCTTTAAAAATCTACAAATAAAAATGTAAAAACAGTTATTATATATAAATAAAAGAAATAAAAATATAAGCAATCAAATTAAAAGATATCTATTTTTGGATGACATGCATAAGATTCGTTGCACTGCTAGTTAAAAAAAAAAATAAAGAGAAATTAAAAAATAATAAAATTTATTTAAAAAATGGTTTTAAAAGAAAAATAAGTGAATAAATAAGCAATGGAGAAATACTGCGATTCATCTCTCTGCTCCTTGGAAGACCATAATGCATTTAGAGAGGCATATAAGGGTCTTTGTGGAAAATACTTTCATGCCATATGAACTCTCGCATGTCCTTCGGGCAGTGAAGTGTCTGAATTATAAAACGAATTCTATTCGGTTGAACAATAAACTAAGTGTGAAAAGAATTCTTGCCTAATTTACAAAGCTTCATGCCTTTAAAAAAATCTGCGGAAGATCTTGCTAGCTTATGTCGAAAAACAACACACAGAAATAAACCAATACGTGGTGCCAACGGTGTCAAATATCGAGATGACCAACCAAAGAATGTATATTTGTAAATAAGATAATACGTTTTTATATTTTAGACACAGAGTTTATATCTGATATTACACTCTTATTTATTATTTATGATAAAAATAAAATAAATTAGGAAAAAATAAAATAATAAGATTTCCAATATAATCTATATATACAAAAATGAACCGTGGTTTGTTCGGCTGCTAAATACTTGAAAACGGCTGGACCAAATTGAATACTTTCTTTTGCGGGTTTGTTGGTAATTGTCACGCGAAGGTTTAGGAAAAAAGAAATTCCAAAAATTCTCAACAGGTGGCGCTGTAGACGTACTTTTCGTTTTTACACCAAACCAGCCAACACCAAACCAAATTGATGACATAGTTTTCGCCGGAATTCCTGATGCTGAGATTGATCCATAATTGCACGAAGTGGAGAAGATCAATATTCTCCACGGACCATGCGGACAACACAATTCTACTTCAGTTTGTATGGTTGACAATAAGAGCACAAAACGCTATCCACGTGATTTTATTCGGGAAACTCAAACTGGAAACGATACGCTAGAATTTAAACAGAATTCAATGAAATCATTCTTCAAATCAATTTTCGCCAAATACTTGTCGAGACGAAATCCGTTGGGCCAGCCCAGCCGTCCGTATAAATATACGATATGAATTCAATTAAATTCGAAAAGTGTTTTATTCAATATATAATTGAAATTATACTATTGTGTCATCTATTTTGTTACTAATTTTCTTCACCATTTCGGGTGGAATCCTGAATGCTCGAAATTTATTCAATCAAAAAATTTATTTTGGGTAAAACGAAGTTTGCGGGGTCAACTTGTATTTGTATGTTATTTAGGAACAATATCTAGGCTAATTATTATATGTATTTATGTACCTTAGACCGTAGCACCTCTTATGCAAAAAAAAAAGAAAGTGCGCCGTATACCAGTAAATATGACGCATTTTTGCAAGACAATTACGAAACAATTTTTTTGGTTTTTTTGACCTAAAGTAGGAGTCGCGCATTGACATATTTCTTTATATATCTGGTGTTTACGGTCGATTGTAAAGTTTGGTATATCAATGTTTTTTTTCTCAAGGAGACCAATATGACCTCTATAGAAGTTATTAACCTCAGGTACACCGTTCTAGTGCTTGCCCTCCAGATCTCAGTTCCTACCATCCTGATGTGTCACCCTGATATCAAAAAAATAAAGCAATTAAAATATCATTAATCTTTTGCTCAGAAAGTATATTGATATTTCAAGCAAAACTATTTTTAAAAAATTTTTCAATTTGCCGGGGGAGAATAAAATTATTCTTTTACGAGCTTTAAAATTCCTCAAAATCAATTTAAGGCCTTCCAAGGACTTGTAAGAATATTTTTTTTATTTTGGAAAAAAATAATTGGTCTCTTTTAAACAAAAACATCTATATATCATTTAATATGATCAGACTTTTAATACCGAAGATATGATGAAAATGAAAAAAAGGGAGCCCTACGTTCGGCAAAAAATTTTCAGAAATTTTTGAAAATACTTTTGCTGGAAATATCGATATAATTTTTGAGCAAAAAATGAATGATATTTTAAGTGCTTTATTTTTTTATATTAGGGTGGCAGATTAGGATGCTAGGAACTGATATGGCGCTCATTGTTTTTTGAGGCACGGTCTAATGTACCTATTATATAATTGCCATCAAGCTGACATGATCAATAGACAAAGTGAAATAAGTGAAATAAGAGGATAATTGTGAAAAATATAAAAATAAGAAAGTCAGTTGTAATTATAATGCCAAAAATACAAAATGTTATACAAACCAGAATACAAGTATTTGGTTTGACTTTAACCAAAAAGACTTAAATACTACAAATAAATTAAGAGGATAAAAACCTACTGGATAACGAGGAATAAATGTGAATATGATGCCGCAACCACTCACAACATAACTGCAATAATAGATTCAAGTGCCTGGTTATAGACTGACAAAATGATCTTTACACATATGGCACTCACGTGAGGACTAAACATGTCTCCCTTCAAAAATCGCATAGAGAACCTCAATAATATTATCGTCCCTAACTCCAATTTTTTGAAAATATTTTACCATAATTGTGGTGTCATGAGAAGCAAATTGTATAAACTTTTTGTGGACGCCATATCATGTCACTTCAATGTTCTTGTATTCATTGAGACATGGTTAAATGATACATTCAAAAATGAGGAAACTTTTGACAGTAACTGGACTGTCTTTAGAAATCATCGAGACTACGCCTCAACAATTCTTTCTCGAGGAGGTGGAGTTCTTATAGAATCTCACAATTTTCTATCAAGTGAGCTAATAGATACACCGACCAATAAACTCTTCGATCTCAGAATAATTAGAGTTTCTACAGGAAATAGTCTTTATATGTACATAGGTGTCCTTAACATTCCTCCCAGCTCAAGCGAAACAACTTACAACGAGTTATATGAAAATCTTCCTCCTTTACTTCCACCCTAAAAGAGGAAGATAAGGTTGTTATTCTTGGTGACTTTAATCGTCCAAATATTTCTTTTGTGACCGATGAAATTACAACTATCTTCTTCCTGTTAATCTTTCAAATGCCATAGATTTATCATTACTTAGCACCTTTTATGGCAGTGACC
The DNA here is from genome assembly GCA_958299015.1 of Tetanocera ferruginea. Taxonomy (NCBI): domain Eukaryota; kingdom Metazoa; phylum Arthropoda; class Insecta; order Diptera; family Sciomyzidae; genus Tetanocera; species Tetanocera ferruginea. The sequence continues at coordinate 135,163,045 of OY282640.1, forward strand.
TGCAGCAAATTTCTTCTGTACAAAATCAAAATGGCAGATGATTGGACCTAATATTTACTTACACGTATGATGAAGTGGAGGTTAGTCCATGCATTAAAGCTGAAAATTTGCTAACTAACACTGTTCATCATACAGCTTGGACTTGAGAAAGCAACTCCTTATAGACATGTCGGCCCTATGATCCTGCACACCGGCAGTTTCGATGGATGTGAGTCCTAAGAATGCGTCTGTTGAGAGTTGATTTCAAAAGTCCACGACTCCTCACCATGGGGCAATTAGAGTTAAACCGAACAGGTAGGCATCTACTAAAAACACTGGACCACTACTGTTCACCATACATCCTTAGCAGTTGTTTTCTCTGCTAATGATATTACTTTCACTCAATCCTATAATGACTCCATTGCATACGATTACCTCAACGCTGATTTTGAAAGTATAAAATATCATCTTAATGCTCTAAACTGGAATTATTTTCTATCCAACTTAGATGTATACAGAGCCATCTCTAGATTTTATCAGCACATTTTTAATGCTATTGAAAGTTAACTACTAGTTACTAGTTACGTTAATAACTATGGCTAAATGAAAATCTCAGATTTTTAAGGAATCAGAGAAATAAACTTTACAAACTACTCAAAAACACTGATAATATACGCAATAAACTGAAGCTACAATATGACGAGCTTTCAAAAGAACTCTCCATCAAGTCTGTAGAAGCGTACAAATTGTCCACAAACCTTATCGGAGAGAAAATTGTCCAAGAGTCGAGAGAATTCTTTGACTTTGTTAACATAAAGCGAAAACCTAGTGGCTTTCCCTCGTCTATGTTTAAAGGTAATGTCAAGTCGTCTAATCCTCATGATATTACCAATTTATTTGTGGAACATTTCAAGGATGTATTTTGTCAACCATCTACCCAATTTGAAGTTTCTTCCAAGCGCACCTGTTATGGTTGAAAGTTTAAATATAACGCAGGAAGAGATTTCTAATACAATACAAGACTTGAATTTATTAAAGGGACCCTGGACCAGACCTAATACTAACAAGCTTCTTGGTGCGATGTTTAGAGCAACTGCTTTTGCCGTTGCACATAATTTTTAATGAATCAATTTCTTGTGGGACATTTACTTCATATTGGAAAACATCCAATACAATTTACAAGAATGATGATATATGGACAATTGAAAATTATAGAGGCAAAGCAATTTTGTCACCCATTCCAAAACTCTTTTAAAAAATTATTTGTGATAAGCTTACACGTCTCATCAACCCACTTCAAAATGAGCAGCAACACGGGTTCCGAAAAAGACGGTCTACCACCACTAATCTTATGATAATGATATCGGATAATTTGGTCAAAATGGAAATAGGACACCAAATAGATGCTGTTTATGCTGATTTAAGTAAAGCCTTCGATCGAGTGGATCGCAGCATTCTTATATATAAATTAGAAAAATTTTGTATTACCGGCTCGACACTAATTTGGGTAAAATCATATCTCAACTGCAGGTCCCAGTATGTTAAATTGCAAGGAATTTTGTCCAAAAAAGTTGTTGTCTCCTCAGAAGTTCCACAAGGTAGTCGGTCCTCTCCTTTTTAACAAATTCATTTTCGACTTGTCAGAAGTTATAAACGTTATCCCACATCTTATGTACGCAGATGATTTAGAAATGTACTATGCAAATAAATCGTAGGCAGATGTAAATTTTTTACAGTCACAACTGTTGTCTTTTGAGCAATGGTGTATCCAAAATAAACTTCATCTTAATGTCAATAAATGCAATGTTATAAGCTTTTCTCGAAAAAACAACGTAGCATTAAATACCTACCATCTCAATAGTACTGAGCCTAAAAGAGTCAATCATATAGTGGATCTTGGTGTTGTTTTATATTGCAAAACGAGCTTTAATCTGTACTATGATAAAATTTTGTCCAGGGCCAGTAAACAGCTTGGTTTTATAAAAAGACTAGCAAATGAATTCAAGAATATCACTACATCCATGTACTGTGCAATGCACAGTGTGCATTAGTGCGGCCGATACTTGAATATGTCTGCATAATTTGGAATCCATCTTTCGACTCCCTTGGAGAAAGAATTGAATCTATTCAAAGGCAATTCTTAATATACGCACTGAAAGACATGTATAATCCCCGGGATTATTTTAGCCTTCCATCATATGTTTATAGACTCAGCCTTTTAAATTTGATGCCATCAAGGAGATCATTATTGGGCTCATGTTTCACATTGACAGCAAAATTATTGCTAGTTTGAGTTAAATTAATTAATTTTTAGTCCTTCAACAACCCAATAAGACGTTCTAGGCATACTCGACTGTTAACTGAATATCAGCATCATACTTCGTACGCAAATAATGAACCCATCAGTCGATGCTGCAGGAAGTTTAATCACATCTCCTCATGCTACTCACCTTCCATGCCCAAATCCTCTTTCAAGCTTATCCCATCTAAATTTCTCAATAACCAAGCTAGCCAATTAGCCAAGGTTTGAGATAAATTATATGTATGTATGTATATATATTTGATTTGGTAAATAAATTTACAAATTAGCATAGTAGTGATAATAAGTTCCTTTTCTTATTTAAATATGATTGGATGTAAATTCGCCTTATTTTTGCTTTTATTCTTGCCCTTTATTTTTGACATGTTCTTGAATTCATGTCATTCAGGTGGACGGATTACGCCCACATTGAATTGATATCATCGAACACAAAAACAAGGAAATGAGAGGGAGAAAAATAAAATAAAAAAAAAACACAAAACCTGTTAGAATAAGTAAATTGCCTTGTTTGGACAAAAAATAAATAAACAAAATAATAAGTCTTACATAAAGGATATTTGCAACACCATTCAGACAAGACACTAAAAGAATTGACAGGGAGTTAAATGCCAATAAATTATGAAGAAAGTTTGGTTAGAAATATTAGGCCAAAATGCTCATTTTGTAGGAGAGTGGTGCATACAAGAGGTAAGTGCTTCATAAGAAAAACCCAGCTTACTTTGAGAAGTACAGGGAAAACGGGCATGAGGGAAAGAAGCGCAGTTAGGCTCTTCATAAGCACATGGCAGAGTTTGATTACCATTCTAGTGATAATAACATATATCAAAGTATCTATTGGTAATGCTATACTAATAATCATTAACAAAAGAATGGGATATGTTTTAGAGAAAATGTCATCAAAATTATACTAAAAAAATTGTATAATTTTGAATCATTAGTAAATTTAATAAGGATAACACTAATAAACAAAAATTTATAAAAAAATAATGATTATAAAAATGTCCTCTTGCCACACGAATTTATGAACACGTGTAAGCTGCTCAAGCAGGTATCATAGCGTCGACAAAACAATTGTATAAACGTAGGCATTGATAAATATGGTAAAAATATGTTCACCTTTTGGCGAATAATGGCAGTAGTCAAGTTTCTCTGTTCGGTTTCTCAACCCAAAATATAGTATTAGAAGAAAATAAATACATAGTTAAGTTAAAGGTTGAACAACACCACAATAATTTGTGAAAATAAAACTTATGAAATAAATTCTAAAATTCATACAAGAGAAAGTACGATAATTCGATAAAAGTGCGATATTTTTAATATAATTAAAAATAAATAAGAAAGAAAAGAACAGAAAAGTTATTAAAACCAAAAATAAAATTTAGTGTCAGAAATAAATTTTAGTTCTGAACTAAATTCTTCAAAATAAATATTACATGTTCATAAGTTTGAAGTTAGCTGAGACTCTTTTAAAATAATGAAAACTATAAAACTTGACTTGTACAGCATATAAAAATAAAAAATTCGAAACCGCGATTCAACAACGCAAGGGGTACCCTATGGTTTCCAAAACATAAGCTTAACTTTTAACGGACGCTTCAAAGTAGAAAAGTCCCTTCATAGAAAATGCTGTCGTAAAATTTATATCAAGCAGCTGAAACAGTCTCATAACTGCGTAATTTTTCAGGAAGTCCAAATGAGTTCAATTCATGGGTTAATATGTTTGTTAGTAGGTTGATAAGTAAATATATATGTTTTTATATTTAAAATACAGAGCATGTATATTTGTATGTAACTTAGCAACAATACCTCGGTTAATGTCTAGGTTAATTGTTTATATGTAACTATTATGCAATTGTCATCAAGTTTCATAACGGAACTAAAGATAATGATCTTGAACCAAGTAGATTTTGACATGATAACTGTGATATAAATAAGAGTAAAATTAATAAAGAAAAAAGAGTGTTCGTTAATCTAGAAATAAGTGATGATTAATTTTAAAACTTACAGGTACCACCGATTCAAAAAAAGGAATATTTGGTAAGTTTACCAATTATGTGACACAAGTATGGTACAATACGTTACAACAGCAGAGTTGTGTGGGTTCAATAGAGAACACACATAACAAACTTCACATTACATCATTTTCACAAACTTCCAGCAACTCTCCTGTAGAACGACTTCACTTAACCTTGACAGAAATATATAGAATTATACGAGAAAACCGTCGAGAAACCAATATAGATTAAGACCATAAAGATATAAATACGATCCATACAACAATAAAACAAACCCCTTATAGAGTGTTTTATGAAAGAAGATACAAATTTATCAGAGAAATACATTGTAGCAACGAACATGATTATCTTAAAAAATTACTTAAATAGAGAAATATGTAAGACATTCCGAAGAAAAATCTCAAAACAGAGTAAAAACAGAAGACTATACTTTCATTTGCTCACAGTTTATAAACGAGTTTAACTACTAATATTGACCTCTTCACAAAACACATTAATGATAGTAGTAGAATCAATAGTTTTAGGCAAAATTTAATATAATTTCTAAGATGATATTAAATCAGAATGAACTAACAGAAATTTACGAAACCCTAAGCAACCAATCTTTGGAAGTTAAATCAAATGAACATATTTATGAAATTCTGGAATTGCAAGATTATCAAAATGACTCACAAAAATATGTAATATTTACATACCGACACTTTCCCAATATAATTATTTCTTTGTATATCCTACCACTCCCAATAAATAAAACAAAAATAATTGAGACCAGGCCATACATACACCTTAATGCAAAAAGTATCCAATATTTTAATAGAATATGTCCAAGGATAGGAAATATCTATAAGAGTCATGAATCTAACTATCAAGAAGAGACATAATTGTCATCTTGCATGGGCCGCTCACTTACTAACAATCAAGCATAACCAAGGAAATATGGTCACAATAAAATAACCTGAACCCAACTACATCCTTTTAACAGAAGTACCACCAACGTCAATATTCTCAACACGCAAAGTCCAAAACCATACAATTGACGGAAAAATATTGATTCACTACAAAGATTCTGAAGTAACAAGAAGCAACATAATCTACATGGAAAATTATAATGTAATCTGTGAACAGAATTGGTTTGGTTTTTACCAACAAAAACCATGCAATATCAACGAAAATGCAAAACTAATTGCTAACTGATACTTGGAAACAGAACTTCTCCATCGACGGATACAAATTATAATACCATAGAAAAGATAATTTTCATATTTTAAAAAAAACTTCAATATATAGCCCAACAGCAACTTAATTGCTTCACTGCATCTAGACGCATTTTATGACACACCGAAGTGATTTATGAAAGTACGCAGAAGATAGCTATTTATTAATTTCACAGGCAGTGAAATTTAACTTCAAGATAAAATGAAATTAATTAGCAATGCGTGTGTATGAAGAAGAAGAAGCAGCTTATGTCTACGCTTATGTCTACGTAGTATATAAGTAGTTAATTTCACGGTTGGATAAAGCTGACGCAGCATAAAGATATCGACTCATCTTGTGTTTTCTTGCAAAAAGATATGCCTTGCAATTTTGTTTTTGTAAACTGTCATGCTTGAGCACATGTACCAGCATGCATTAAACGCTGCAATTAATGATAATTTCACAGATTAATTTTAAGATGAAGATAACATGTCAAACATTGTCAAACCTTTTCTATTCAAATGAAACGAAGCATATAGTTGGTGTTCAAAGGAAGTTGGCTAATATTTCGGTAGATAATTCATGGAGATTTACAGAACTACCACTTGAGACTGATACGGCAGCTTTTATCTACTCGAAAGGTAGAGCGGCCTAACGAAGTAGATGACGAGATTGTTGTGGAGAAGCTGGAGTCCAGTTACAACGAGGCAGTTCGTAACTAAGACGAACAACTCATAGCTCACGAAAGCCCTTGAGGTACTGTAATTTAAACTAAGATTGTCATGGACAATCTGGAGTCCAGTTACAACGTGGAAGGTCATATCTTAGTCTTAGGGAGTTTAGCGTACCAAGCTATCTCATGAAAGTTAATGGAAATTATTTCTATGAGAGAGTGCTGCAATATTAGGCCGATAGCAGCGCAATGACGTTTAATATCACTGGCGGCGTTCCACAGAGGTCAATACTAAGGCTCCTTCTCTTGAAGCTTCTGTTGAGCTATCTACAGGTATCAAGATCGTCGGATTGGCGGATAATTTAGCGATTGTGGTAACAGATTGGCTAAAGTCAACTCAATGCAGTTGCCAGGATTGAATTTCTACCGGTGCTTGACCAATTTTTACCGTTGCTTACTTTTCAATCCAAAAAAAAAAATAATAAAACGCGTAAGTTTTAATTATTTTCTTGACATTATTATGTTTATTAGAAATTAAAATGTCCACTGTTTTTTATTTTATTCTTTACTAAATTTTAACCGGTTCTCGCCAAATATTTACCGGTGCTCAACACCGGTCAGCATCTACCTGGTTATGGCACTGAGTCAGCTGGGCTTACTTTAGCTGAAGAAACGTGCGCAGGTCAGATATATATTCAAAACCATCTATTACAAACCTCGGCATGCGATCGTTTCTCGACTCTGTTTCAAACAGCATCTAGATTATGCCCACAGATAAGCAGCCACTTCGAGTCTGGCGATAGCACAATGTTTCCAAACACATTTTAAAAATTATTATTCAATTTGTGTTCGACAAAAACAGTTTATAAAATAAATGTTCAAAATAAAAAATTACAATTTATATAAAAAAATTATATTTATTTGTGGATATCACCCACATATGTAACTATTATATAATTGTCATCAAGTTTCATTACGGAAGTTAAGATAATGATCTTGCGGCCAAGTAGATTTTAAGATTCAAAACTGTGATATAAATAAAAGTAAAATTAATAAATAAAAAAGAGTTTTAATTAAGCTATTAAGAAGTGAAGTTTTAATTAAACTTTCAGGTACCACCGGTTTAAAGGAAAGGATTATTTGGTGAGTATAAATATAACGATGTAACACGTAGTATAACGACGTTACACAACAGAGTTGTGTGGGTTCAACGGAGAACACCACACAGCACAAGGCACTCTAAGAGTGTGCTGCGCCTTAAGAACAATGTCTGAGGATGCAGCTCTGGTGCTCGCTAGCTCGATTCCTATCGACCTCTTGGCGGACGAAGTTCAGCCAGAAGCTACTAACGAGAGCGCATCCTCTTATAAAAAACTGGCTCGACAACGAAGCATGACACAGTGGCAGACACGGTTCAGTGAACTTCACAATTCAGTGAACTTCTACCTCAACCAAATTCCTGAGCGGACACGATTGGTTTAGAGCATATGACATGACACAAATATGGCAGCTTTTGTCTGCCCACAAGAAAGAGCGACCTAACAAAGTGAATACCAAAATTGTTGAGTTTATTATTTCGACGAACTACTAATACCAGAGACGGAAAGATAAAAGATTACCATAACCCGGATTCTCTAGAAGCAGAAACTCTTAAGAGGTTCCAGTTCTCAAGAGAGTTATAGACAATGGAAAGATACGCTGTAATGAATAACAACTCTGTTCTCGAAAATGACAACGAAACGGTCGACTGTACTGTCAGTGATGTGAAGAGGTCGTTCGCATTAGGAGAGAGATTGTTGGACTCATTGGGTGTCTTAGAAACAGGGAAAATTGAATTGTATTTGAAACTTGATAACATCATTGGAAGCATAAAAATAGTTTCAGACTCTACTACTGGTTACATAAATACTGAGAATTCTTTTGAATACACAACTAGAGGCATCAATGATTCAATTAAAATTAATTTTGAAAAAAATTAAACATTTGCAGCGAAAAAGTATATAAATGATAAAATCAGGCATCTTCAAAATGACATCGACATCTTGATCCAATTAAACTCAAGAAAATTTCTTTCACCATTTCAGCAGCCGCATCCACTTATTGAACTATTATATGACACTATACGACAAAATAAACGAAATCAGCGGTGATATGGATATATTCCAAATGACATAATGGATGTTAATAATTCTGCAGCCAACAGGATTCTGAGTTTGCATGAAACTACAGAACTCGTATCGCAGCAAAATACTTCGTCTATTTTCGAGGAAATTAAGAATGCCACTTTGTACTCTCCTTCGCTGCGACCTTCAACCTGCCAAAACAAAACAAAATTGCTTAGGACTCACAACCTGGTGCTCGCCCTGTTACCTTAACTCAGGAATTACCAACTTAGTAGAAATATTAGTCCAAAATAAGTTTGGACATAATGGACTTCAACTCAGTGGAAGAATTGGATAAAAAAGCTACACGTTTTTAACGAAAATGACAAAAGTACACTGTTTATTAAGAGCCCAACAGTGAGTTTATTTCGTAAAAAGTTTGACATATCCGTTAAAAACTGTTCGAAGATATCAAACAAGAACCCTACGTCGTTTCTAAACCCTCTACTTCCTCCAAAAGTGAAACTCTTGCGAAAACACTGAGAGCAGAAATTTTCTCTGTATCTTGCTAATATGTATAAAGAATAGAAGGCAAGACCCAAACTAATCTAAGAGTGTTGATTGGGCAAGAAGGTCTGCCTACCGAAGTTGATGATTCAAAGAAAAGGTTGATTAAAACTTTAATTTAAGGTAAATCGATAGAATCCTCTAATAAGTCGGGTGCAACATATAAATTCTGCACAAATATGATTGGAGAGAAACTTATCAGTGATCCATATAAAATCTTCGATTTCGTTAATGTTAAATGAAAATCTGCCAGTTATCCCACATACATGTTTAAAGATAACGTCGTTTCTTCAAACCCTCAAAAGATCTGAACGGTGACAACAACACCAATAATTATAAGCAGAGTAAGGCTTCATGTATAATTAAGAATTATTATTTAGTCAGTCTTATAGTATCATTAAACTAATAAAGAATATTTTTTTCAGCTCTAAACAAACCAAATTGTTTTACTTACATACTCTTTTCTTAAAAAGTCGCGTAGAGAACAACAAATATTGTTCAAATCGTTCCTAACTCCAATTTCTTGAAAATACTTTACCATAATTGTGGTGGCATGAGAAGCAAATTAGTAGACTTTATGTTGACGCCAAATCATTTTACTTCAATATTCAATAGTACTGAGACATGATTAAATGATACCTTCAAAAATAAGGAAATTCATTCCATGATAGAAACAAAAGGGATAATCACAATGGGCAACAAAGTACTTTAGACCATTTTTGTTCAAACATTAATTAAAAATTGTGAATGACCACTAGCTATTGAACCTCAAAGAACACAATGACAAGCTTTTTTGTTGGCACCTTAAGTTGGAAGAATTTGATAATATAAACAGCCAGTTTGAAATCTACATCAATGATATGTACATGAAGCATAGTTTTAGGCACTAGTGATCCATTCAGCAAATGAAGAACTGAACACCACCGGTATTCCTATTTCAGAAAGACCTCTCAACGAATTCAACCTTAAAATTATATTACAAATATCTGATGTGCTAACATCAATGTCAGTTAAAACAATTTTTATAAAAAGACAACGCAGAAGATAATATCAACGAATTCACAAGTCAAACCGTTCGGACGTGTATTTTCATGATCTCCCGAGTTTACAACCAATATATACGTTAAAGTTAAATTAAAAGTAGCACTTATAGAGGTCACCGCATAAACGAAGTTAAAAATAAACTTCGCTAAAGCTTTGAGTTAGTCTAAATAATATAAGGTTTCTCTAAATAATTTGTTTAGTGTCTCGAAAAGGATATGCATTAACTGGCGCCCTAGCAGGAACCTGACGAAAAGGTGGATCTTTTAAGCCTTACTGGTAATGAGCTGAAATTGATTTAATAAAGTTCTATGAATAATGAAAATCTTTAAAACAAAAATATAAGAGCATTGCAGCAAATAACTTACCAGTCTTCCATACATAATTAAAATAAGGGTTGCGAATCCAGACCCACTAAGCATCTGGTAGATTGATAGAAAATGAGTTGACCCCATTGTGCAGGCCATCAAATGAGAGTGACCTCAGGGAAATAAGCAAGCTTCCTAACTGCTTTAAGGAATTACCGGTTTTTGACGGAAATTCCGCCAAATAAATATCCTGGGTGCATAACGTAGAATGCATCCTTAAAGATTACGAAATAGTTAAAACTAATTTATCGAGCCATACTAAAAAGCGTGCGTCGCTCTGACGCAGCTTTTAGTTCATACAATAAATTTTATGATGATTGGAGGTCCATAAAAAGGAGCCTTTCTTTCCCTTAATAATGAAGCGATCAGCGTTTTTGCAATGCTTACCAGTTGAAGTTTACGGTCAAGCACCGAACAATTAAAAAATTCAACGGTCAGCTTAAAATAGCAAGTAAGCACGGGTCAGCTACTTGAGCTGAGCTTCTGTTGCCATAGCTTACAAATTATTGCGGAAATAAACAAAGAATGTATATTTGTAATAAGTTAATATGTTTGTTTGTATATTTAAAATACGAAGTATGTATGTATATATGTATGTTAATTAGCAACAATGTCTTGGCTTATATCTAGGATAATTGTATATTTGTAACAATTATGTAATTGTCATAAGCTTTCATTACGGCAGTTAAGATAATGATCTTGAAACCAAGTAGATTTTAATATGAAAACTGTGGTATAAATAAGAGTAAAATAAATAAAGAAAGAAGAGTAATAGTTAAGCAATAAAGAAGTGCAGTCTCATTAAAACTTTCAGGTACCACCGGTTCGGGAAAACATTATTTGGTGAGTATACATATAACGATGTAGCACGTAATATAACGACGTTACACAACAGAGTTGCGTGGGTTCGACGGAGAACGCCACACAACATTATGGCGCAGCCGGTAGTCCTTTTTAAAAAAGGGTAGTTCCTTTTAAAAAAGGATAGTGCTTCGAACTCAGTTACCAGTGTTCAAATAAATAAATAATAATAACTTCCCAAAGATTCTGTGATTCCGTAGCCAATTTCTTGTAGTTGACCGGTCTCTCCAGAGCATGATTAAAAAGGTGAAAACAAGCAAAACATAAAAATGTTTAGATAAGATAACAGAATTAGATTCCCAGAGAAACTATGGTAAAGAGTGAGAACTGTTGTAGAACACGTAGAAAAATTTTAAAGACAACGAAAAGATAATGAAAATAGCTTCATAATAAAAAAAAAAATCATCAGAATGAACATATGCGAGATAGCGAAAGTAGTCTCAGAGCTTGTGCCTCTATTTTCAGTAGCAGACTCCGGTGAGCTACACGAGGAATTGTAGAAGTTTATACTTGGAACAAAATAAGCTTTTCAAGGGGTCAAAAGAATCAAATTAACAAAAATTTATTCAATGTGTAAAACTAAGACTTTAAAGCATCTCCTTTCAAGTAGTTATACCAAATTATTATTATTTCGACGAACTACTAATACCAGAGACGGAAAGATAAAAGATTACCATAACCCGGATTCTCTAGAAGCAGAAACTCTTAAGAGGTTCCAGTTCTCAAGAGAGTAATAGACAATGGAAAGATACGCTGTGATGAATAACAACTCTGTTCTCGAAAATGACAACGAAACGGTCGACTGTACTGTCAGTGATGTGAAGAGGTCGTTCGTATTAGGAGAGAGATTGTTGGACTCATTGGGTGTCTTAGAAACAGGGAAAATTGAATTGTATTTGAAACTTGATAACATCATTGGAAGCATAAAAATAGTTTCAGACTCTACTACTGGTTACATAAATACTGAGAATTCTTTTGAATACACAACTAGAGGCATCAATGATTCAATTAAAATTAATTTTGAAAAAAATTAAACATTTGCAGCGAAAAAGTATATAAATGATAAAATCAGGCATCTTCAAAATGACATCGACATCTTGATCCAATTAAACTCAAGAAAATTTCTTTCACCATTTCAGCAGCCGCATCCACTTATTGAACTATTATATGGAATATAATATAATTATACTCAGGAATTGTAGAAGTTTATACTTGGAACAAAATAAGCTTTTCAAGGGGTTAAAAGAATCAAATTAACAAAAATTTATTCAATGTGTAAAACTAAGACTTTAAAGCATCTCCTTTCAAGTAGTTATACCAAAACAATTTCATAATCTGAATGTACTACAGTAATACCTCGATTTACGTTTTAATTCGTTCCAAAAAAAGTCGACGTAAATCGAAACGACGTAAATCGAAATTAAATTCTTCCATAGGGGTTTGAAACTCTGTTTATTTAATTAAAAATCAGAACAAAAAGTCAAAGTAATTCAGAATTATTTTATAAAAACTAATAAAATAAACAAAACATACACATTAAAAGGAAATTTATTTAATATATTATAGTTTATTTAACATCAAATCAGAACAAAAAATGAAACAGTAATTCAGAACTATTTTTTAAAAATCAATAAAATAAACAAAACATACACATTAGAAGGTAATTTCAAGAAATATATTTTATTATAATTAATTATTAGAATAATCGCTTGATGTTAGAATTGCAAACATTATCGTTTATTTATCATCATCTGAATGAGATTGCGACCTGCCCCGACTTTTATTTGATAAATGAGACTCTTATGAAATGGGTTTAAAAAATTAATTTATTCGCTTTAAAAAAAAAAAAATTAATTTATTTGGCAAAGACATAATTTTTTCTGCATAAAAGTCCTTGTAGTATTGCAAACTGATATTAATAGACCTCTTTGTTGACTCAACTCGTTCTTCATCTTCGAGAATATCGGTAGCTTTTTTTATGTAGTCGAAAGCCTCTGCTAATTTACGCCCTGAAAACTGTGATCCATCTTCCCAAGTTTCGGTTTCCGCATCCTCTTGTTCAAAATCATCTTGTGTTGAAACATTTGTCAATGTAAATAGCTCTGCGTTTGTTAACGGTTCGTCATCATAATCCAAAACATAATTTATATCGGATTCGTCAATGTCACAAAATCCAACTCGATGGGCAAAGCTTATGATTTCTGTGCTTAACTCATTCAGATTTTCTTCCTGCACGCCTTCAGATGTGCATTCAGGCCATATGTTTTTCCAAGCATTTCGCATTGTCGGTGTATCCCTCTTCATTAATGAGTTGCGTAAACTTTTGTGGCAAAATCTTAGCTGTTTCACTATCAGCACTTGAAAACTCACCGACGACTTTTATGTTATGAAGATGTGCTCTTTTCTTAAATTCTCTTAATTTCTCCAGCAATCCACTGCTGGCATTGAAACAAAAATCGTTAGCTTCTTCATCTTCCGCAAATTTTAGATCGTTGATTAAGCTGATAGCCTTTTTTTGAATAACAACAGAAGTTAGAGGAATATTTTTATCATTTAAATCTTTTATCCACATAGTTAGGGCCTTCTCCATCTTTTCCAACAAAGCCGGTCTTCTTTTAGTGATTGTTTCGAGGGCACGCACTCCAGCTGCACTTGAACGGATATTGCGGCCACTTTTTATAATGGTTTTTGCTGTAGTCGGAGGCAGATCCATCACGCTAGTAATTTTAGAAGCCTTGTCTCCACGCTCATGACGTCGAATAACTTCGAGTTTCGTTTTTAATGATATAGCATTTCGCTTTATTTTAACTGAAATCCAACTTTACTCATTTTACTTTTCCACCTCATACTTCACTTTTTTATGAAGTATACAACATATTACATTATACATGTTACCGACCATACAGATCTATTTTATTTTAACTTTATTTTAACTGAGATCCAACTTTACTCATTTTACTTTTCCACCTCACACTTCACTTTTTTATGAAGTATACAACATATTACATTATACATGTTACCGACCATACAGATCTATTTGAAAAGGGAGTTCCCTTTTTTTTATTCATATTACCCTTTATTTCAGCACAAATTTCGTAAAGAAAGTGAATGAGCACAAACACATACGTATTACATACAACATTGGAAAAAACATGCCGATCAAATTAAAAAAGGAATTACCCGTTTTTATATCATATTTTCGTTCCGCTACAGAGACGACGTAAATCGCATGACGACGTAAATCGAGTTTTAAAGGAACAATTTTATGTACGACGTAAATCGAAAAGAAGTTGTAAGGAATCCTAAATTGAGCCAATTTAGACCTTACATTTCCCTCTGCACCGCATCGGAACAGAGGGCCCCACCGAACCTTAACCCGCCCTGCAACTATGAACCGCACCTGAACAAATACCCGGTCATACCATGAACCGCCCCCGTTCATAAACACGCAGCTGTGCGACCCGCAATCAAACAATAACAAAACATACAGCAAGCCAGTGTATGATCACAGCAGCAAAACATACAAACAACATACATTCTAAGCACCCACAAGTGGCAATAACAAAGTACATAGGGGTCGATGAACAGCGACTTTGACAACAATAACAAGCAGAGCAAAAGGTTGCCGCTAGTTTTAGGCATGTGAAATTCAAGGTCGAGATCGGATGTAAAGTATGCGACACAAACAAGGTCCCGTTATCCTTTTTGGGTATAAAAGGAGTCAGCAAACCGATAGTCGACCTCTCTTTTGAAGTGAACACGCAAGCAGCGCACATCGGTGAGTCGTGATATAACAAAGTGACCAAGGACAAGGAGTGAACGAGAGACAGTGAGCAAATGAACAAGGAGTGACAGTGAACAAGTGAACAAGGACAATAGTGAACAGTGTTTTCTTGTCGGCCCGAGTGGTTACATATCGGACGGCCGGCCGTAAAACATTTAAGTGGCATCACGACAGCTGTCTTTTTCTGACGACCCGAGTGGTTTCATACCGGACGGTCTGCTCTAAAAGCATCCTAGTGAGTCCTCTTTTTGTTCAAAAACAAGCTTGACAACATCCACGACTAAATTTTGCATCTGGCCCGAGTGGTTTCATACCGGACGGCCCAACGTGAATTCGATTGTACAACGGACAGTGAACAAGTGACCAAGTACGTCAGTGAGCAAGGACAACAGGGAACAGTGTTTTCTTGTCGGCCCGAGTGGTTTTCATATCGGACGGCCGGCCGTAAAACATTTAAGTGGCATCACGACAGCTGTCTTTTTCTGACGACCCGAGTGGTTTCATACCGGACGGTCTGCTCTAAAAGCATCCTAGTGAGTCCATTTTGTTCAAAAACAATGCTTGACGACATCCACGACTAAATTGTGCATCTGGCCCGAGTGGTTTCATACCGGACGGCCCAACGTTGTTTCAAGTACACCGAGGACAGGCGAACGGACTACGAGTTACAACAGATCCTGCTTCGAAGGACATCGAGGGAGAAGCAGCAGAACATATAAAATAATGAAATTTGAATTGTGGCGAAAAGAAACAAAATAAATAGACTTAAATCGTGAACGAAAACTAACTGAGTTATTATTTGTTTAATATACGCGGAAAAAAATAATTTTTTGTACGAACCCCGGCTATCCGGCGAGCTAACCCCGGCTAGAAAGTTCGTTACAAATGGCGCCCGAGCAGGGACTCAATCAAAGACTCAAACAGTGAAAAAAAATAAAAGTGAACGAAAACAAATGGAACAGTGAAACCAAAAAAAATCGAACAGTGGAAATAAAAAATTTTTCGAACAGTGGAAAACAAAAAAAATCGAACAGTGGGAAAAAAAAAAAAAAAAAAAAAAAATTTCGAACAGTGAAAAAACCGAACAGTGAAAAAAAATTTTTCGAACAGTGAAAAAAACCGAACAGTGAAAAAACAAATTTCGAACAGTGAAAAAAAAATCGAACAGTGGGGAAAAAAAAAAAAAAAAAAAATTTACGAACAGTGGAAAAAAAAACGAACAGTGGGGAAGCAAAATATCGAACAGTGCAAAAAAAAAAAAAAAAAATTGAACAGTGGGAAAAAAAAAAATAATAAAACAAAACTCTGAACAGTGGTGAAGAATTGAGAAAAAAAAATAATTTCAGCAACAGCGTAGAAAAACTATTGCTACGCAGTGGGAAAAAAAAAATTTTTTTGAAACATTTAAATTTATTAAAAAAAAAAAAAAAAAAAAAAAAAAAAAAAAAAAAAAATTAAAAAAAAAAAAAAATATACGGTGAAATATAACAAACGTGTGGTTAAACATAATAAATTCACAAAATGGTGAAGACCGGGTGGCTGTACTCTCTCTCAAAAGAGCAATTACAGTCGTTTATGCAGGAGTTTGATCTAAATGGAGAGGGGGTCGTGGAGGAACTAAGAAGACGATTCTCCAAATGGATTGCCAACTCTGGGTTCAGCCCATCACAGAAGCAGAGACTGGAAGAGCTTGAGGCACAGTTCAGTTCTGGTTTGTCCCCTATTCCAGAAACAGCGTTCCCATTGCCTAGCGGTCAAAGGTCACCGACAGGCACAATTCCAAAACTTCAACTACCAGAAGAGAAAAGGGTTCGAAATCCGATTCAAGAAGAGTGTGTCGAAACTGGTGACGTGAGGACACAATCTTATCACGCCGTGATTGACCAGGTGCGGAAGTGGTCCGTAAAATATGATGGTGGTAAAGATCCACACGCGTTTATCGAACGGGTAGAGGAGTTGGCCATAGCATATGGATTAAGCGAAGACCTACTCCCAAGGTCAATGCCCGAACTATTGAAAGACAAGGCTTTAGCATGGTGGCGAAATAATAATAGACAGTGGACTACATGGGTATTATTCAAGAGAGACCTACTCAAATTTTTTGTGCATACACGACATTTTGAGCGTCTGGAGGATGAAATTCGGAGGCGACAACAGCGACCGAGGGAACCTTTTAAGGATTATGTCCTGACTCTTCAGAGTCTTATGCGCCAGGCTTGTTTCACCGAGGAACAGCAATTGCAGCAGATATATAAAAATCTGCAACCAGACTATCTGTTATACATACGGCGGAAAGATTTCAACAACCTGGATGAACTGATGGCCATGGCGGACGATTTTGAGGTCATTCAAGCGGACCAAGGGCAACTTCGAATGGGCCAGCCTCGAATGCGTCAAGAGCAGCACCGCATGATCGCAACAGTTCCAGAGAACAACCAAATCAACCCCAAGACAGCATGTCGTTGGTGTGGTCAGGAGGGCCATTACAAGCGGGAATGTCGTAATCAAAGAGTGTTGTTTTGCTGGGAGTGTGGACGGCGAGGCACACTTACGGTGAAGTGCTGTTGGCAGCGATCGGGAAACAACAAAGGGTCCATTCATCGACGGGGTATGGAAGGGTCCCAGGGTCAGAGCAGACCCCGTTTTGAATTAACGAAGCTAGGAGTCGACGAAAACCGAATCTTTGCTAACATCACCCTGGGCGAAGAGTCGGCGATAGCAACCATCGACACGGGTGCAACGAGAAGTTTTGTGAGCGAGGATTTCGCAGAGAAGCTGATGAAGCAGTGAGGATGGCAGATGGCACCATACGCGAAGTCAGTCAAGGGGTGCAAGTAGATGTCAGGCTAGGAACAGCTCGCTGTCATATGACACTATTGATCCTCCCAGGCGTTATAGACAATGTGATCTTAGGCATGGATTTTCTTCAGACAACTTGCGCGGAAATTAATTGTGGAGGTGAAACCGTCAGGTTGCTTCAGGAAAGGGAGCCAACGGAACAACAGAACGTTCATGTGTGTGCAGTGGCCCGCGGGAGAATAACAGACAGCGTGGACAAGGCGAAGGAGATTGAACATGTAAGTCAAAGGGACAAAATTATTAAACGAACCGATCAGTGCACTACGAGGGCAGCTAGAAACGTTTCAACGGACAAGGAAAACAGAAGTTTTGGGGACGACATCGCGGAAAAGGAACGGGCCTCGTGGTTTCAGGATAGTGGATTTCAGCTCAAGAGACGACAGTTGGCCGAACTACTGCAAAGGCTAAGGGCAGAACAAGGAAGGACGACATGTCTCACAACAATTGGAGTCAACAAAGACAACGTAGCAACAGCGGTATGGAAAGGTAAAGACCCAGGCATTTCAAAGGACAACGTTAACATCACCACCGAGATAAACTTAGATCACCGGAAACCAATGAACGACAAAGACTCAGGCAACGCAAAGGGCAACGGAAAATTTCTCGGAAACGAATTGGACTATGAGATACATAATAACAACAACTCAGGTAACGCAAAGGACAACGATAAAACCATTCTCGGAAACGAAAATATGCACGAAGGGCTTTCTCTCAACTGTGACCTTGGCAACGAATTGGACTACGAGATGGATCTACTGGAAGGAAATGTTTGGGAAGGTATGCGGTATGACGACCTGATATCCGAGCCAGTGGACGATGAAAAGTGTTTGGAGATCCTAAATGATGAGGAGCTATGTCTCGGATGGCTGGTCAGCGAGGAACCATTGGCGATAGAAGGCGAGCCACAACCCCCGAGCGAAAAGCCCAAGCCCCAGGAGCGCTTCGCTAGGTTTAAAAACTTAGAAGAGCTGAAGACAGATGGAGGCTGGCTGCCAAAAGACATCATACAGGGTGTACAGAAATTCTACACCTTTGTTTTGGCGAATTTCCGTCTGTTGATTTAATTTTAATTTAACTTCACAAATATGCTATGTCTGCGTTATTGCATTAAATACAGTTTTGTTTATTATACATATTTATATTTTGATTGTGATTTTATGTTTTATATATATATTAATATATGTTATTGATATTTATGTATTATTAACTATTGATATATTATTAAAATTGTATGCGTTTTTTATTGTATTATTGTTTGTCATTATAAATAATATCATTCCAATTTAATAAAGGTCAGTTGAAGTCAGAAAACAAAAGACCAAACTTGTTCTTATTTAGCGGCGGGTATTTCTAGTTCATGTACTAGAAACCCAGATTTAGGAACTATTACAAAATAAATTCCCAGTTCAAGTACTGGAAATTTAGTCAAATAAACATTTTGGAGGCCCCGGCGAGATATCCTAGTTTATGTGCTAGAATATCTTCACGCATTATCCTATTTTCACGAGATATCCTAGTTTATGTGCTAGAATATCTTCATAAATTAAACAAACTCTGACTTGAATTCAATTCAACGTAATTTTCTGGTTCAAGTACTGGAAAATTAAAATAAAAATAAAAATAAAAATAAAAAAAAAGAGATGACATCGACATCAGAGTTAGTGGATCATCAGAAGGATCTCGGGGAAGAGATCCAACGGATCATAAAGAATTTCAAAAAGGATCCGGCGGATCGGAAGTCAACGTCAGCCTAATACAACGAGCGGTTACGACGGTTGGAACAATGTTGGGACGATTTTGAAGCCACAGATGGAAAGCTACGTATAATAACGGATCAGCCAATGCAACAAGACTACTTCATATCAGGGTTCTACGATAAAATCAGCAGTCTAGTTACCAACTATCGAGAAATCTTCCAAACAGAGGCCACTCGTTTCAAGGCAGAAGAAAAAATGGAAAATATACCAAACATAGCTCCTCAACAGAACATCGCACCAGGACCATTGACCGTGAAGACAGCAACTACTCAACATGTAGCAGAAAAGACACCAATCTTAAGAGCATCATCTGAAGCTTCCATCCAACACGGACTGGTTAGAAAGATGACTTCTCGAATGGTCACATTGAGGCGAACACTTGAAAACATACAAGCAGTCCAAGAAAACCAGCCAGTGCAGTTTTACCAAATTAAACTAAACAACATAAATCATCTTTGGACTCAAATAGAATTGGTGTACGATGAACTTTGGGAACACTTTGAAGATCCTGCAGTGGCAGGCTTCGACCAAGCGGAGTACGACCAACTGGATGAAATGGTGCAATGCCAATTAGTAGAGCTCTCTATAAGAGCAGATCGATGTCAAAGCAATAGATTCGCTGCTCCAACCATGAGAGAAGATCAAACAATGCAAAGTACAGTGCATCTCCCAAAGGTAACTCTCCCACAGTTTAATGGCGATTACCTGAAGTGGCAACAATTCTCCGATCTATTTTCCCAAATGATCGACAAACAACCAATATCAGCAGTGCAAAAAATGTGGTACCAACGTTACAGGAGAAGCTGCAAAGCTAATCAATCATTTTTCGTCAACAGAAAACAACTATGTAGCTGCTTGGACGTTATTGCAAGAACGGTACAACAACAGAAGGGTAATAATGGCTACGCTAATCGAAAAGTTAGTGAATCAGCCATCAGGAACCTCAACTGCTGCAACAATGAAGAATTTACACGACACAACACGTGAATGCATCATGGCCTTAGACAACTTAGGGGTTGATACAAAAGCTTGGGATCCAATCCTTTTCCATTTGCTACTAAAGAAACTAGATCGAGCAACACACATGAGATTTGAACAATCTTTGACGAACCCAAAGGAGTTACAAAAGGTGGATGACTTCCTGCTGTTTTTGGAAGGACAGTTTCATACATTGGAAGCTATTGGACTTAAGGATAAGGCTGCATTGCCACAAATGTCTAACAAAGTTGTGTCTTCTATTACAACATCGAGCAACAGCTGCAAACTATGTGATAATGGTAGCCATCCATTGTACTACTGCAAGAAATTCCTAAAGCTGTCATCCACAGAACGCCAATCGTGGGTCAAAAAACAACGTTTGTGTGTCAATTGTTTCAAAAACGATCACACGTCAAATAATTGCAAATCGAGATGTTGCTGCAAGTGTGATAAGAAACACAACACACTGTTACATGTGGAAAATGGAAATCAAAAGCAACCAGATGCAAAAATACCGTCAGGCAATGAAGCCATTAGCAATATTCCAAATGCAACAGTTTCATCAGCATCAGCAAGTAATGTGTCAACTCAAGGATACGTACTACTTGCCACAGCAAGGATAAAAATCACTGCGGCCAATGGCAATTCAGGGGTGTTTAGAGCAATATTAGACTCCGGGTCGCAGATCAACATCGTGTCAGAACGTCTCATGAAGAGACTATCCATATCTCCAACCAAGGCTTCCTTG
This sequence comes from Tetanocera ferruginea, assembly GCA_958299015.1. Classification (NCBI taxonomy): domain Eukaryota; kingdom Metazoa; phylum Arthropoda; class Insecta; order Diptera; family Sciomyzidae; genus Tetanocera; species Tetanocera ferruginea. Next base: position 135,184,291 of record OY282640.1, read on the forward strand.
TGCATTGAAGGAATTGGTGATGCTCAAAAGAAGGTCACGCAGAGACTTAATGTCAAGATGCAATCCACTAGTGGCAGTTTTACAACAAATTTGGAGGCATTTGTACTTCCAAGCATTATTACGGCTCAACCAAATCTTCAACTTGATACTTCAAATTGGAAGATTCCAGACAACTTACAGCTTGCAGATCCAGAGTTTTACAAGCAAGATAAGATTGACATTTTGCTTGGTGCAGAATTTCATTTTAGTATCATGGTACCTGGTCACATACAGTTAATGACTACCGGCCCAATTCTCCAAAACACGTCACTTGGTTGGATTGTGAGCGGAAAATGTGCATCAACTGAACCATCGGCAGAATCATTGACATGTGCTGTTTTTGGGATAAAAACGGATACTGATAGCAAAGATGGTCCACTAATCGAAGCAATTGAAAAGTTATGGAAGATGGATGAGTTTGAAACAACTGAAAAGAGTATGTCGCTAGCAGAACAACAATGCGAAACACATTTTCTGCAAAATATGTGCAAAAATGACCAGGGACGCTTCATCGTAAAATTACCATTTCTAGAAAATCCAGCAGTATTGGGAGAATCAAGGGTGTTGGCTCACAATAGATTTCTTGGTCTTGAACGACGACTTCAAAGAAACATGGAGGTACGGAAACAATATGTGGAATTCATGAGAGAGTACGAAAGATTAGGACACATGAAGAAGGTGAACCTTAACTCAATTCCATCTCCGAAATACTTCATTCCTCATCATTGTGTCTTGAAACCCGAGAGCACCACTACCAAATTGCGAGTTGTGTTCGATGCCTCCGCCAAAACTACGACAGGGTATGCATTAAATGATATAATGTATACGGGGCCCACAGTTCAAAGTGAACTGTTTTCAATACTGTTACGTTTTCGGTTGCCACGTTTTGTCTTCACGACCGACATTGAGAAGATGTATCGGCAGATCCTAATACATCCAGAAGATCAACAGTATCAAATCATCATTTGGAGAGAGGATCCAACAGCAGAAATAAAGTACTATCAATTAAACACCGTCACATATGGTACTCGATCAGCCCCATACCTGGCTACCAAATGTCTTCAAGAAATCGCAAACAACAACATGCTAAGTCATCCCTTGGGAGCTCAAATGTTGCATGACAATTTTTATGTGGATGATGGGCTTGGAGGATCAAACAGTCTGGCTACAGCCACAGAAATGCAACATCAACTGATCGAAATACTGAACACACATGGATTTAATTTACGAAAGTGGTGTGCGAATCATCCCAAACTATTGAAAAATATTCCACAAGGTGACCAGGAAGTGAATTTGGACTTCTCTAAGGACAATAATGATTCAATAAAAACACTTGGTTTATTGTGGTTACCGAAGGCAGATGTATTCTGCATCAGAACAACGCTGGATCCTGTGCGGGCAATCACTAAGCGAACAATCAGTTCCGATTTAGCACGACTGTTTGATCCACTGGGATTATTGGCACCCGTAATTGTTAAAGCAAAAATATTCATACAGCACCTATGGCAAATAAAGTTATCCTGGGATGAAGCACTACCATCAGATCTCGACGCCACATGGACAGCATTTCGAGAAAATTTGAGCAACTTAAACGATCTCAAAATACACAGACACATATTCAAGGGAGAACTGTCATCGTCAACACAACTGCACATCTTCACTGACGCTTCTGAAAGGGCTTTTGGTGCGGCAGCATAGTTACGAACAACGCTGAAGGATGGCAGGATAATAACGCGATTATTATGCGCGAAAACCCGTGTTGCACCACTCAAAACACAATCGTTGCCTCGACTAGAACTTTGCGCCGCACTAGTCGGTTCCGAGCTCGCAGCTCGAGTGAAAACAGATTGTCAGATAAAGAACCAAACTACTTTCCTTTGGACCGATTCTGAAGTTGTACTTCATTGGATTAATGCACAATCATCCACATACAAAACTTTTGTGGCAAACAGAATAGCAAAAATTCAAATGTTAACTTCACCTGTGCAATGGCGACATGTCAGCTCGAAGGCAAACCCAGCTGATTTACTATCCAGAGGTTGCTCAGCTAAGGCATTGACTGACAACGCTCTTTGGTTTCAAGGACCGATGTTTTTACATGGCAAACAAGAACTATGGCCCCCAATGTGGTCAAACCAGCTGCAATCTCCGTCTGATATCGAAAAGAAAAAGCATACAGCCATATCATTGCTCACTGGGCAAGCAAATGGAGAATGGATTTATCAAATTAATCACCACAATTCTTTCGGTACACTTCAAAGAATAATTGGATATGTCTTAAGGTTTATCAAGAATACAAGGTGCAAACAGAAGTCTAGATCGGAACACATGGTTCTGTCAACAATCGAACAAGAAAATGCAATGGCGGTCATCATCAAGATCATTCAAGCCGATGACTTCAAAGAAGAAATCCAAAACCTGAAGCAGCACAAGGAAGTCAAAATGAGCAGTTCACTCCGCAGTTTATCGCCATTTCTAGATGACACAAACATTCTTCGAGTGGGGGGACGTTTAGAAATGGCTGCACTTCCATACGACGCTAAGCACCAAATGGTGCTCCCGTACAACGACCCGCTGGTAAAGTTACTTTTCATCAAGGTACATGAAGAGAACAAGCACTGTGGACCTCAAGCGTTGTTAGGAACCTTGAGGCAACGTTTCTGGCCTATAAAGGGGAAAACAACAGCTCGATCAATTGTCCAGCATTGTATCCGATGTAATAAGGCTCGACCTCAATTAGTACAACAAATGATGGGAAACCTGCCAGCTACTAGAGTAACACCAGCTCGACCATTCATTAACACTGGTGTCGATTACGCGGGACCTTTATGGGTGCATTATAAGGTTCGAGGAAAAAGGCCAACTAAGGCTTACTTAGCTGTATTCTGTTGTTTTGCCTCCAAGGCAGTTCATATGGAGTTGGTAACGGAACTGCCAACAGACGCATTTATTGGAGCTCTCAAAAGATTCATAAGTCGAAGAGGGCGCTGCCAAAACTTGTATAGTGATAACGCCACTAACTTCATCGGAGCAAGAAATGAATTGACTGAATTATCATCAGCAATTTACTCATCAAACGCTCAAGACCAAATAAGGAAAACATGCAATGAGAAGGGAATCCAGTTCCATTTTATTCCTCCGAGATCCCCCCATTTTGGAGGACTGTGGGAAGCTGCAGTGAAATCTGCGAAACATCTTCTACTAAGAAGTGTCGCGTCAGCCTCATTGACTTATGAAGAATTAGAAACTGTAATAGTGGAAATCGAGGCCATATTGAATTCTCGGCCACTGACGCCACTTTCATCGGACCCTTCTGATTTAACTGCATTGACGCCAGGCCATCTCCTCATAGGCGAAGCGCTCACCGCCCAAGTAGATAGCAAGGCAAACTCAACGAAACTATCGCTGTTGTCAAGATGGAAATTGGTGTCACAAGTAAAACACGAGTTCTGGAAGAGATGGTCCAATGAGTATCTTAATGAACTCCAACAACGACACAAATGGACAAGGCAAGCCGATAATATTTAACTCGGGGAACTAGTTATTATCAAGGAAGACAATGTTCCTGTTATGCGTTGGCCCCTTGGTCGAGTAGTGGAAGTATATAATGGACCTGACGGAGCAGTGCGCGTTGCTGATGTAAAAACAGCAACGGGAACATATAAACGTGCAATCCACCGACTCGCTCGACTACCCATAGACACAGATACTGGCACAGAATCAAAGGATGATGAGAATGCAAGAAAAAGAAGGGACAAAATTAATGAAGAGCCACCAAAGAGACCCAAAATTGCACGGCATAACAGCTTAATTACATTATTGACAGTACTGTTAATGTTGCCAATAGCATGGAGCGAACCAATCAAAATTACAAAATTTGATCCAAATGCAGGCATTCACTTTGAACACATCGGATCAAGCAAAATCATTACAAGTGGAAATCATTACAAATGGAAAATGGTTGTGTACTTTGATCTCAAACCATTGCGTACGGAAATTCAACTACTAAAAAATGGCACCAATACTATGAATCACATGTGCGAACAAATACAGCCAACAACAATATGCAATGAACTAGTCACACAGTTTCAACGCACAAATACAGAGCTGGACCTTGATAAAGGTTTGTTAAGAAGCCATCGTAGAAAAAGAGGTGCACTTAATTTTGTTGGAAATATTGCTAACTCGTTGTTTGGAGTTCTAGACTCAGAATATGCCCTTCAGATGTCACAAACAATAACGGACATCAACAACAATGAACAGCATTTGACAAGCATGATGAAAAAACAGATATCAGTAGTTGATTCAACCATTAACATCATCAAACATGATCAAACCACAACTCAAATGGCTTTCAAAAGGCTTGAAGGAAAATTGACAGATATTAAAAATCAACTACGGCATAATGAACAGGAAGAACAGAAAGAGCATACATTCCAGATGTTCTTATCATTAGCCTTTCAATTATCTATTATGACATCAAACGTTCAACGTGTTCAAGCAGCACTCATAAATGTTCTTACAAATGTTCATAACGGACAGATCAGCCCTCAATTGATATCACCACAGCAACTTAACGATGAAATTTTAAGAATTACAGCACATTTGGCACCAGCCATGCAGATCCCAGGTTATCAAGGTGATCTTCTATCGATATACAAGTTAATGAAAGTTAAGGCAGCGATAACAGAGAACCATGCAATTTTTCAGATAACTATTCCATTAACTAGTTTGAATCAATTTAACTTGTATCGGCTTATACCAATTCCCACAAAAATTAACAACACTATGGTGGCAATAAAATTGTTTACAACAATTCTGGCAATCAACGCGCATCGAGATCAATACTTTCCAAGCACAGTTGAAAAGTTACAATCTTGTTTTAGAATGGAAAACGAATTGTATCTCTGTGCCAACAATCAGCCCACCTACAACAAAGGATCAGAAGTTTGTGCCTGCGAAGTAAGTTTATTCAACAACGAAACCCGATCCCATTGTAATCTTGAGCACAGGGAAGATCATGTGTGGACACAAGTCAATGACAGAAATCGATGGATGTTTGCACTAGCAACGCCAATACAAATAACAGCTGTATGTGATCACCAGGTCTCACGAGTCTTATTGGAAGGATCAGGTTTTATCGAATTAACGGCAGGATGTGTGTTAAAATATCAACTCTTAACGATAACAAGCAATCCGATACTAACATCATTTACAAGCACTTCCTACACTGCATTTGGACACATTGTCGACGTAAATGTAACAAAGCCAGCATCAGTTCCAGTCTTAGACACCACAGAAATTGAGTATGAGCCCTCACTAACAGATTTGTCAAGGCTGCAAGAAATGTTGGACGCACACGAAATCAACGATCTCTCCAATAAACTGAAAACTCATCAATATCATAGCTTTGCAGTGAGTTATCTGGCCCTGTTCTTGACTGTTATCATCACATTGGCCATTTTCATCATTTACAAGCGGCACGGGAGGAAGCACGAAGGAGCTCCATCAATGACTTCTCCAGCAACACCGACAAATCTACCAATGGAACAACTTTCACGGTCAGAGATAATTCATAACGCCCAGCCACAAGCAGCTCCTCGGTATTCTAACAGCTTCTGCGTGGACATATAAAAGTACGGCTGGATTATTGAACACTCGTTCAACGCGGGAAAGAATGTTGCTGCACGTCATGTTGCAGTTGTCAACCAGCAATATTTTAATGCATTCGTCAATAACGCTGACATAGCAATTCTAATAAAAAATAAAGTTCACTACACTTGCTCGACTCAAGGTTAAGAAATGTGTACAGAAATTCTACACCTTTGTTTTGGCGAATTTCCGTCTGTTGATTTAATTTTAATTTAACTTCACAAATATGCTATGTCTGCGTTATTGCATTAAATACAGTTTTGTTTATTATACATATTTATATTTTGATTGTGATTTTATGTTTTATATATATATTAATATATGTTATTGATATTTATGTATTATTAACTATTGATATATTATTAAGATTGTATGCGTTTTTTATTGTATTATTGTTTGTCATTATAAATAATATCATTCCAATTTAATAAAGGTCAGTTGAAGTCAGAAAACAAAAGACCAAACTTGTTCTTATTTAGCGGCGGGTATTTCTAGTTCATGTACTAGAAACCCAGATTTAGGAACTATTACAAAATAAATTCCCAGTTCAAGTACTGGAAATTTAGTCAAATAAACACAGGGTATTCTGTGGAAGTACCCAAAGTTGGGCCGAAAGAAGAATAAAAAACTGAAGTACACCCAAGACAACTACCGAGTCACCATAGCAGTGAGTAGCATCGTACTCAGTCCGCTACCCGGAAGTAAGGGGGGGGTGTAAGGAATCCTAAATTGAGCCAATTTAGACCTTACATTTCCCTCTGCACCGCATCGGAACAGAGGGCCCACCGAACCTTAACCCGCCCTGCAACTATGAACCGCACCTGAACAAATACCCGGTCATACCATGAACCGCCCCTGTTCATAAACACGCAGCTGTGCGACCCGCAATCAAACAATAACAAAACATACAGCAAGCCAGTGTATGATCACAGCAGCAAAACATACAAACAACATACATTCTAAGCACCCACAAGTGGCAATAACAAAGTACATAGGGGTCAATGAACAGCGACTTTGACAACAATAACAAGCAGAGCAAAAGGTTGCCGCTAGTTTTAGGCATGTGAAATTCAAGGTCGAGATCGGATGTAAAGTATGCGACACAAACAAGGTCCCGTTATCCTTTTTGGGTATAAAAGGAGTCAGCAAACCGACAGTCGACTTCTCTTTTGAAGTGAACACGCAAGCAGCGCACATCGGTGAGTCGTGATATAACAAAGTGACCAAGGACAAGGAGTGAACGAGAGACAGTGAGCAAATGAACAAGGAGTGACAGTGAACAAGTGAACAAGGACAATAGTGAACAGTGTTTTCTTGTCGGCCCGAGTGGTTACATATCGGACGGCCGGCCGTAAAACATTTAAGTGGCATCACGACAGCTGTCTTTTTCTGACGACCCGAGTGGTTTCATACCGGACGGTCTGCTCTAAAAGCATCCTAGTGAGTCCTCTTTTTGTTCAAAAACAAGCTTGACAACATCCACGACTAAATTTTGCATCTGGCCCGAGTGGTTTCATACCGGACGGCCCAACGTGAATTCGATTGTACAACGGACAGTGAACAAGTGACCAAGTACGTCAGTGAGCAAGGACAACAGGGAACAGTGTTTTCTTGTCGGCCCGAGTGGTTTTCATATCGGACGGCCGGCCGTAAAACATTTAAGTGGCATCACGACAGCTGTCTTTTTCTGACGACCCGAGTGGTTTCATACCGGACGGTCTGCTCTAAAAGCATCCTAGTGAGTCCATTTTGTTCAAAAACAATGCTTGACGACATCCACGACTAAATTGTGCATCTGGCCCGAGTGGTTTCATACCGGACGGCCCAACGTTGTTTCAAGTACACCGAGGACAGGCGAACGGACTACGAGTGACAACAGATCCTGCTTCGAAGGACATCGAGGGAGAAGAAGCAGAACATATAAAATAATGAAATTTGAATTGTGGCGAAAAGAAACAAAATAAATAGACTTAAATCGTGAACGAAAACTAACTGAGTTATTATTTGTTTAATATACGCGGAAAAAAATAATTTTTTGTACGAACCCCGGCTATCCGGCGAGCTAACCCCGGCTAGAAAGTTCGTTACAAAGTAAATAGAGACGACGTAAAACGAGGTATTACTGTATTTATACTTATAAATAAAACGTATTTGGAACGAAAAGAAGTACGAAGAAAAGAACAACCCGTCGAAACGAAGAAAAGAACAACCTGGTGAAGAAATACGACAATATGAAAGTGCTCTAAAAACAACAGCAGAAGATATAATTTATAAGGAATACAAAGATGGTGTGTCCGCACTTTTAAGTGAATTAAATAAAACTGTAATTACAACTTTCAGGGTTGGTCTGCAAGATTCAACTCTTAGAATACATATGCTAAGCATTAAAACAGGAACATTTGAGAGTGTAGAAGAAGTGTAAGAACCGATAAGCGCATTTGAGCTGATTAAAAGAGGGAAAACTACGAGACCAAATCAAAGGACATTTGGTATTAATTTCAGTAAAAACTGATGTGGCATGTAGGCTGGTTGATCATGAGTTTGAAGCAGGTCAAAGGGCTTATTCATCAACAGAGAAGATTACAAATAACAAGAAATTATGATGAAAGAAGGACTAAGAATGTTAGCCCAACCCGTTCCTTTTGTAGTAGAAAAGGGCATACAAGAGATGAGTGCCATAGAAGTCAGAATAATTATAACATAAATCAAAAAAGGAATGATAACACGATTCAAGTATCAAAGAAATATGAGGTAAATTGTGAATGGTGTGAACGGTTAGGACACAAAATGCAGTATTGTTTTGGAAAGAGAGAATACGATGCAAAACAGGGAAACTATCGAGGGCCCAACCAAGGCCAATGAGCTGGGAACCCAAAACATTAAGGAAAACTGGGATAATAAGCTTTTTTTCAAAAAGATATCAAAACAGCTCACCAGTTTGATGACCAGTGCGATTGAAAACTTAAAAACTGTTTGTAAGCCTCATTTTGATACCAACTTAAAGCAAATAAAATTGCTTTAAGAGAGTGTGTGTGAAAATCAATTCAATTTGTGAAGCAATTTCAAAAGTAGAACGAGATCTGATGTAGAATCTCTTAAAAAGCTCACTTCACTAAGACGACTTATGAAAACAGTATAAGTTAAAGGAATGATATCAATATTTTCTTGCAGTTTTCGACCAAAAAAAAAAATATAAAAAATCATCAGCAGTCAAATCATATTCTGAAGTATTTGCTTCAAAAAATTAATGATACTAGCGAGAACTCACTTCGATATGTCTGAAATTCACAAAATTAACGAAATAAGTGACGACTAAGGTTCGTTTTGTTCGGCGCTTGTAGAAATATTTGATATTGTCAGGTCCGCATCTAAGGCTATCAACGAAACTGCAAACTCTCCCTGCTGTCATTTATCTACTATCCTGAAGGAAATATGGAAAGCAACTCTATTAACTTCACCAGCTCGGTCTTCTCTGTCTTCACCTTCCTCTTCCTGTAAAACACTTTAAGAAACAACCTGAGATAAATCCAGTTGCTGCCCCTTATGAAACGGTTCATCACTTTAGAACAACATGGACACTACCTGATTAGGAAAATAAAATAAGGTAGGCAGTGGGAAAAAAACTAGGCAGTTTAAAGGATATTGAAAATACTGCATTATTTGTTAAGGGTCTGCCTTTAAAACCTATTAGAACAGTAGAAAGCTTTTACATAAAAAGCTATTACACAACATCGTGATTTCAAATGGGCAATCCCAGAAAACTTCCATAAATTGCTGGAAAAAGCTATAATTTGAAAATCTACATTCGATGTAAATTCGTCGTATTCATACATCTAGTCTAGATGATGGTAAAGCTGAAGTTTGAACATGGATTGATAAGCCAAAGAGGCTACTTACATGTTCTTATTCTTTTTCTAACTCAAAGTCTCATCCTGATAATAGTTCCTACAATAACGCTTGTTTTCTTTGCAATACAAGCACGCATAATAACTCGAGCATTTATAAATTTAAGCCCAATTCTCATTCTAAGAAAACTTTTCATAAAGAAAACCCTACATCGCCTGATCTAAACTACTCACCCTCCGATTAAAAATGACATAATTCACGTCCTCGCTCTGATCCCAATTGAGATCATAGACAACTTAAAGCTTATATTTTTCTAATTTTCACTCCTCAGATAAATCTGAGGACAAAAGAATGAGTGATTAACGTCAAACCGTTCGAACGGGTCGATTTGCATTAGCTCCACAAGTTTCGCTTTTTCCCTATTCGCCATAAAATTAAATCTCTGAATATAAAAAATTCTCAATATAACAATAAAATCTACGAAAAAGTAAATATTAAAAAACCTACAGTGTTAATTTGATTAAAACTGCAGTTTTGCAAGAATAAAATAAACAAAAAATCAAAACTTAAAAAAAATCTACAGTGCTAATTTTGTATTAAAACTGCAATTTTACATTTTCGAGCACTTTTTCGGCGACCGACTAAAAGACCCACTTCTCAGTCAATAAGCAGAAACAGTAAACAAGAAGTGATAATAGTCAAAAATAAAATAAATAAATAAACAATCGAATAAAATATATCACCAGAAAAATAAGTGAAAAAAAGAAGCAATGGAAAAATACTGTGAATCATCTCGTTGCTCAATGGAAGACCAAAATGCACCGAGTGCCTTTGTGAAAAATATTTCCACGCAATATGCATACGATTATCCAAGATGAGCCTTACGTATTTAAATGAGTGTAAAGAAATAATTCAAATTATTCAGATTCCATTCGGTTGGATAATAAACAATGTGTAAAAAATATAGTTGACTAATTTACGAAGACTTTCTTCTTTAGAACTTCTTTGAATCTGCAATAAAAGACTTTGATCTTAAGATTGGTAAATGATCAAAAAGTGTGCCAAAAGTAACAGATTTTACCAACGATCTCAAGAGTGATATAAACTCATTGGAAGCTTCGATCAATAGCGTCAAGCAAATAACTATTGAGAGGAAAGAAACAACACTGACAGTGTTAGTTTAAAAAAAGTCAACTGAAAGCTTACAACTTTTACGAAATGATATCAACAACATTATGATGCAATCAACTTCAAAAAAATATACGCCACAACCACAGCAGCCAGATCCATTGATATAAGTTTTACATAATAAAATAAATTAAATCAGTGACGATCTAGGCATGCTCCTCGTGTCGCTTGCTGAAATAGCTGATGTCATCAGACTTACACCCGAAGGAATTCACAACACACCAGATTCTCCTTATCAGAACATTTCTTCCATCTTTGAAGAAATCTTGGAACCCACTGTTCTCTCTCCATCAACTAAATTTTTTTCACAACCACTGGCTTCTGTCTCTAAAAGTGTTAAAGAAATACCAGCAACTCCTGTCGCTGCACCAAGGAAATTAATATAGCAGTTTGGAACATCATGGACAGTGTCCGCATGGGACAATAGAATCAAAAAGCTAAATACTGTGAACGGAAATGAAAAAACCACTCTGTTTATTAAGGGCACTCCAGTGAGAACAAGTGTGTCCTGGATGCGAAATTACTTTCTGGAAAATTTTGGCATCTCAACCCCAATGCGTGGATGTTTCTGAATGCCAATGCAAAGTGTGGCGTATGGAAATTGGACAATTTCCGAATGGATCGATAAGCCTAGAAATATATCGAAGACTAAAAAATCGATCATAAAAATAAAATATTACCCCATTTTTATTCTAATTCTAATAAGACTGTGTGGCGTACGGAAATTGAACAATTTCCGAATGGATCGATAAGCCTAGAAATATATCGAAGACTAAAAAATCGATCATCAAAAATAAAATATTACCCCATTCTTATTCTAATTCTAATAAGACTCATTATAATACTATTTTTTTTGATAAACATATGTACAATTAAAGTTCACATTCTAAATCTAATCTTACCTCTAGTAATGTTAAGAGTATTCCAAAGATTAATGATAGAATTAATGTATCCAAAAAACCTTTGTCGGAATCTAACTGGACTTCCAAAACTAGTGTCTTGCCCAACTTCTCACGATAAGCCTTCTTCGCTTATGATAAAGGTGTGTAACAACCATGTAAGCCAAAAACTCCGAAGCAGAACCGAGTCTTCTTTAAACTTGCACCAAAAGCCAATCCTATGTCATCCTTAACCAGTACATTCCCCATAATAACAGCTTCTACAACACCAATTCCCCAACCTACCAGTAACACACATACCAGTAAAAGTTATACCAATTTTATTCGGTCTCATGTTCTGAATCCTGCACAGTCATATGCTCCAACAACATCTACAACACAAACAAGTTTCGTTGATCCTCAGATATCCATGCCTACAACTTCAGAAGTTCTACCTATCATAAATCAACAAATATCTACTGCTACATCGTCTTTAGATTCACCCATCCCAAACTAACCCAACATAGTCTCAACACCACAGTTTATTGATCTTCTCTTACCCCAACGTGCTAAATTAACTAAAAATCTTCCCGACATAAGTAGTGATGGTCGGTTTATCATGTCACGTCTTTGTGACCGGCGATTATATGATAATGTTTACTTGTTCCTTGTCTACCTACATAACAAATCGCATACTATTAGTATAGATGGTCTAACAAAAACTAGTGTCTTGATATAGCAAGGTTTCCTTTCCGATGTCGATGATTTACGTGATTTATTTACCAGTGTACAAAACGCTAAGGACTCACAACCAGGTTCTCGTTTAGCTACTTCACCTCAGCATTAACCACCGATTGCAGCTCCTCGTATCAACTTAATCTATAAGTTTGGAACATCATGGACTTCAACTCAGTGGGAGAAAAGAATAAAAAAGCTGCACGATTTGAACCAAAATAACAAAACTACTCTGTTTATAAAGGGCCCACACGTTAAAACAAGTATATCCTGGATGTGCAACTACTTCCGTAAAAAGTTTGGTATATCTGTTACAAACTGTTCGAAGATTGCAAATCAACGTAAACAATTCTGCAGTTTCATACTTAACATCCCAGCGCAATTTTCGTGGATGTTCCTGAATACCTCTAGTGACGGCGAGCGAAATGAAAAGTGGCTAATTATGGCATGGACAGATAAGCCGGAAAAAGAAACGATGTCAGCAAGTTCAGTATCTAAAATTAATCCTAAAACTAACAACAATAAATCAATCAATCAATATTCTGAAAGTAATTATAGTTTTAACTCTAATTCTCATTTCAATATTAATTCCAGATCTTACAATAAGTCTAAATCTAAGTCAAGCTCTGATAATTCTAATCTTAACTCTGCCTCTTAACCTGGTTCTAAGAATCCTCTTTATAAAGGAAATGTAAACCTCCCTGATACAGACCCCAAACCTAATCCATCAAATAAGATCATGCCACCTAAGTTCCAACCTACGTTCCAACCTAAGTTCTAACCTAAGCCCCATTTGTATAATTAATTGGAATCTGAAAACTAACATTTTCCCCAGTTTCTCTACTGAAGTCAAGCAGCATAATGCCTTAACTAATAATGTTAATACTGAAAACAATCTAGTATCGAATAAATCTCCTACTTATCAAAGACGTAACCGTTTTTCATTTAATATTAATAGTACTTATCATTACCTAATTTCAACCATTTCCAAACATTAAATCCATCACCACCAATGGTTAGTGTCCCACCAAAACCAGTCCCAGTTAAAAATGTGCCTAGTAATCAACCTGGTAGCCCTACGTAGTTTCTAGACTCTCTACTTCCGCCAAAAGTGAAATTGACAATAAACTCTTGCCAAAACACTGAGAGCAGATATGCTCTTTCTCGCCTTAGGGAGAACAGCTTCTACAATTCGTTTGTACCTTGCTTATATGCATAAAGCACCGGATTCAACATGCATAGAAGGCAAGACTAAAAGCAATCTAAGAGTGTTGATTCAGCAAGAAGGTCTGCCTACCGATGTTGATGACTTGCGTAATTTATTTGTTCGCTTTCACGGGAATCTCGGCGTGAAGATTGATCAAGTCAGGGCGGATCTATACACATATGGCACTAACGTGAGGTCTAAACATGTCTCCTTTCTTCAAAAATCGTGTAGAGAACACCAACAATATTATCGTCCCTAACAATTCTTTGAACATTTGAACATTAATAACATTCGATGTTATTAATGGTGCTATTGACAGCGAATTTATTTCTAGTTTGATTTCCTGCAACAACCCAATAAGACGTTCTAGAAATACTCGACTGTTAACTGAATATCAGCATCATACTTCGTACGCAAATAATGAACCCATCAGTCGATGCTGCAGGAAGTTTAATCTAATCTCCTCATGCTACTCACCTTCCATGCCCAAATCCTCTTTCAAGCTTACCCTATCTAAATTTCTCAGTTACCAAAATTAGCCCAGGTTTGAGATAAATTATATATATATATATGTATGTATATTTGATTTGGTAAATAAATTTACAAATTAGCATAGTAGCGATAATAAGTTCCTGTTTTTATTAAAATATATTAGTATGTATGTTCACCTTACTTTTGCTTTTTCTCTTGACTTTTCTTTTCGACATGTTCTTGAAATCATGTCATTCATGACGGATTACGCCCACATTGAATTGATATCATCGAACACAATAACAAGAAAAGAAGGAGGAGAAAACAAAAATAAAAATAAAAAAACACAAAACCTGTTAGAATAAGTAAATTGCCTTGTTTGGCCAATTAATTAATAAATAAATAAATTCGTGAACTTGTTGGCTCATTCCCCTTTTGGCTCTCTTTCAACATTCTTTTTCTGTATTTTGTCCAAACGTTTTTGAAAGAACTATACACGACATTATTTTCTCGATTGCAAATCAATCTTTCTTTCTGGTCAAAATGGCTTCCTCAAAGGTAGATCGACCACTTACCAAACAAAATTCGTATCATACACTTTATGCTCGTTGGAAATCCTTCACGATGTTGATGCAGATAATTTGAAGAACGCCATTATAATGTTATCTTCAAATTTTCCAATTCAGAATCTATTACAGCTACCTCTGGTATATCACAAGACAGTCACCTTCGTCCTTTGTTTATTCGTCTGAACAATTCCTGATGTTAATGGTATTATTAAGAACCAACACGGTTTCAACTCTTCAATTTAAGCCCTTCATAATTGGTTCCCAGTGTCAATTTAAGTGCACCCCTTTGTAAATTCCAAGTGTTGACAAAGGTTCTGTTGGAACCACCAGAGATTCCAACAGGTACCATCTAAGAATCCAATCTTTCTGCTTAGTTATGCTAATGATATTAAAATCTATTGGAGCATACAAATCAACGTCGATTCTCGTAATATTAATGACGATCTGGTCATCATTTCCTCTTGGTATCAAATGAGTATTCTGGAACTCAACGTCAGTATATGTCAAGCTATAACATATTCTCGTAAGCAACTCAAGCTTCCCCCGATAACATACTAGGTAAGCCAGTTCCATATGTAAGCTACTTACTGGACTAAGGCGTTATTTTAGAGAAGGAACTTACTTTTAGGTCTCTTATTGATAATATAAGTACAGCCAACTATGAACATTGTTTCGTGAAACCAGAAAATTGCAAGGGATTTTTTGTTGGAAACAAAATTTTCAAAAGTTGTCTAAAAGTTTTTGCCTTTAATAAGCGAGACCAGCAAGGCGTTGACGACAATTCAGAGCATCAATATGCCCCACTTGAGAACTCGAAATAAAATTCAAGAGCATGTTGACTAGAGATTCAGCAGAGTTCTCTTATCCTTACGTCATAAAATCTCTCTATCTTACCTTTGTTAGAGTCATCCTTGAATATACCAGCCACGTTTGATATTCTATCTTCATCATCCATTCAATGCGAATCAGAGTCGCTTAACGAAAATGCATTCCTTTTGCTCTTCGTGGTTCCGGTTCTGAAAGTTTCAACATACCTCCTTATGCCGACCGTCCGAAGTTGATTTGCATGCAAACTCTTGCAAAATGAAGAAAAGTTGCCAATGTGATCTTCATTCATCAGCTAGTGTGTGGAAGTGTTAACTAAACAACTGCATGAAAGTTAAGCCCACTGTTAGCTAAGCCACTGTTAGCCACAAGCCACTGTTAGCCACGAGCCAATCATATTGCTGACTAGGTACTTTAAGTTCAGTAGCTTATTTCAAAAGGTTATGTGTTGCAATAATTAAACAATAAAAGCTTACTAATCAATATAAATTAATATATTTTAATAGCAATAAAATAAAGTTTATTATTTATTATTTGTATGTAGAAATTAGGTCAACATTTGCAATGTTGAAATAAACAAATATGCTAAGTAAGCATATTGTAACTTATAAAAGATATTCAATAAAATTATATCGACAGTTGATGTCGTACCAAGAAGGTGAGTGTTTATTTTTTTTTGGCTCTCTGTAATAAGAGAACCAAAACTGGCGCCCGAGCAGGTTAAGTCTAAGTTAAATAAATTAGTAAATTTTTTGCACCAAGTCCGCAAAGACTCTGATAAAATAATGTTGTGTGAAAAAATCTAAAAAAAAAAACTTAGCAAAAATAACACAAAGGCTTACTTGTACAAAGTCCGCAAAGACTCTAATAAAATAGTGCTGTACGAGAAATCCTGAAAACTGTAGAAAGTCCACAAAGACTCTGATAAAATAGTGCTTTACAAGAAATCCAAAAAATTGTACCAAGTCTGCAAAGACTCTAATAAAATAGTGCTGTACGAGAAATACAAAAACTTAGCAAAACAAAAAAAGCAGAGTTTTGATTGTGCAAAGTAACAAAGACTTTGATAAAAAAGTGTTGTGCTAAAACTTAACAAAAGCAACTCTAAGTTTACTTGTGTCAAGAACTCAAAACTTTGCAAAGAACACCTCAATCAAATCCAGCTTTTCACTCAAAATTCTTCGTCAAGGAAATACACCTAAAACCTTGTAGAACCAGCAAGGAAACAGAAGAAACCATCCGACTCAACTCACCAGTAACTCAACAGTGATACAACCCGTACCGGAGTAAGCAATTAATTTCTGCCAAAAAGGAAATCTACGGACTATCCAATCGAGCAATGCAGTCTACAATTATAATACTGTAAGATTATAACTATTAATATAAATTTTTTTTTTTATCACAACAGTAAACCTGTTTCTATTAAGCCATAAATAAGGCAAAATTATTTTAGAAAAATTTGTAAAATTATTTATAAAAAAAAAAAAAAAAAAAAAATTTTCATCTATATATTTCAAACTGAAAATCTTAAAAAAACTAAAAGAAAATACCAATTTTTGGAAAAATATAAAAATTACTTTATAAACTCTTTAGACATTTTCTTTAATATGTCTAAGCAAACATCTTAAAAAAAAAAAAAAACCGACAGAAAACTTTATTTACAAAATAAATCAAATTTAGAATTCTTTTCAACAAAAAGACGTAAAAATCTTCATAAATTTTCATAATCTTCATAAATCCGGAAAATATTTCAATTTTTACCGAATAATCCTTTTTTAATAACAAATTATTATTGTAAAGCAATATGGCACCTGGCGATAACAAAACAATTGAGTGGTTGCAAGAAAGTATTGTGCAACTAACTGGTGCACTTAACGCTCAGATAGAACAAGTGAAAACCTTAAGCAACAGAATTCAGCAGTTAGAGGGAATTATTCCACCACCCCATAGTATACAATCATCTAATATACAAACAGAACAAATAATGATATTAAATAACAGAATCCAACAATTAGAAGGTAGAATTACACAACCTCGAACTTTTGAAAGTGAACTATCAGCCCCTAGGAATGAATAGGAATTAAATGAAATAAAAAAACTACCAGACTGTGTTAGAGATCTCCAAATATTTGAGGGAAATCCAACACAGTACATTTCTTGGGTTCATAGCGTCGAATCTATATTAAAAGATTACGAAGTAGTAAAGCAAAAGCCTATCTATAGATCAATTTTACAACACATAAGACAAAAAATAAGAGGAGCAGCAGACAGTGCCCTTATATCCTACAATATATTTGACGACAATTGGTTAAATATCAAAAAGTGTTTATCATTGCATTACGCACATAAACGAGACTTATGTACTCTAGAACATGAACTAAACCTAATGAGACGATGTAACCATTCTATGGACGAATTTTATGCTGGCATCAACCACCAGTTGTCTTTAATAATAAATAAAATTAAAACAGAAGACTACTCTGAAGAAACAATGAATGCGCTAGTAGGAAATTACAGAAATAGAGCTCTAGATATATTCATAAGAGGCTTAAAAGGTGACGTTTCACGAATGCTTCTTATCCAAAAGCCTCAAACTCTGCCAGAAGTTTATAGTTCATGCCTTGAAATACAAAATTATTATTTAAGAAATCTCTCTATTCACCCAAATAATTTCAAAAATTCAATATCTGCTCCCATAAACCAAATGTACTCACCCCAATTTAAACCAAGACCTGCACCAAGACAAATAACTAATTTATAACTATAGACGTACTGACCAGACACCATTCGAAAATTATAAACCACCTCCGAGACCTGTTCAACCCAAGCCTCCCGTTCCTATGGAGGTGGATCTTTCACTCAAGTCCCACAGAATAAATTACATGAACAGACCTAATCCAATTGTAAGAAAGTCAAATGAATCTTCGAATCTGCTTCGAAAACAACAAAGAATGTTTAATTTAGAGACAGCAGAAGATGAAACAGAAGAGGACTATCTAGAGCAATTTGAAAATGAAGCTGAAGAAGATGAAGTATGGAGCCCAGAGGAAGTAAATTTTACAACAGAAGCCTCTCTAGCGTACCATACTTAGAATATTTCTCTAAGACCGGACAACCGTATAAATTTCTAATTGACACAGGCGCTAACAAAAACTTTATTAGTGAAAAATTAAGCTTTAATTCCGGACCAATTAAAAATCCATTCAAAAGCCAGTCAACAGCAGGGCAACTAAAAATCACAAGAAAAGTAACAGGACCGTTTTTCAAAAGTGTCGGAGTCAACAACAACCTCGATTTTTTTATCCTACCTGTCTCCCGGTGATAACTGTCTTCGCGTATAAGAAGCCGTTATTGATAGGAAAAATCAGATATTGCAGTTAGGCTCGAACATTAAACTAAAATTAAAAGCTAAAAATTCTAGACAAGTAAACAATGTCGAACAATTGCCTGAAGACTTTGATCTTCGTCATCTTATAAAAAAATACAATTATCTTTTTGGACCAGTCTGCGACAGTGGAACCATAGACACAAAAGGTAGAGCAGAAATTAGGACCAAGACAGATGAGCCTGTTTACACAAAATCCTATGCTTATCCGACACATTTAAGATCTGAAGTAGAAAAACAAATTTCACAAATGTTAAAAGACGGAATAATAGGGCCTTCGCAAAGTCCTTATAATTCTCCACTTTGGATTGTTTCAAAGAAGGAACATGCAGCAGGTGAGAAGCAATATAGACTAGTTATATATTTCAAAAGATTAAATGCCATAACAATACCTGATGCTTACCCAATCCCTGATATTACTAATACTCTCGCTAGCCTAGGTAATTCAGAATTTTTCACTACGCTAGACCTTACATCAGATTTTCATCAAATCAAGATGAAAGACCGTGATATAGAAAAAACCGCATTTTCCACTGCTAACGGAAAATATGAATTTGCAAGGCTACCTTTTGGGCTAAAAAACGCCCCAGCCATTTTCCAAAGAATGATTAACGATGTATTAAAATCACTCATAGGCAAATGTTGCTATGTATATGTATATCGATGATATTATCATCTTTGGGAAAAGTAAAAATAATGAACACCTTGAAAATATAAGCAAAGTATTTTCTCTCTTGGGCGAGGCGAATTTGAAAGTCAACTTGAGTAAATCTAAATTCTTGCTAAAAGAAGTGGAATTTTTAGGGTATATCATCACAAGTGAATGTATTCCACCCGATCCAAGGAAAATACAAGCAATACAAGAAATGCCTATTCCCAAGAATTTAAAGGAATTAAAGAGCTTTATAGGTCTTGCATCGTACTATAGAAAGTTTATAAAGGATTTTGCAAAAATTGCAAAACCTCTTACAAACTTAACGCGGGGTGAAAACGCACAGGTTAAAGCAAGGCGATCGCGTAAAGTAGAAATCGATCTGGACCAAGACGCTTTAAAAGCATTCAAAAACCTTAAACAAATGCTCATGTCATCTGATATCTTAATATTTCCCGATTTTGAAAAAACATTCGTCCTCACAACAGACGCTTCTAATTATGCGATTGGAGCGGTGCTCTCGCAAGGCGAGATTGGAAAGGACAGACGGATCACGTTTATTTCAAGATCTTTAAATCAAACGGAGGAAAACTATTCTACGATTGAAAAAGAGATGCTAGCCATCGTATGGAGTCTTGACAAGCTTCGGACGTACCTTTACGGGGCTAAGGAAATAAAAATTCTAACGGACCATCTCTGTAATAAGAGAACCATAACTTGAATGCACTCGTTTTTTTTACAACAGTAGAGCCAACAGTACAGAGTTCAGAGCTTAACAGAACTCTGTTAGTCAAGCAGAGCTTATTCAACTCATTTAATAACAACAAACGAGTACTGCAGAGCACTTGTCGGCTTCAAACATAACCATGTTCGCTGTTTGCTTTCACAGAACACGATATTGTTCGTTTTATAAAAACAAAACACTTTGATAACAGCGAAAAATCCATCAATCACATCTGACACAGCAGAACCTTGGCGAAGCTTACTTGCTTTTTTTATTCTTTTTTGTGCTCCTTTTGTCAATTTATTTTTTTTAATTGTTTGCTTAACAATGCCTAATGTCTAAGATCTAAAGAACACAGCATAATACCAAGCGTTCTGCTGTTGTTTACATAACTTTCCAGTCATTGCATTCTTCTTTGTCGAATCGTGCATAACATTGATTCTGTTGTTATTATATTTGTTATTATTCTGATCAAGCGATAAGTGCTCTCTGTAGTGTTACGCTTGATTTCATTGATGAGATCAAAACATAACACAGGCTTGCATCACAAACGAGTGGCTTACAACGCATTTCAAGCACACTCGTGCAGAGATGTAGTTTAAACTGCCCAGCACTACTCCAATTAATATGTTTTCATACTCGTTATGTTAGGTCTTTACCTCTATTACACCTTGACACTTACCTTACGGAACATTTTGTCTGGATTTTGGTTGGCTTATATAAATAAATTTTAATTTTATAGGTTGGAAGTTCCTTTTCTTCTAAACACCTTGCTAGAAGTCACATGTCGCAATGTTCTCTTTTCAAAAGGAATTTTTTCATAAGGGATCTGGATAGATCTATATTTTATTCGGATAACATTCATCATTCTGTTGTGCAGGTTCTTAAACTTCTCCATTTTTGATAAGATATCAACATTGTACGAGAACACTGATTTCTTAACTGTATTCAATAGAACAATTAAGCAAAACAGTAATTTCAACTGCTTTTCCATTACCATATAAATGTGCTGCTATGGATGAAAACGCAAATAGTCATGTAAGTAAGTGGCTTAGCCTGGGTAATGCACCTTACCACAGCCTAAACAGCTTGTTAGATTTTACCGCACTTAAAGTCCTGGATATCCGACAAAATTGCTGCATTAAGGTTGTTTTTGATGGCACGAATAATAGCACGACAAGCTTTCATCAACGCTAGAAGTACTAGTACTGTCTATAAACCGCCACTTGCCACAGGTAGGCAGAAGGAATTAACCACACCCAGTTTTTCTGAGTGTATACCCTGGACCCAAAAGTATAAAAAGTGATATAAGAAATAGCATCAGGACCCCCATTATACCATTCCGCTCTGTTTGGACACTGACTAATGAATAACTTTGTGAATTTACGACTGTTAATTTCATAGTCTCTGCTACTTATCTCCAATTTTAATGGCGAAAGAAGAATGGACTTAAAATTTTGACGTGTTAATAATGCTTTTTCTCAAGGACTCCTTTATCAGACTTCTTTATTCTCATTGAGCTATTTGATGCAGTTGGTTTAATGTGTAGATCGATGAGGCGAAGCTTGTTTTGCCAGTCGAAACTACTTTAGACCAATTAGCCTCTCCTCTTTCTTGCTAAAAATCTTAGAAAACCTTATTGAAATGTATTTAAGGCAAACTATAGATCCTTTGCGAATATCACACGTTCAACACGCCTCGATCAAGGGTAGACCAACAGAGACTGCTCTTCACTGCCAGGTTTCTTCACAATAAGGGGTTTTTTCTCCACTCCAGTGGTTCATAGCTATGAATCAATTGCTAAGCATGGAGGGAGTGGTCACAAGGTTTACCTACGGCTTACAAGGATTACCTACGTAGATGATATTGCCATTATGGCATAAGTTAACTTTACACAAACACTGTGCAATCTGATGGAGACTTCACTAGAGTCACACAGTCTAGAAAAAATCTTGGATAAGAAACTTCTCTGGAATGAAAATACAGATGAACGCATACAAAAGGCACTTACAGCGCTCTCAGCGTGTAAAATATCAATAGGGAAACAATTATGTTAAAAAAAATTCGATTGATACATACAGATATCATTAGACCAATATTTCTCAACGAAACAATAGTCCGGTGGCCGGTCACTTCGAAGATCTTAATACAAAATAAACTCAACAAGATGCAGAGAAAGGCAGAACTGTGCATTACCGGAGCTCTTTTGCTCTACACCAACGGATGCAGTAAATGCTATAGAGACGGACCTTTATATTTGCTGGAGTGGTTTCGGGGCACTGCTTGATGGAAACATTAACTCTCCGGCTGGGCATTGAAACCAACGTCCGCTGCAAAAGCTGTAACAACAGTGAAGAAGAAGAAAGCATGGAGCATATCCTTTAGAGCAATCTCAAGGCGAGCCAAATCGACAGATTTATTAAATCTAACACATGGTTCCATGGAGAGCAACAAAAAGGTCTAAATGTGATAATATGTGCGCGAGTCTAAATGCGCGAGTTGGACACCCGGCTCATCCATTGCTAAACTAACCTAACCTAACATATGTTATGATGGTCAAAAACATAAAAGAAAATAAAATTCGAACTAAAAAAACTAAATATATTTAAAGAAAAAAAAAGAATATGCAAAAAAAAAACTGAATATATTTGAAGAAAAAAAAAGAAAATGGAAATAAGATTTTAAGAAAAAAATTTTAATTATTTAAAGAAAAAATATTTTAAAAAAATGCAAAAAAAAAACTGAATATATTTAAAGAAAAAAAAAAAGAAAAAGGAAATAAGATTTTAAAAAAAAAATTTTAATTATTTAAAGAAAAAATATTTTAAAAAAATATCTAAACTTTTTGAATTATTTATAAATTTAAAATTATTTTGAAAAATTTTTTTAATGATATACATAAAATTTTAAAAAAAAAATCGAAATATAACTGAATGTATGAACGTTAACCTTTTAAGAAACGCCAGAAATTGACCCTGGAAAAAAATCTAAAAAAATATTAAAAATCTCTCTTTGACAAATCAAAAAGTTTATTTGCTTTATTGATATAATTTTCAAAATGTTTTGAATTGTTGTTATTTTTTTTTTTTTTCTTTAAATATTTTTAAGTTTTTTTTTGTTTTGCTCTTTATTTAAATTTTAAACTTTTTTTAAAACTGCTTATTTTGACAATTTATTTTATTTGAATAAAGTTTAAAGTATATCAAATATTATAAAACGGCTATAATCAAATAATTTTTGTTAAAGTGCTTTAATTTGTGATCTTAAAACATATAAACAATATTTTGCAATTGATTTATGTGTTATTATTATACAGGGTGTAGCTAATTTTGTCATGTTGAGTGGAAAATGTGTGCTGATATGAGAGGAAGGGGTGTAGTTTTATGGAGCATGACATGTTAAAAGGCAGAGCAGGTAAAATTTTGTAGTTAAATATTTTCAAATGAAAAGATAAAACCGGATTAGCTTACATTAATTCTTAAGCCTTTAAATAACCTAAATAACAAATCAAAGAAGATAACTAAACCTTACATCAATTTTTAAGCCTTTAAAAAACCTAAACCACAAATCAAAAAAGATAACTAAACCTTTTAAATTTTTCATAATTCAATAGAAATGACTAGCATGTGTATTTTGCTAAATCTTATCCATGCTAAGCTTCAACGGAAATCAATTTCTTTCTGCTTTCCTTTTTCATGAGTTTCGCGTAGGAATTTTCACTAGTTTAGAAAATAAAAAAGTTAATGCTAAGCATATTTCGGGCATATATTTCTTAAAAATTTTAAATTTTATTTTTAGTCTTTGTGTAGGTTTGGCGTGCACAGTTTTTCGCCAGAAATGTTCACCTTTTTCTTCTGACCTTTTCAAGAGTTCCATGAAAATGTTTTACCGTTTTTATCGAAAATTTTCTTTGTCTTTAGTTGAAAGTTTTATCAATGTATTGTTTTTATACTCATATTCTTTGAACGTTGTATAATTTTCTATTGTTTTTTAGTGAGAAACTGCAGATGATTCTTAATTATTCCTATGATTTCTAGGAAAAATATTGCAGTAAAACTTGCTTTAAAGCTAGCATTATTTGTCTATAAACTTGAAAGTTATTTCAGCAAATTATGTTAAAATATCCAAATACTTCTGGTTATTTACACAGACAGCCATATCTGTCGGAAAAAATTGTTCACGAGAAACTTCCGATTGAACTGAAAAAATGTACCTACTCTATGCAAACAATCTTGTTTGAAACACCGACTACAAATTCTCTCAAATTTAACAATTCTGAGCATATTTTGTACAAAATTTTGGCCATAAAGTTTACAAACGTTAAAAAGTGTATTTTAAAGAGATTATGTACAGTAGAACTACAGCTCATTCACGTATTTCGAACTACACGTGAACACGGAAGTTTGAACACCGTGAAGTTCATTTTTGAAAACACGCACTCGAACTACACACGAATTCTCAACACAAGATGCACGTGTGGTTGTAAAGTTAAGTGTTCACGTGAACACGAATTCACGAATTTACAATTCACGTATACTCAGATTCAGGGAATCACGAAGAATTATTGGAACTATTGTTTCCTATGTGATGAATAAATAATCCTTTGACTAATAGCTTCGGTCAGTTGCAATTTACGTCCTTAGCACCTTTTGTGGCGACATGGGCTGCAATGGCTGACTAATGGGGGGCATTGGGAATTTAATAGATTCCATGAACTCTTTTAAGAAACTTGTATGATTCTATAGCCAAAAGGTTGCAATCAATTGCCTAAAAAAGTCCTACTGAAATTGGAGCTGGTCGAACCTATTGGCCAAAGTATCATTTATTCATCCTATACTAGTCAAAAAAGTTCAAAAATTGTTGCAATGAATCTTCATATCTATGCTTATTAGCTAGAATAAGTGAGAGTCATAGAAACGTGAATCCGTGAAGAAGTGCACAATAAGGTATCCCAAAACAAAACATTATTTCGCAATCTTTGTTCATTTCCATGGATTTCCGCTATATTCGGGGAATCAGAACGAATTTGTTCTCAGCTTATGCATGTTGTGAAGCCCGAATTTAAGGAGGGAGCCCACTTTTAATAAACTGGACTCTCTCTTTCTCTCTCTGTCTCTGAAAATAATGATTTCAGTGTCCATGCACCTCTTGGTAATTGTATTGGACCACTGTTTCATATCCACTGCTTTTTCATTTTCTAATCAACACACCTCTTGACTTAAAGCCCTGAAGAGGGTCGCTTGATTTAAGAAAGAGCAAATTATATTGCACTTATAATTTTTACTGAAAATTCAATTGAAAATTGTGTTTCGCCAACAGAAATGTGAATGCCGCGGCTATTATAGTACAAGAGTGTATTTTATTGGATATGCGGTCCTTCATTCCCAATAAAGATTAGAAGCATTAAACCAAGAGACCACTCTTGCTTTGAAAAGACTTGCAGGTTTACAGTCAGGTCCAAAGCGGAAGCCTTTCAGAATTGACATTCTAACAAACATGCTGACTCTAAAACACTTCGTATGGCTAAGATGACTCTAAAACACTTCATAATGGCTAAGATGTTCGAAAATTTGTTCTGCAAAATGGTTTACCTTGTTAAGACCAACATTTTATTCATAAATTTTGATGACCTTACACTTGACCTTGGTAAAGAAAACTGGTAAAAACCGAAAAAAAAAATAAAAAACACAAATTATTTTTTTAACTTGTATTTGTATAAAATTAAAAAAAATTTGATTGCCATATTAGAGATTATTAAATTCTTATTGGTTTTGTAGCAAAAAATTTTAAAATTGGTCTTAAAACAAAGAAGTTACGATGGTTACTCTATCGCTCTTTCAATAAAAAAGTTACAATGATTTGTATGGGTTGACAAGTATGGACTAAAGAGCTCCACAAATGCAATTGAAAGCCGCTTCAAAGCATTCTCAAATAAACGGCACGAATGCCAGCAACTACATTAAGGGAACGAATGGAATGAGAATGCAAACGAAGCGCTTAGAATGTGACGCTTGTGCGCATGGAATACTCTCAAACGAATACTCTCAATTTTAGAGTACTCCTTTGAAAAAAATATGGTTTATTTATGTCTTACTTTTTCACTCACATTTTTTAAATTCTTTTTTTATTTTCTTGTTTAAATTCATTTAAAAACCCTTCAAAAGTGGATATTTTTGGTCTATCCCGTTTTTTAAAAAAAATCTTTTAAATATTTTTGGTGCTATATTTTGATATAGTGTGACCCTTTATCTACGCCCTTTATCTACGCGTCTCTACAGTACCATCCTCATTAGAAATCGGTAAAAAGTGGTTCTTTTTTGCCTATCTCGCTTCGTTTTCGAGATGTTCTGCATTTTCTGGTTTTTTAAATATTTTTAGTACAATATTTTGGTATAGTGCGACCCCTCTATTTTCGCGTCTCGATAATATTATCCCCCTAAGAAATTCAAAAAAGGTTATTATAAGGATATTATATCAGGTTCCGAAAGGGTTATTTTTGGCCTTACTTGCTCCGTTTTCGAGATATCCCGCTTTTTCTGTTTTTTTTTAAATATTTTTGGTGCAATATTTTGGTATAGTGCGACCTTATCTATGCTCCTCGATAATCCATGCAAGCCATTTGAGAGTGCTCTCAATACTTCGAATTCATTCCATTAAAAATAGAGACAAACGAGTATAAAATCAAAATTCCTTCTAACTCTCTCAAATAGAATGACACATTCATTCGCTTTGCAAAATCAAAGTCTTGAACTCATTCGTTTCGCTTCGTAAATGATTTGAGAATATAGAATACTCACATAGAATGGATAGAATGGTAAGCAAAAGGAATACATTCCTGCAGCCCTTTAATATGGACCCCACTTTGAGTCAACTTAACATTACTTAAAATCTGTTCTTGTTCACAAGTAAGCAATTTTATAATCGCGCCAAAATTAAAAAAAAATCTGTTTTAAACGTTTTCAAAAGTAGCACGTTTTTGCTAGTTTTGAATATGTAGTTTTCTCAGTGTATGCTTCATCGAGATTGATTAGTAGAAGACGCCTTTGCATTGTAGATTTTTCATTGTTCTCGTTAATGGAAACGTAGTCGCGTTTTCCTGGGCAAGTGTGGCTGATGTCTTCACTCAAATAAAATTTTGTCAACATATCCACAAAATCTTGACATATGATATTTGAAGCTAAACGTTTTATTGTATTTGCAAAGCGCCAACTGATATTGAAATATGCACCAACGTGCATTTTATTTACTGTCCAGGACTGTGGGAGGACTGACAGAATTTTCCATTTCTTCTCTTTATCAGAAGTTTGGGCAAATTTTTCAGTTAGATGTTCCACTATTTCATAGGTTCATGCAGAGTGGATGGAGTCATGCCAAAAATTTTGATGACCATATTATTCGTTATATCGTCCATGATATTCCGGCAGTACGATATTGATCTATTTATTTTTCGATATTCTATTTGTTGCACTCCTTTGTGGAAGGATCTTATTAAGCTCTCGAACTAACTGTTCCCTGTCAATTACTTCACCATCTATGCTACCAGTTTCTGCTTCAATGTTTTCACCCCCAGCCACCAAGTAATTCATAACTTCATCCATTACATTTCCAGTTGCAATTGCCGCTTGCTTTTTGATTGCCTTCTGTTTGTTAAGTTGTAGACGGCAACTTAAACAAATTTTCGTTTCACCAGCCACTAAATGACTGATTCCTAAATATTCCGCAGTTTCGACATGCTCTTGGGCTAAAAATCGCAATCGATCGCGCACTAGGGATGCCCATCAAAAATTTACATCGATGTTTTTCTCGATACGATGCATTTAAATTATACATCGATACATATCGATATATCACATGGCATGAAACTACGGAACCTCTTAAATAAATTGACAATTCATCATATAGAATATTTCTAGTTCCAGTAGGTTTCCATCGAACTTTTTAGCAAGCTTACAAGAAATTATAGAGAAAAGAATCTTGAGAAAAAAAAATATGAGAAACAAAGAAATATGAGTATGTTAATAGCATAAGTATGTTAATAGCACGTGAACGCATACGAACAAATTTGCAATACATTGAAAAAAAACATCGATGCATCGACATCGAAATTTTGTAAAAAAAACATCGGAGGTCCAATCGAACCAATACGTCGATGTTTTTCGATGCATCGATGTATTTTGGGCATCCCTATCGCGCACGTGATTAACGTTTTAAGTATTCCGAACAAATTGCAACAAGATTGTGGTTGAATTTTCTTAACTAACAGCTGATTTTCATGAAAGCTTTTACTTGTGAAAAATTTTTTTTTTAATTTTGACGCGATTACAAAATTGTTTACTTGTGAACAAGAACAGTTGACTTAAAGTTTTGTTAAGAAGACTCGAGGTGGGGCCCATACTTGTCAACCCATACAGATCATTGTAACTTTTTTATTGAAAGAACGTCAGAGTAATCATCGTAACTTATTTGTTTTAAGACCGATTGTAAAATTTTTTGCTACAAAACCAATTAGAATTTTATAATCTCTAAAATGGCAATCAAAATTTTTTTTTATTGTATACGAATACAAGTTAAAAAAATAATTTGTGTTTTTTTTATTTTTTCTTCGGTTTTTATCAGTTTTCTAAACAAAGGTCATCAAAATTTTTGAATAAAATGTTGGTCTTAACAAGGTAAGGTATGTGCACAAAAATTAAAATTGCGAAAAACATATAAGAGCTTCATCATCAAATTCCTTTTGAATTTAAGACAACATTCTTCTTCAAATTTAAAAAATAAAAAATGAAAAAAAAAAAATTTGCTTTTTTTTGAGATATTAGCAAATACATTTTTTTTTTAAATTGGTTGGCAACCCCAACATCCAAAATTTTAAAATTATATATTTTTGTTCAAAAATTTCTTTGCAATACCTTTCCAACGGTACCTTATTTATAAAAATTGGATAAAAACTGACGTAGATACAATTAATTGAAAATTTCCCGATACTGGCGTTTTCGGACGATTTGCATAATTGAGAGGTCCATAACTTTTCAACGAATGGCGATAAAAAAAAAATAAATGAACTTATGTTCTTTGAATTTTAATAGGAATCTATAGCCCAAAAATAAAACAAATCGAAAGCCATGAGGTCAATTTTTGAAAAAAAGTATTGCGTTATGCGTGGAATGCATATATTTTCGATATTTTTTATTAAAGTTTCAGATTTCCAAATCTTTAAATCTCAATCATTAGGTTCCCTTTTTTTCTATTCAGAACTTACAAAGAAAAAACTGTCCTCTCAAATCAAATTAATTTCAAAATAAAATTGCAAAATATTTAAAAGAAATTTTTTCAATCATCTTGTATTGCCTTTTTCATTTTCAAAACTTTCTATGGTTATAAGCAAAAGTTTGTATCTAGTGTAGACTGTGAAGCTGATTTCCAAATCTTAAACTCTCAATCATTAAGTTCCTCTTTTCCTATTCAGAACTTTAAAAAAAAACTGTTCACAAATCAAATTAATTCAAAAATAAAATTGGAATATATTTAAAAGAAATGTTTTCAATCATCTAGTATTGCCTTTTTCATTTTCAAAACTTTCTAGACTGTGAAGCTGAATTTGAAATTTTATTTAACTCTTTTGTGTGTTATTAAATATGCTCTATTTCCTTTAATTTCTTATGTTATATTTATGCTAAATAAAGCTTAAAACTAAGTGAGAATTTCTGTTCAGTTTCACCACTTCAACACCCTGTATACTTAAAAAGCTTTTCGTTTGTTTCGCATTTTCTAAAATGTTTGCTCTAAAATGTTTACTTCATTTCGAAACAAAGCAACTTCTTTTGGTTTTTTTCTTACATTCACACATTACAACGTCGCTTACAATGTATGCATGCGTTTAGCTTTACGAGTACTTAATTACATTTACGTTAACTCTGGTTTGCGTTCGGTTCTTGCTGCTTTACAACAAATAATTTTGAAATCTAGTTCGTTCTTTATGTGTTTTTTGTGTTTTTTTGATTTTAGTATTTTAACGGTTTAGAAGTTTTTTATTTTATTGGCTCTCTAGTGATTTTATTGCGGGTTATGTTTATCTATTTTAAAGGGTATGAAAATTTATTTTCTATATTATGTGCGTTTAAACGCATAAAACTACTTGTTTGTAATATATATATATATATATATATATTTATATGTATATATTTATGTATATTATGCATGTATGTTTGTATGTATATATTTAAATATGTATATATATTAGTATAGTACTTAGTTTACATTTACGTTAACATTTACGTTGCATTTTCCTCTAACATTCAAAAATGTTTTCTGTTCAATTCAAAGTGTTTTGCCTTTTATGCCAACATTTGAATATTAATTAAATATATGTATGTATTAGTGAGTACGTAGATATATATAAGAAATTTAAATTCAAATAGTTTCAGGAAGGAGGTGGAGAAGTGATAGTAGGATGGTTGTGTGTGTGTGAGTATATGTGTGGAGGTGTTTGCTTGTGTATGAGTTTATTGTGATTGAAGTTTTGTGTTGTAACATATATTATTGTAAATAACGTGATTTTTGTTGTTGTGTTATTATAAATTGAATGCTTAAAGACTAGTTACAGTGTTTTGTTTAATTTTTTTTTTTCTTTTTTTTGGTGTTACAAGTGCAAGATATAAAATTTTTACCATGCTTCACTGTAGCTGCCGACCTGCATTTCCGCTCCACTCACTCAAATTAAACACCTTCTCTACATCTTTGCGTTGTTCTTACCCAATCAACACCTGCATATCCACCACCTACTGCTAATATCTTCCTCCTCCTCCATCTTTTCAATAAAAATTTATTCCAGTCCATAAGCTATCCCCTCCTTCTCCTTACATATATTTTGCATATTTCATGTGATGCTTGCAAAGATCGGCAGTCAAATATCGTTAGTTGTTCTTGTGGTTGTTGTTGTTGTAGCGGCTGCTGCACATTCCCGTTCGACAACAGCAACTGTTGCTGTTGTTGTTGCCATAATCGTTTCTGCTGCAGTCATTTCAACAACTTCGATTGTCTTGGTTGTCGTATAAGTTCGGTTATCAGTTCTTGTTGGTGTTGTTGGCGTCGAATTTCCATTCATTTCCCGATTCAGTTCGAATTCAATATTTTCAGCTTCCTCCGGATAGCGTTCGGAACAAAAGATGGCGCCATCTTTGAGCAATTTTAACAAGCTAATTCGGTCCTCGGCGGTTCGCTTTGCAAACAACGGCCTGATGTTTGTAATATTGTGATGAAATGTAAAGAAAAAATTAATGGTTTTCTTATTCGTTATTATATTAGATAAAGTTTTATAAATTTATTGTTAAATTCAAATAAAGAAAAATTATTTTCAACTCAAGTCAAAACAAAATAAAAATTAAACAATTGACAATGATTTATGTGCAAAAGAATCGTAAATAACATTTATATATTTCCAAAAATTTTAAATTTAAAAGTCGTCAACTTTATTATGGTTATTTTGGTTAACAAAATATTCATTGCAAAAAGTAGGTTCAAATTTCATTAAAAACATAGAAAATATTTTTAACTGAAACACTATTTTTGTTTCCACTGTCACATCCCTGCAGACAACGGCTAACTTTAGAGATTTTGCAGCTCCTGTTCTCGGCCAAATCAAATGACATTTTAGCCCATTCCACCTCAGTAATATTTCACCCAAAAAATAATTAATAATTGCGAGGCCTTTACAAAGTAGAGGCCGTACAAAGTCCAAATCTCAGTGACAAACGAATCTCTGTGTGCTTTGTCCTACACTAATGGAGCCCAAACCACCTGCGCCAACTATCGAAGCAGGGGCGCAACCAGGAATTTTTTTTTTTGTTTTTTGGGGGGGGGAGGTTTTCAAATGTAGAACTTATATATAAAACGATTTACGTAATCATAGTGGCGGTGCTGTAGCGGTTATTGCGTTAAATTTTTGCACTTATGATTTCTTGTTCAAACTTCAGGCATGGCCTGCAACATATTTTATTCCAAAAAAATGTTAAACGGTTCCTGTCAGGACTTTATGTCCGTTCAGAAGGTGATAGCTGTCGTTATAAAATAAACTTGCTTCAGCATTGTTTAGGATTTGTGCGGCCAATATGTTTTGAAAGCGCCAGTTGTACGCCGTTTTACGGATTTTTTCTTGTTTGGCAGTTGTTCGAAGGTTGTAGGGCTTGAGCTAAAATATTTTCATTTTGACTCGGGTCCCAATAGGGTCAGCAAAAATGAAATTTTTTCTCCCCAAACTGAAAATTTTTCATCCATACTCCACTTCGTTGCATAAACAGCACTAGTCTTAAAATTCGTCCTTTGGTGAGTACTTATTATGCTCAATTCCAATCGTAAAAAAAAAACTGAATTTCTGACATCTTGGGATGAAAACCAAAGAGCCTGAATTTGAAAAAAAAAATCGATTGAGTCCCTCGCCACCAAAATAGCCTATGTAATTTCGTCTAAAATCTACTTTTATATTCTCATTCATAATCTTACATTGAATTTTCAAAATTAGTTTCATGAAAATCCCTAAAAATTGCGCAAATATTATCCGATTTTAATGAATGAGGGCATTTTGGAAAAGTGAGGTAAAGACCTATCGTTAAAAGATATTATGTATTTCGATTTAAATTCAGGCTTTCTTATTTTGTCTTACTTTTAAATTTTTTTTTTTTCAAATATTTCAAGTCGCCTAGTGGGTTTCATGCTAGAAGTTGAAAAGATCGAAGTTGAACTCAAATCGAAATATTGCCAAAAGAAACAGAACAAAACAAGAATTAAACATGTAAGCCGGATCGTAATTTAAATTTCACCGGACACAGTCTTAAAAGTTAGAGAGACTCTTTAAAGACTCTCAAAAAATGTTTCTGTATACAATTTTTTTTTTATCAGAGAAATCCCCATGAAGCGGTTTTGGTTCTTCTTTTCTGTTGAAAACAAAATTTTTTGCATATGACTTTTCTTTTTCTTCAGAATGCATAACCAAGATAAGCAAAAAAGTAAAGATTTTCATGGCACACATATATTAACTTGAATAATTTTTGAAATATCTGGTCTTTAAAAACATTTTTGATACTCCAAAAAATCGATATTTCATCATTTTCGAAGAGAGGTTGTTTAAAACACTTGTATAATATGTATTTTTCACGGTATTCACACACCCCCCCCCCCCCCCCCCCCCGCCCTTCCGACGAAAGTGATACGTCAAATTTCCGTAGAACTGTACCTGCCAGACATGATTAAAAAAAAAATATGACATCTTCAACGTCCGGATCTGACGTCTGGTTTCTGAGGAAAATGATCAAAAAAAAACACATATCTTTCTACGGTGAAAAATTTCTCTATTCTCGAAAATAGCAATTTTCTCTTATTCAATTAAAATTTTCTTCAATTAGAATACATTTTCACATTTTCGAAGAAATATTTCTACACTTCTAGGAAAAATGGAAATATTTCAATGTCTCTTCTAATGATAAATATACTTCTCGCACAAAAAAAAATTCTCATTCATAGAAAAAACTTTATTGAAAATGAAAAATGTTTCCTATATTTTGATAAAAAATTCACTATGAGAAGTTTTGTTTTTCAATAAAAACAAATGTTTTCTCAAAAATAAAAAGTATTTTTCTCTAAAAATTATATATTTTTATATATTTCTCTTTTTCATAGAAGCTTTTTATCATTTTAAGAGAATTTTTAGGATCGCATTTAGGGAAAGGCATTCTCTGGATCAAAGTCTATAACATTTTTCTCTCAATAAAAACAAATGTTTTCTCAAAAATAAAAAGTATTTTTCTCTAAAAATTATATATTTTTATATATTTCTCCTTTTTCATAGAAGCTTTTTATCATTTTAAGAGAATTTTTATGATCGCATTTAGGGAAAGGCATTCTCTGGATCAAAGTCTATAACATTTTTCTCTAAATAAGCCTTTTTTATCATATTCTGAGAAACTTTTTTCTGAGAGCAGTTTGAAAAGTCCTTTCGATATAAATGCATGTAAAGTTTTTGTTAGCATGCATTAAATATGCATTTTTATCTCAAAAAATTTCCAATTTAAACAAGTAAAGAAAGTCTAAAGTCGGTCTAAACCGACTATGAAATACCCTAAGCCCACTTTTCAAAAACAAAAAATTTTTAATGGAAAATGGGCGTCTCCAAGGGCGAATGAAGCCTATATTTTATATGCATTTAAATGTTGATGAAAAATTTACACATACCAAGTTTTATTCCTGTAGCTCAGAGTTAATGCCTTTATTGTGCTTTTCCTATGGGAGGTGGGCGTGTTCATGGACGGATTACTTCCAATTTTTGAAAACACCTTAGTTTTGGTATAAAATACATGCATACCAAATTTAATTTCTCAATGACAAACATAACTTTACTTATTAAGTTTAAAACTTTTTGGGTTGTAAGGGAAATAGGCGTGTCCGTAGGTGGATGACGTCCATCTTTGTCTTGTCATAAAAAACATACATGCCAAATTTTAGCTCTATAGGTTAAACAGAGGCTTATTTATTGCGTTTTCAATTTTTGGGTTGTATGGAAGGTGGGCGTGTCCGTGAGTGGATGACGTTTATTTTTCGAAGACATCTTTGTGTTTGTATAAAACACATACACACCAAATTTTATTGTTGTAGGCTAATTATGAGCTGAGTTATGCAGTTTTCAATTTTCGCGTTGTATGGGAGGTAGGCGTGTCCGTAGGCGGATGATGTCCATTTTTCAAAACCGTCTTTGTTTTGTCATAACAAACACATGTGTCAAATTTTAGCTCTGTAGGTTAAACAGAGGCTTATTTATTGCGTTTTCAATTTTTGTGTTGTATGGGAGGTGGGCGTGTCCGTGAACGGATGACGTCCATATTTCGAAGACATCTGTGTGTTTAAATAAAACACACACATATCAAATTTTATTGTTGTAAATGACTCTTATATGTTCAAAAATTCGATAAAATGCTAGCTGGGAAGTCTCTGAAATCTAATCTGAGAAAAAAAAAATGTAAAAAAATTAATGAGATGGAATTTTTAAAATATTTTTTTCGGTTTTAGGACATCAAAATCTATAAGAAAATTCATAAAAAACCTATGCAGTTTTTTAACTTGCAGACCTGTGTAATTAATCAACCACTCCAGAACACACCCACCTCCCATACAACCCCTAATTGAAAACTTAAAAAATAGGCTTGTCTTTACTTTGCACGAAAACAATTTGATATGAATTTATTTTAAACGTCATCACAATAGTAACATTTTTTGAAATCTCATACAAAAAGGGCTTCAATTTAAGATTTTGTACCATTACGAATCGGCCGTTGGGGGTATTTTTACTTCAGCCGAGTCGAAGATGTACCTTACTAGTTTATTTCTAATTTATGAAGAAAAAAGTGAAAATATTTGTACATAAAACGAATAATGCTTGTGACCTATTGTACCCAATGATAAAATCTCTAAAAAATATTCCACGATGATTAAAATTAATAGTATTAAATTTGTAACAATTCTTGATGACTCTTAATTGAAACAATACATTTAATTGGCTATTTATTGCAGTCTGATGAATATCTATATAAAAGTTTAAAATATGTTTTCTTTCTATTATTATGATTTTGTCTCAACCACTCACTCATTCACTAAGCAGTGTAGAGTAAAGTTAATAGAAGCTTTATTAAAGCTGTTTTAAACTCGAGCTTATCATCGCAAGCTTTATAAACTATATGCATAGATAAGAACATAGATGATTTATTTATATAAAAATAAATCAAATAAACAAAGCTGTTTTTATACAATTAAAATTATACCCAAGAGCTTAATATAAAAGCTGAAACAAAACGATAAACTTAATCATTAGCAAAAAATATTGCTGTAGGAAACAACTCAATAGTTTTATTTTATTAAAAATTCCGAAAGTAATAAAATGTACAAAATCTGCACTTTATTGTTGGTTTTAGTGACTCTTGCTGCTTTTGCAACGGTGAGTTTTGAGACCACAGAAGAATTGTAAAAAAAGAGAAAAATATGAAAATTGTTTCAATAATTATTTTCAGTGTGCACCTCGTGAACCAGATCCACATTTTGAGGAAAAATGTCAAGCTAAATTTAATATATCAGATGAGGAATTGACTGATTTTAGCAAAGTATTTTCGGACGATACCGTCACAGTCGAACGCAAATTCAAATGCTACACGAAATGTCTGTTGGACGAAGTGGTTGAAAGAGATGAAAATGGCAAGATTGATGTTAAGAGTTATACAGATAGAGACCCAGGCAGAAATCCAAGTGAGCCTACCATAAGAATTGCTAACGAGTGCAAAGAAAAGATTGAACTAGAGGAGGATGAATGTGAATATGAATTCAAATTTATGGCTTGTGTAAGAAAAAACCCCAATCAACATGAAGGACAGGATTAAATTCGACTTGAGAAATGTACGGCTTGCCACATATTTAAAACTAGTTTAGAAAAAAATTCTGATAATATTATTTAATAAAATAAAATTGGTTAGAATTTTACAATTGAATACATAAGTGACCGTGGCATGCAGGTTAAGTGTGTGGCTTAGCATGCTCGGAGCCCGGGTTCGATCCCCAGCTGCGGCGAAAAGTTTTTTTCAATAAACATTTTTCTGATCGGTCACCACTAGTGTCCGACCGAAACCAAAATTTTGGCCGAAACCGAAACCGAAACCGAATTTCGGCCATTTTTGTAATATTCGGCCGAAACCGAAACCGAAACCGAAACTGAATGTCTACATGAAAATTGTTTTAAAAAACAAGTTTTTTTTAATTTTTTTGTTAAAAGCTTTCAAAAACATAACAATTGAAACAGATTATAAAAACGTATATATACGATAAATATTCTTTTGCCTTTATTCATAAAAATTTACGAGCCTCTTATAAAGCCTTTACAAAAAAAAATTTCAAAAACAGTATTCATAAACGTCCAATAACGAGAAAAATCTCTTACAAAGGCTTCTTAAATTAGTGACCTTCAATAAACCCTTGATAAAGCCTTTTTAAAATTTTTACTCTAATGTGAGCACAAATATTGTCAAAAATACTTGACAAAAAATACTTGAAAACTGTTTCAAAAGGTATGAAAACATGGCAAAACATTTCAAAATATTGAACATAAAAATTATAAGTGACAATTTTTCAGAGAAGAACATAGATTAAACAGTTTTTTGACTGTTTGCTTGTCAAAATATTGATAAAATTGTGACAAATAAATAAAAAATTATTGAATTTATCAAATTCACAAACCATTCTTGACGCTGTTCCCATTTCAAATTGAGAGTGTTCCTATTTTAGTAAATAAGCTGAGACAATATTTTTATGAATAACAAAATTTTAAAAAGCATTTTATCTCTAAAAAGCTTTTTGACTATTGAGCACTTTAAATCTATTTCAAGATATTTTTATGAATAAGACCGTTTGAATATAAATGTTCAACTTTGAAATAATAAATAAAGAGAAAATTTTAATACCACTTTAAGGAACTTTGTAGTATTTAAAGTTAAATAACTTCATATTATAATCTAAAAAAAAAAATTATCGTTTTGTGCTGGACCCAACCCACACGGTCAATCAAATGACTAAATTTCACGTTTTTGTTCTACTTAACACCATTAAAAATTTTGATGAAAGCGAACTCACATCTATCATTGAAATATATGTAAGAACCGAATTAGTAGTGTCCGATCAAATATTCAGTTTCGGTTTCGGTTTCGGCCATATTGATGCCGAATAGCCGAAACTGATTAAAAGGGCCGAAACTGGCCGAAACCGAAACCGAAACCGAAACCGAATATTCGGTCGGACACTAGTCACCACCTCTCTGCAGACAATGGCTAACCTCAGAGAGTAAATAATGCCATGTAAAGCTTCTTGAGAACATGAACTTTAGCCGTTCGGAGTCGGCATAAAACATGTAGGTCCAGTTCTCGGTCAATTGTGTGCAAAAATTTAATAACACACACAACACAATCGATCCTGAGAAGCTCGGTCAAAGTCCTTTCAAGCGCTGAAATGGCCAAATTGTTTGTTTTGTTTTGTTTTTGTTTTGTTTTTTTTTTTGTTTTTATACATAAGAATTCAAAAATTTAACAGTGTCGGTAGTCCAATCCGGCCAATTAACGTTCCTACGCTTTTACCTTTCTTAAATTCTTTCCTCATTGCTAATTAAACGAAGTTTAAAATTCAAAGTAAATGGTAGAAAAAGTTTGTGGATTCTTTTGCTTGATTACTTGAATTGACTGAGGTAAAGGCATAATCTTTGCCTCATATTTAAATTCGCATGACACATAGAACAATCTTGCGTCATTCAACATTTGTTTCACTTCATTTTCGAACCAAGACAGATTTGACTGAATAGGTTTGGCACCTTAAATCCTAGGTTCAATGCTGAAAAAAATAACACGGGAATTTAAAAAGGGATTTAAAAAGAAATCAGCCAGTATTACAAAAACCTTACATAATATTTTATGATTTCTCAAGGGAAATTTTCAAGCAAGAAAAGTCACTTTTTAAGACAAGTATTCCGTAAAATAAGTTGCAAGGGAACTCCAGAAAATCAAGTACTTAAAGCAGCGATGGGCACACACATACTATCACATTCTTTGATTGTGTGTAAAGCAGAGAAAAACGAAGATAAATTTTACGTATTTTCTTGCTATATTTTAAAAAATTGCTAAGGCGATGTTATTTCAACAATTGCTGAAAAGCAACTGACTTGATTTGCTGCCAAAATAAAAACAAAGCAACAGTCGAATGCACACGATCGTAAGCCACACGAATAGACGTGTCGACGTCGCGCAAGCAGCATTTTACTTCCAATCCAGTGATGCCAACTACACGGAAATTACGGATTTCTACGGATATTTAAGCCTTACACAGATAATCTGACAACAGAGACAAAATAAGGAAAATCTACGGATTTTTCCGAATTTCACACAGAATTTGGAGGATTTTCAAGCATTTTTATATGTTTATGTCAATTCAATGTCAAAATTAATTTGAACGGTAAAAAAATTTGCGTATTACTTTAAAATATGTTTACTTAATTTGTTACAATTTTGCGGTTATCAGTATTTTTAAATAATAAAAACGTTTAGCCCTGAAAGTTGCACATGTAAGCAAAATTGGCAACGATTTAGTTGTCATTCGCCTTGTCAAGTTGATAAATAACGCGCGCCGTTTTCCGTTGCTCACTTGTATTTTATTATGTTAGTAAAATAAAACGTAAGGAACAAAAATATAAGGTGGAGTGGGAACAAAGTGAAAGTTATATTGGCCGGCTTGCAAGGAGTTCAAAGGAACCTGCTGGATCCCACTTTTATTGCAAAATTTGTGTTCATCATGGCAAAGGCGGCCTAACTGAAATAAAAAGACACAAAAAAACAAAAAAACAACTTGGTCATTTCAGCCCTTGAAAGGACTTTGACCGAGCTTCTTATGATCAATTGTGTTGTGTGTGTTACATGTTTTATGTCGACTCCGAACGGCTAAAGTTCATGTTCTCAAGAAGCTTTACATGGCATTATTTACTCTCTGAGGTTTGCCATTGTCTGCAGAGAGGTGGTGACCGATCAGAAAAATTTTTTTATTGAAAAAACTTCACTTTCACTTTCGCCGTAACTGGAGATCGAACTCGGGCTCCGAGCATGCTAAGCCACACAATTAACCTGCACGCTACGGTCACCACAAGAGTCAAGACACGCTTAGTCTAAAGGCCATATGAAGAAAGCCGAGGCTATAAAGTGCACAGCTTCGTTGTCCTCCTCCTTTTCCAACTAATCCTCAATGGATATAAAAGTAAAACCAAAGGAGCTCCTGCTGTCTGGGTTTCTAGTTGAACACAACCTTCCATTTCTTTTGATGTCACATTTGGAAGGTCTAATCAAAAGAACATTGGAAATAGATGGCAATTCCAACCAAATGCAAATTGGCAGGACGAAAGCAACCATGATTGTAAACAACTGATTGTAAAGAATGTTCTCTCAAGTCAATTTAAATACAACTAAAAATTGAAATCGATT
This sequence comes from Tetanocera ferruginea, assembly GCA_958299015.1. NCBI lineage: Eukaryota > Metazoa > Arthropoda > Insecta > Diptera > Sciomyzidae > Tetanocera > Tetanocera ferruginea. The sequence continues at coordinate 135,224,495 of OY282640.1, forward strand.
AGTACCAACAACTTCAAATGGAATATTACATGCCAAACAACTTTTCAAGAAATGCAAATAAATAACTCACAGTTATCAAAAGTTTCGAATGAAATGTATGACCATAAGACATAATTTTATGCAAGTACAATACGTTATTTAATTTTTGTTATGATTTCAAAAGAAAAAAGTTGAGAAACAAAAGACTATGATAAACTTTGTGCTATTTTTAATTTAAAGTTCATATAAATAGTTTAAATGATAAAAGATCTTTAAAAGGCAAGATACACTCGTTTCAATGAGGCTGCCTCACTGGTAATCTACAAAAAGCTATGCCAGTTTGTGAAAATTTAAAAAAATTGCCCGACCTATTTTGACGATTTTTGACATGGCGTTCATTTTTAACTATATAAAAATCGTATGTTCCTTCAAAATGAAGAGTTTTTAGGTTTTTTGGGTTTTTAAGTTTTAAGAAAATATGTTTTATGTTATGTTTTTAAGTATTTTTTTCTTTTAGTTATCTTTTATATTATTCGTTACTTTTTACTAGTATGTAAATTTTTAAAATAAAAGTACAAAGAATTTTTAAAAACAATTTTAATTGTGAAATTTATAAGCTGATAGTTTTCAAATTGAAAAAAGTATATAAATTTGCTACACGGATTTACACGGATTTTTTATGTAGCATTTGCGGATTTTTACTCTCTTCGGATTGGCATCACTGTTCCAATCCCATGGGATAGGAAATTTAATTTGTGCCCTTCTCTGACTTAAATAGATCACATTTTCTCCACATTCCCATTGGTTGATTAGATTTCTAAAATAAGGAACAGAATAACAGCAACAGTGAACAAACAAGGATTCGAATCAAATAAAAATTCGCTCTTATTATATTTTGCTTTAACTTCACTCGCTCCAACACATATCGAAATTTATTCCGATTTCTATAGAAATATTTTCATTTCAAAAATAAGAGACATTTTGAACACGTGTTGTTCAGAAATGTTAAAAGAATCCAAATTGAAAAAAAATTATTTTCGGCACCACTTCTCATGCCCAAATTTCATCCCAACCAGCAAAATGTGTCGAATTTTACTTATGAGTTGCCTTTAAAGCTGTTTAAAGAGGCAAAATAAGTTTCATGGCACTTCGAAGCTATGGTCCGTTGTAGAACTGGTAACTTCTAAAGTACGTTGTGGAACTCGCCATACCTGAAGGTGCTTTGTGGTGTCAATTTCAGACAATATACCTTATAGTTTCAAAAGTTACGATTTCGATTTCAATTGAAAAAAAAAATCAGTCAAACCACATTTTTATAAAAACAGTATTTTAGATAGTTTTCCTAATTCTGGCTTACAAAAATCATTATTATTTTTATCGGAAAAAAACTTTCGCCGCGACTGGGGATCGAACTCGGGCTCCGAGCGTGCTAAGCCACACACTTAACCTGCATGCAACGGTCACCACTATGTTATGAACTTCTTATCGAGATCAAAACAAAGAAAACGTTTAAAGTAAGTATGGTAAAATGAGCAAGCAAAACGAAACAAGCAAAATGTCAAATTTTTTCGATAATTTCGTTAAGTTTGACAGTTTGAGTTCATTGACTTAGTTAAAAAGTAGGCGGAGCAAATGCTTGTTCCATTGGTACATTCGTCTCTGCCTGATATATAATTTGCGAGCTGCAGTCAGTTTAACTATTAATTTCAAAATAAAATTAAGACCCCGATTTTTTTAAAAAAATCATATGGTTACTATATTTCACGCTGAGCACATGTCCTTTCCATTAGTGCCACTTTCGTCTCTGTCCGATATTTAGTTTGCGAGCTACACTTTCGCCTCTGTTTGATGTATAATTGGCGAGCTACACTCACTAGTGCTAGTAGGATGTGGAATCCAAATTAATTTGCATTAAAAACAAAAATTAAAATTCTACGCCATCTATTGGGTAAAAGCATAAAACGAAATATGATCCAACTCATTTTTTTCATAAGAGTTAAATCTTTTGTTTAAAAAGTTTGACAGTTTAAGTTCATTGACTTAGTTGAAAAGAGATTGTGTTAAAAAAGAGCACTCATTTCTAAGTAGTACATACAAAAACCCAATAAACAAGTAGTACATACAAGAACCCAATGAAGAAGCCTGCGAATCAATTCGTATAAAACAAAAACAATACAAGCAAAAACAGCGAAAAAAAAACAAAGAAAGTGGCAGACACAGCATAAACAGCTGATGATTGATTTTTTTTTTTTAAAAACATGCATTTTTTGCTTATATTTAACTATGTTGTGACTTTAACATAATAGTGACAAAATCCAAAATAAAATATTCATTTAGCACAGGATATATCTGATATTTTAGAATATATATTATCTTTGAACGATGAGTATTAAAGGCTGTAGTTATACCCTAAAGTATTCGTCAAAAAAGTTTCATGGCCTTGAAAAAATCTGTTCAAACGACCCCATACAAACCGCACTGTAAGACGTAATTCTACGTCAAAACAGTCTCTTATGACATACGAGTACTTAAGGCATTAAGTACGAACTAACGAACGCTTACCCTAAAAACATGGGAGTAACATTTCTGAAACATTGACACAAAACAATTCGTCTTAAAGCGTTGTATACCAAGTTTGAGTCCTGAACAGCAAAAAGTGATAATTCTAAAGATCAAAGCTGTTTTATTACGATATTTCCATATCAGGTTGAGTATCAGATCCAGTATTAGGTTGGGAACTTAAAAATATTATAAAGTTTTACTTCTGATACGAAAAATAAAAAAATTAATAGTACCTAATTTATACTCGGTTGTTTTTTAGCCAAAAAAATTTTTTTCATCTAACATTCTCCCATTTTTGCCTAGGCAATAAGTTCAGAAGTCAAACTATAGCAAAGATTAAAACAAATAATAAAATTTTAATGTCAATTTTATTTGCATTTTTTTTGTCTTTTACTTTTCATTATCTGTGCAAAATAGTTGTTTGCCATGTATTTCTGTATGTTTGCAGCTGGTTCAATTTTAATAGTGCTACAAAACTGTTCATACTCGCAAAATAAGCCCTTTATCAGTAAATTTTAGAGATGCCAACTTTTATTAACATTTGAAGTTTTATTATCTTGAAAAGCATGTATGATTACAATAAATAGCTTTCTAGCATATTTTTAACAAGTATGATTTATATTTCCAACACTGTAAAAGTCAAATTCTAAAGCTTTTTTTATATTTTAAAGTGCTTTATTCATTACAAAAAAGCTTTTATTTTGTTCAATTTCAATCAAGAAACCAAACGTGCCAAAAATGTTTTTAACTTAGCTCTAAGTATATCGACTATATTCCATTCATTTAAAAATCATACCATCGCAAAATATAAAATCAAAGCAGTCTGTTTTGTCGCACACGCTCATATTTAATGGGAACAAAAAGGTATGAATGTGTAACGTTTAAGACCACACATTTTCACTTGCAGAAGTGCAGAAAACATTTTGTTTCCATTATTTTGATAAAGTCGTGATTTGATACCTGTTCTTTTTTTTAAAATGACCTAGCTTGAACTTATTTAAAAAAAAAATGTAACGTTAAGGACCACAATAAACTGGTAATATATTCATAACAACACAAGTTGGAAGAAAAGATTGTGCCCATAAAATCCACGTCTTGAGGACTACTTTCTAGTACATATACAAAATTCGTTAGATTCATAGAATATTTTCGATATTTATTTGCAAAAATATGCGTCAGAGTGTAACGTTCAAGACAAACAATTTACCAAACATAACCAGTAGAGAAAGTCTAAAGTCGGTCTAGGCCGACTATGTTTTTCATTTCAAAACCTTTTTTTCAAAAAAAAATAATATTATTGAAACACGCCCATTTTCAATAATATTATTTTTATTGCATTCGTGGGCGGATGAAGCCTATATTTTGTATGCATTTAAATGTTGAAGAAAAATTTAAACATACCAAGTTTTATTTCTGTAGTTCACAGTTAATGCCTTTATTATGCGTTCGCTATGGGAGATGGGTGTGTTCATGGATGGATTACTCCCAATTTTTGAACACACCTTAATTTTGGTATAAAATACAAACATACCAAATTTGATCTCTCTGTGACTAAAATGATCTTATTTATTGCGTTTTCAATTTTTGGGTTGTATGGGAGGTGGGCGTGTCCGTGAGCGGATGACGTCCATACTCCAAAACCATCTTTATTTTGTCATAAAAAACATATGTGCAAAATTTTATCTCTGTTGGTTCAACATAGGCTTATTTATTGCGTTTTCAATTTTTGGGTTGTATGGGAGGTGGGCGTGTCCGTGAGCAAATGACACCCATTTTTCGAAGACATCTTTGTATTGATATAAAACACATACAAACAAAATTTTATTGTTGTAGGTTAATTATGAGCTTATTTATGAAGTTTTCAATTTTTGCATTGTATGGGAGGTAGGCATGTCCGTGGGCGGATTCCAAAAATATTCAAAAGTGCAGATCCTTGAATCCATATGACCATGTGAACCAAGTTTCGTTCAATTATCTCAACTCCTTCTTCTTATCCTGTGTATACGGACAGCACACAGACGGACGGACGGACGGACGGACAGACATAGATAGCTCGGCTCACGAGATGACCCTGATCAAGAATATATATACTTTTCTATACCGGACTCTCTTCGATCTATGCATTACAAACGTTTGCACAAAGTTAATATACCCTGACCTATCAGGTTTAAAATTTTATTGTTGTAGGTTAATTATGAGCTTATTTATGAAGTTTTCAATTTTTGCATTGTATGGGAGGTAGGCATGTCCGTGGGCGGATTCCAAAAATATTCAAAAGTGCAGATCCTTGAATCCATATGACCATGTGAACCAAGTTTCGTTCAATTATCTCAACTCCTTCTTCTTATCCTGTGTATACGGACAGCACACAGACGGACGGACGGACGGACAGACATAGATAGCTCGACTCACGAGATGACCCTGATCAAGAATATATATACTTTTCTATACCGGACTCTCTTCGATCTATGCATTACAAACGTTTGCATAAAGTTAATATATCCTGACCTTTCAGGTTTAGGATATAAAAAGATCAACAATTTTTCTACTTGAGTGTGAGATTGTTTCATTCATCATATATGTGTTAATATATCATTGATGAGGAATTCGATATCCTTGCTCAAAAACGGATCTCTATCAAATAACCAAAAAGATTCAAGAGTACAAATCTTTTGAACGCTTACATCAATTTTAGTGAAACTATCCTAACTCCTGTTTGCTATTCCGTGTTTAAAAATAAAACACAGACGGATGGATGGACAGACGAACTGGGTTAAATTGACCTACTAGGTCAGACTGATAAAGAATACATCTATACTTTTCAATGCCGGACTTGATTATGTATGGGTGATACAAGTTTTGTACATAATATACCCTGACCTGCTCTGATTTTTTCTATTCAATTTTGGCAAATTTCAATTATCTCAATTGAAAAAATTAATTTAATTATCTGCTTTTTTCAGTCTGACTATCATCTACGCCTATACATAAAAGTTTAAAATTTGCTTAATTTAAATTTTGATTTTGTCTCAAGCGCACACTTAATTAGCAGTGTAGGGTATACATAGTTCATAAAACTTTATCAAAGCTGTTTTAAGCCTAAGCTAATCATCTCAAGCTTAACACTTTAAACGCATAGATAAGAACATCGATTAGTTATTATATAAAAAAAGAAATTATTAAACAAGTTTGTTTTTGTACAATTGAAACTATACCCAAGTGCTCAATATAAAAGCCGGCACAAAACGGTAAACTAATCATAAGCAAAAAATTTTGCTACAGGAAACAACTCAAAAGTTCCATAACATCAAGAATACATAAGTACGAATATAATTAAAATGTTTAAAATCTGCACTTTGTTTTTGGTTCTGGTGACTCTTGCTGCTTTTGCAACGGTGAGTTTTGAGTAAACAATAAAAATTCAAAAAAATGTTTATTTTTATAAATTATTTTCCAGTGTGCACCTCCTGAACCAGATCCACGATTTGAGGAAAAATGTCAAGAGAAATTTAATTTATCAAATGAGGAATTATATAACTTTAGCAAAGTATACAATGATGATACCGTCGTTGTTGAACGCAGATTCAAGTGCTATACAAAATGTATATTGGACGAACTCGTTGAAAGAGATGAAAATGGCAAAATGGATGTTAAAAGTTATACAAATCGGGACTCAGCCAGAAATCCAAGTGAGCGGGCCATAAGAATTGCTACCGAGTGCAAGGATAAATTTGAAATAGAGGATGATGAGTGTGAATATCCATTCAAGTTTATGGTTTGTGTCAGAAGAAACTCGAAACCAGTTATTGAGTAGAAGTAAATTCGACTTGAAATATATACGGCTGTCTATAACTTAATAAAATTAAGAGACCCATTTTTGACAAGACAAAGTTAAATTAAAAATAAATCTAATGAAAATAATTAATTCAATTTTAAATAGTGTGCTTCTGAGTATTTCCATATAAATGTGGATGCGGTGTAAGCTTTCATTGCTTTTCAACCTGGAAATATTTAGTTTTGCAACTATTTGCAAATTAATGTTTAATAGAAGCCATCAAATGTCACATTTAAGATTAGCTCAAGAAAAAACCTGCTATTGCGAAAAAATATATGCATCTGGAAATGATTATAATAGTTCTAATGATAATAGAATATTATCTGTATTGAAAAGTCTATTAATTACAAGCGAGTTATATTAAATATTTTGTAGCACGAGTTACCGCATAATTTTTTTGCTTGAAATCTTACTGCTTTTATGCCAAATTTTAAAAAAAATCAATCATCAATGTCGCAGAAACATTTGAAAGAAATTAACACTCTGAACATGTTGTCCAAAGTAACGTGAGTTACTTACACAAATTACCATTTCAATGTCTGAATGTCATTTTATCACTGAATTTTTAAAACAATTTTGAACATAAAAACTTTTTGTTTTCATAAAGATTGCAATTATATTTGTTTATCTAAATAATTAAGAGCTTAACTTAACTTCTTTAAAATTTATGATTGTAACGCAAATTACCATGGAATTAACCTACTAAAATGTTGGTTTTTTAATTATCATGAAAAGTATGTATTGTTTATCTGCCTATAAACAATGCCTTGTTTATCTGGAGATTTTTAATTTATGGTGTTTTACGTGGTGATTTACTCTTTAATATAGGCTAAGTAAAAAGTCACATTTCAGATAATGGAAAGAGTAGATTGAGTATGTTTTAATGCAATGTATAAAAGTTTAAAATTATTGTACCATCAATGAATCATACTATATTCATCATACCAGACCATTAACTTGAATTTTTAAAAAAACATTTATTCTGAAATTTTATATCGAAAAATGGCAGTATGCTGCGAATTGGTGTTGAAAAAAAGAAAAGCTAATTGAAGATTCACATGTTTTTTACCGCCAATTTTTTGTGAAGAAAAGACAAATAACAGTTTTCTGTTTTAAAGTTGTTCAGAGGGTTAAGCTTCCGTGTTATGGAATTGATTTGATTAAGACGAGACAAGTGTTGGCATGACTAAAAGTGGTTTCAATGTGGTTGGATTTTGCTGTAATGCAATGCAATACAATCACCATTCTAAAGTGTTTTTCCGTGGTTATAGAAACCAAAAATCTAAACCTTTCAAACACTTCCTAAACAGGAACTGTGTCATTCTTTTTACTTGAAGAAGCTAATTTGTTTTTGTTTATTCTTGCAGTTTTGAGAACTTTTTCGTTTTATTAGATCTGCATTATATCGGTTTTACTCTTCGTTTCAATTCGCCGCATTGCCTTATACAAGAGTAAAAAGTTTCTTTTTATAAAATTACGGACTCAAACTATTGTTGACTAGGTCTTTTAGTTCGTTAGGTTTGTTTGTTCGTTATATATTTTAGTTCATGTCTTTAAGCTTATTTTGTTCTTCACGGACTCAAACCATTGTTCGTTAAGTCATTAAGTTTGTTGGGTCTGACAGACCTAGATAGTCTTTAAGTACCTTAGGTCTGTTAGTTCGTTTAGTCTTTTAAAAACATTAGGTATTTAAAATAATTTTGTTCTTTTAGTTAATTTTAATCTGACTCTGCTTTTGCAATTAACGGGGGACATTACATTGGCCGTTTTTTTAAATTGACTTTTTTTATAATTTTTTTATTTTAGTAAATATTCTTAAGATTCTACAAAAAAAAAAAATGTTATGGAAAAATTCATACGGGTTCAATAGTTAGAGCCGGATTAGTGAGAGAGCATTTGTAATTTTTACCTGTTTTTACTTTGTTCACAAACCATGTTTTTCGTACTGGTTGCGGCACTAGCGGGTTCATTTTTTGACGAAATTGTTGTTTTTTTTTTTGTATTTTTTTAAATTTGATTCACGAGCTTGTTTTAATTTTTTTTCGATTTTTTATGAATTTTTAAAGTCAATATTTTTTTCGAAAAAAACACACTTTCAAATTTGGAACATCACCAAAAATTGAAAAAAATTTAAAAAACAAGTAAAGAAAGTCTAAAGTCGGTCTAGCGCGACTATAAAATACCCTAAACTTAGTTTTTCAAAATACAACAATAGTATTGAAAATAGGCGAGTCCGTGGGCGGATGAAGCCCATATTTTATATACATTGCAATTTTGATGAAAAATTTACGTATACTAAGTTTTATTCCTGTGACTCACATATTAATGTTCATATAGTTTTTTCGGTATTGTAGGTTGTGTGGGAGGTGGCCGTGTTCGTGGATGGATTGCGCCCAATTTAGTTCTGAGCACATCTTAGTTCTGATATAAAATGCATACATACCAAATTGTGTCTCTATAGGGCAAATATAAGCTTATTTATGGAGTGTTCAATTTTATGGATTGTATGACAGTTAGGCGAGTCTTTGGGTAGATGACACCCATTTATGATAAAATACATACGTATCAAATTGTATCTCTGTAAGAAAACCACAAGCTTATTTAAGCAGTTTTCAATTTTTGTGTTGTATGGAAAGTAGGCGTGTCCGTGAGCGAATAACCTCCATTTTCAAACAACATCTTTGGATTTTTATAAAAAACATACGTACCAAATTTTATCTCCGTAGGATTAATAGAAGCTTATTTATTGAGTTTTCAATTTTTGGGTTGTATGGGAGGTGGGCGTGTTCGTGAGTGAATGGCACCCATTTTTTGAAGACATTTTTCTGTTCATATAAAACACATGCGTATCAAATTTTACTCACGTGGTGACGCTGATCAAGAATATATATAATTTTCTATACCGGACTCTCTTCGTTATATGCGTTACAAACGTTTGCACAAAGTTAATTTACCCTGACTATTTCAGGGTATAAAAAGCTCCTGTCATACGATAACTAAATTTGTTAAGATTTAAAAAAGTCATTTTTTTCCAGATCGGACAATTTTTGCGACTCGCTGCAACCACGAGGCCCCGTTTTTTCTCTGCCGCCAGTTTGGAGCTCTATGAAACCATGTTGGAATGAAAAATATATATTTTGAATTTTTTTTTCTTGTAATTTGTTCAATACTCTACAAAATTTTGGAAAAATGTTTGTCTTTGACTGAGTTATGAATTTTTAAAAAAAGGTCTGTCTTCTCTGCCGCGTATGTTCTGTCCCTACTTAAACTAAAATAACGAGAATAAACGAACAAGTGCACAGAGTTCATGAATGGGAATCGTTCAATTGAGCTAGTTCGTTCGTGAACTACTCAAATCTACTGCTGAGTTTGCTGATAACGCACGATATTTCTGTGTCGACAAGGAATAACCGCTAAAGTCGAGTTAGGATAAAGTGAGGTTATTACTTTCATTGCGTTTATTCGCAACGAAATACACTAGTACACTAATTTTAATGGTTGTACCTTGAAAATGAAATGTTTGATGTCATTAAATCTAAACAACAAAAGTAAGGATACCCTGATATAAAGTAACAATTTTAATTTTAAAAATCTTCTTCTGAAATTTTGAAAATGAGTTTAGTTGTTATTCCTTGTCGACACAGATTTCTTACTTCATCATTTCAGTATTTTATTTTTATGGAATTTTTAACGAAAAACGTTTAATATTTTTTAAAGACTGACCATACCCGACCCTTCATGACAAAAAAATGTCCACAACTTCTGATTTATATAGATTAAAGTAAAGTTTGGACATTTGTTTTTTGAAATAATAACTCAAAGACTTATAAAATGTCTGTTATTGAAAAACTTATCTCCGAAAAACCGAAGTATCTCCGAAAAACTTGATTTTAAAAAGGCAATCTGATTAGCGCTATCTCGAAATCTATTCCAAAAAATATGGAAAAAATTTCAAAAATACCAACTATAAAATTCGTAAAAATATATTTTCTTTTAGAGACTCTGAGCATATCCATGGGTGGATTTCAAATATTTGCAAAAGTTCAAATTCTTTGAAAATGTATTCTTTGTAAGAATATATTTTTACTTAATTGTACTTGAGTATTTTTGTGTGATATTATATTAAATTTGACTTCAGATTTTCAAATTCCAGTTGATTCTAGATTAAAACAATTTATTTTATAATTTGATTTTGAATTTATATTTAATTTCCATTTGGCTTGTTCTCAAGCGAACACTTAGCAATGTAGGGTATAGTTCATTAAAGCTTTTTCAAAGCTTTTTAAACAGAAGCTTGTCAGTATCATCGGAAGCTTAATGAACTAAATACAAAGAGAAGAACATAGCTAAAAAATGAATAGCTAAACATATTTGTTTTTAAACGATTGAAAGAACACATGAATGCTCAATATAAAGGCGAGCACAAAAATTTGCAATAAGAACAACCCAAAATTTTAATAACATCAAGAGTCCAGAAAGTAGCTCATTTAAATGTATAAAAACTGCACTTTGTTGTTTGTATTGGTGATTCTTGCTGCTTTTGCAACGGTGAGTTTTGAGTAAAAAATAGAATTAGAAATTAATGTAAAACATTACAATTGTTTTAACAATTATTTTCAGTGTGCACCTCGTAAACCAGATCCACATTTTGAGGAAAAATGTCAAACGAAATTTAATATATCAGATGAGGAATTGACTAATTTTAGCAATTTATATATAGACGATACCGTCACAGTCGAGCGCAAATTCAAGTGCTACGCAAAATGTGTGGTGGATGAATTCTACGAAAGAGATGCAAATGGCAAGATTGATGTTAAAAATTATCCACATAGAGCCCCAGGTAGAAATCCAAGTGAAAGGATGAGAAGAGGATGAGTGCGAATATCCATTTAAATTTTTGGTTTGTGTCGAAAACTCGATAAAAGTTATTGTGTAGAAGAAATGAATGAAGACTTGGATGATATATGACTGTTCACATATTTAAAATTAGTTATTAAAATTTCAATGCTAATGAAATAAAATCAAACTATGAAGAATTTTAAAATATTTTACAAAAAGTTGAAATATGATTTGAAACTATGTTTTAACTTAAAGTGAAACTTTTCATGCCACGTAAATGTAATGCGGAGTTTCTGACATGTTTATGCTCGCGATAGAGCTGTAATTATTGTAACCAGGGACCAAAAATAACTGTTATTTTATAATTTTCAAATGAAAAAGACATAATGAAAAAATTGTCCAAGGACATTTTCAAATATACCATTATGATACAAATGGCCTCAGCTTCACGAATATTAAGTGCCTTTTAAATTTTCGACTAATTCTATAAAAGTTAAAAATTAACTGTTATTTTTTGTCTTTTATTTTTTCAGACAAAAATAACGGTTGCCTTTGACTTTTATTTTATCGGTCAGAAATAACAGTTATTTTGTGGCTTTTATTTTTTCGGTCAAAAATATCAGGCAATTTGTGTTTTTTTTAAAGGCCGCTTGTCCGATTAAAAAACTATTGATACCATATGTAAAACGAGAGCACCGATGAGACCAAAATAATGGTATCAATAGTTTTCTTAGCCAGTAAAATAGCCTTTGAAAAAACACGAATTGCCTGATATTTTTGACCGAAAAAATAATATGCAGAAAATAACTGTTATTTTTGTTCGATAAAATAAAAGTCAAAAGTAACTGTTATATTTGCCCAAAAAATAAAAAAAAAAACAAATTGGCCATTTCAGCCCTTGAAAGGACTTTGACCGAGCTTCTAATGATCAATTGCCCAAAAAATAAAAGGCACAAAATAACTTTTATTTTTGTCGGAAAAACTAAAAGTTAAAAAATAACAGTTAATATGTGAATTTTTTGATAAAAACCATAACCGGTACGGTGCCTGATTCAAACTCATTATGGGGGTACCAACAGGGAAACACATAATATTTAATGTTTTTTCAAGGGAAAATGGTATGTGTTGAAAAGTGTGGGAAAAATATATAAAAGTATCTTGACTTAAAAAATTACTATTTAAAGCAAGTTTTGAAAATTTATAACAAAAAAACAAACTATGCTAAAATGGGAAAACATCTCGATATACTAGTTTATATTGGCCAGTATGCTTACAAAACTAATTTAGAATAACGAAAGCAATATTTTTTTTATTAAAAAAAGAGACATCATGCAAAGGCTATGCAAAAACTTGGACAAATTGAATGTCGTCGTTATTTTAACCTAATGGAGCACAAGACAACTTTTAACGAATGTTTTTTAATACTTTTGTGTAGGTTCGTCAAGTTTTGGCAAGTTTTGGTATTTGTTATGTTCACAAAAGCTAAAATCTGAGACATTCTAAGCAAAGATGTTCAAAGACATCTTGGACAAAATGTCAACAGAATTACAACTTACATTCAGAAATCCAAGATGATGGATCTAACATAAAATAATTAGATCCAACAAATTTAACATAAAATAAAAGATTTTCAGCAAAAAGGGTTTAAAGTAGTTTTTTCTTAAATATAAAGGATCCCAGATAAATATTTTAATGATCCGTATTTTCATATTTTGAGTGTTTTATTCTATTGTGATCAGCTTAACATAAGAATTGGTAAAAAAAAATATTTGTCGAGCACCGGTAAATTAAGTAAAGAAAGAAATTCAAAAACATTTTACTTGCTCGAAATAGCAACAAAAAGTTCTTATGCCTTTTAAATATACAAAAAAAAAAAAAAAAAAATTGGCCATTTCAGCCCTTCTTATGATCAAATTGTGTTCTGTGTGTAATTAAAAGTCTACTCACAATTGACCGAGAACTAGACCTACATGTTTTATGCCGACTCTTTAGCTTTACATGGTATTATTTATTCTCTGAGGTTTGCCATTGTCTGCAGAGAAGTGGTGACCGATCGAAAATTTTTTTCATTAAAAAAAACTTTGTCGCGAGTGGGGCTCGATCTCGGGCAACAAAAATTATACTTTTTTCAAATTTTAAGTAGAGAATGGATTTTGTTGAACAATTTTTTCAAAGACCAATAAAAAAATTGGTCCATAAGGTAGCTGTGTTGATGACGACGAAATATGAGCAGAATACATCGACAACTTTACAATGCCTTGCTCAAAGCAATTGGAAAAGTGAAATAAAAATCAATTGATAGGTTCACATGAGCTAACAGAAAAAACAAAATCCTCAGACTTCAGGTAGCCTCTTCATTGCTGATGAAAAACTGTTTATTGAGGACTTTTTTCTCTTTTCACCTCCTCTTACTTGATATTTCTCTTTGTTTTTTGAAGCTGCACTAAGTTACGCTTTCAGCTCTTTTGTACGCTTATATTTTTTGTGGTATAAGTAAGAGTAACATGTAAATAAATCAAATATTTTGGTTCTTGTTGAAAAATTCGAAAAATTGAAAGAGCAGTAAATAGGTTCTTTACTTACCTATTTCAAAAGTTTAATGAAAAATAGTAAGTTTTCTGGCTTATTTCTTAATTTGTTTGCTTTTGGCACTGAGAATTTGTCATCGAACACAACTAATATTGTTGTATACCGGTATTCATGTATTCAGGTTTCAAATATTTTAAAACATGTAACAGATATCATGGTTAACCGAGAAATTTCCAATGATTTTTCTTAACAGTGTTTGGAACTTAAAATTCAACTTCTGAAAAGCGCTTTATTTTTGTTGCGATGATATTGAAGAAAACGAGTAATATTAAGTTTAAGTTTTACGGTCTTTGGTACTATCCCATTTTTATATTTTAAATACCTGTTTTCAGTGTTACTGTCTGAAGAATCTGAATATTGTTTTTGTGCATGACACGTAACAGCGACTCTAATCCTTTAACCCTAAAATGTAATTAAATTATTAAGTATTACGATGGTACAAATTTAAAAATGTTCTTTTCAATATGATGAAGGCCAATAATTTTAACACGTTTTTAAAACTAATTAGAGTTCGATAGTGGCCGAAATTCGACCTTTTCACTTTCATTCTCTCGATACAAAATTAATGTGAAAAACAAATTTTCTTCATAAAAATTTATCAAAAAAATTTTTTCAAAAAATAGTCGGTGCACTCGTTCTCCGCACTTTGATTCATTTAAAAGAAATTAATCAAAATCGGCTAGAAACACGTGAGCCTATTTATATATAGATTAAAAAAAAGAGACGATCATTTAAGGGCGGCAAGGTTTTTAACCATTTTTTATATGAATGCTCAACATCTCTAGAATATTGTGTCCAAATTTGAAGTCAATCCGAGTAAAACTAACGGAGGTACACATTTTTAAGTAAGTGTACCTTGAACGTACAAACGTACGTGTACAAAACATTAAAGCAGTTTTCCCACAAGTTGTGTTTTCAAAGTCCGTGTTCACTGCCAGTCTTTTTGAAACTACTTGACCGATTCATTTCAAACTTTCTACATATAAAATACATTCTTCGAACGTTGACTAAATTTTAATGGTTTTTGATTTTAGATAATTTCTGACCGAGAAATAGTGAACACCACAAATTGCTATTTTTCCAAGACGCTCTGGGAAATGCTCTGTCATCAGTTTTTTTTTTTTAATATTTCCGGAAGAAAAAGAGTATTGTACACTCAATAACGTACAAAAGATTTTAATAAATTTGCTCAATCCATACTCTTAAAAAAATTCACAAAAAAGTGTTTTTAACTCTGAAACCCTTACTTCGCCCTTAAGCTTTTGGGTAATTTTCATAAAAATGTTTTTCGTAAATTTTAAAGATTTGGTAAATTTTTCACATTCTGGCAACGCTGCATATATCCCGTTTGATTGTGCAAAACCTAACCTCCATATTCTCCAGACCTGTCACCAACAGATTATCTTTATCTTTACCGGTGTTTTTATCTTTACTGGAGTCGAACAAACTATTTACAAAAACAGGGCTACTTCCACCAAAGTTACGTCCTTTGAACAATTTTTGGGGCGAAAAAATATCGCAATCAAAAATAAGGTTTAAAGCAATAAGTTTTTAAATGTGTCTATTAGAATCGAACGTGATTTATTCTTCCCAAATATTTTCATTCTAGCTTATACACTCGAAATTAATTTATTTGTGTTTACTAAAAGGGAACGACGTTATACATTGAAAACTGGCAACTGTATAATTTAGAAGAGGTAATCGGGTTAATCGGAATGTGGAAGAAGTAAGCAATTATTATCGAAGGTTTTTTCGTAAAATCGAATAGATTTCGTCTGATCGTAATAGACACAAATTTGCTTCTTCTTTCTAAATTTTAAAATAAATGAAGAGTTTACAGGAGTTAAATTCGATTTTCTAAAAAAAAATGTAATTGCATTCATACAGCCACGGAAAATAATTTTTTTTTTTATTTGACATTCTTTTGTTCCTTCTTTGAGGGATGCTAAAAGTACTTTAAAAAAAAAAAAAAAAAAAAAATCAAATTGGCCATTTCAGCCCTTGAAAGGACTTTGACCGAGCTTCTTATGATCATAAGTGTTGTGTGTGTCATTGTGTGGCTAAAGTTCATGTTCTCAAGAAGCTTTACATGGCATTATTTACTCTCTGAGGTTTGCCATTGTCTGCAGAGAGGTGGTGACCGATCAGAAAAATTTTTAATTGAAAAAACTTTTCGCCACGGCTAGGGATCGAACCCGGGCTCCGTGCATCACCACACTTTTTAAAACTCTTTAAAACACTCTTCAAAAGTACTTTTTAACCGACTTCAAAAAGGAGGAGGTTCTCAAGTTGGTTCGTTTCTCTGTTTTTTTTTTTTTGTGAATGTATGTACATCGATTATTCCTAAAGTACTTGCCCGATTACCGTAATTTTTTGTCAACATATAGAGACCATCAACGCGGAGGTGCTCGTCTGTAAAAGGGGGCGGTATTCGACAAAGGGGCGTGTCACATTAAGAAAAACACTTTATCTCAGTAAATATTGCCACTAGAGAAATAAAATTCACTGTTAAGTTAGAAGGGCAGGCACAAATATTAAAAACTACAAATACTTAAGTGGGCGTTGTTCTAAAAAAGAGTGTGGCAATATTGGAAAAACTCTGTTTCTCGTATAAAATTGACACTAGATTTCGGAAATTTAGTACAGAAGTAGGCACTATTATTGAAAGTTACTATCAAGAAAGTGGGCGTTATTCGACAAAGGGGTGTGGCAATATAAGACAATTACTGTATCTCGAATAATATGGACACAAGGGTACAGAAATTTATTACAGCGGTAGGCACAATAAGTACAAATTTTTGTAAAAAATGGGCATTATTCCATAAGGGGTGTGGCAATATTAAAAAACTCTGTATCTCGAATACTATTGGCACTAGAATACTAAAATTGAGTACAGAGGAAGGCACAAGTATACAAATTACTGCCAGTAATGTGGGCGGTATTCAATAAAGGGGCATGTCACTAAAAGAAAAACACTGTATCTCAGTAAATATTGACACTAGGGTGCTGACATTTACAGCCAAAATGCAAGAGTAGGTACAATTATAAAAAATTACGGTCAATGAAGTGGGCGTTATTCAACAAAGAGGTGTGGCAATACTATAAAACTCTGTATCTCGAATAATTTTGACACTAGAGTACTAAAGTTTACTACAGAGGTAGGCCCAAGTATAAAAAATTTATTTCAATAAAATGGGCGTTGTTTGATAAAGGGGTGTGGCAATATTTGAAACACATTATGTCTCGAATAATATTGACACTAAAATAGTGATATTTAGTACAGAGGTAGGCACAATTATTACAAATTAATACCAAGGAAGTGGACATTATTCGACTAAGGGTGTGGCAGTGTTTGAAAAAATTGTATAATTTTGGCACAAGGGTGATAAAATCCATTGTAAGAATGGGTAGAATTATTGAAAACACTGTGACAAAGTTGAAGAAATTCGACAACGAGGCGTGTCACTATTAGAAAAAACACTATATCTCAGTCAATATTGACACTTGGGTATTGAATTAAATACAAGAATAGGTAGAATTATAACAAAACACAATCAAGAAAGTAGATTAGTATTAGATTCAACAAAGAGGCGACTCATAATAAGAAAAACACTGCATTTCAGTAAATATTGAAACTTAGGTACTAATATTTGGTAGGTGGGTAGGTAGAATAATTAAAAAGGTTGGGGGAGATTATAAACAGCGTTAGGCCTTTAAAAAAATACTGTATATAGGTTAATACTTATGCTAGGGAACTGAAATTTGGTGCATGGCAAGGTTGAATTATTTGAAAGTATTATCAATAAAGTACATAAATGGGATTCAAAATAGGGCGTGACACTTTAATAAAAATTGTAAAGAGGCAGAAATTGAAAATAACTAACAAACCATTAAATTGTGAAATAATTGAAATTTTCCTCGATAATTCTTGCAATTGTATTAAAAAAGTGAAAAGAGTAAAGAGTGTTTACAAACATTTCTTAAAATTTATCATATTCTCTAAACAGGAAGAAATAAAAACTTTTTAACAAAAAAAAAAACCTACTTCAAAATCACTACAAAGTAAAAAATATTTTTAAATTACTTTTCCTATTAGTCTTGGTAAAATCTTATAATTTATTTACAAAATTATTATATTGGAAATCTTATTATTTTAACTTTTCCTAATTTGTTTTATTTTTATCATAAATATATTATTTTTTTTATGATAATAAAAACTTCGAAGTCGGCGCTAATAAAATCAGTTTTTTGTAAAGCTGCAACACACAAATAGCATATTCAATGTCAGTTTTCAAGCTCACTAAAACAGTAGATTGAGAATGTTAATGTATGCAAAGCTTTTAAATTTACTTTTAAACTAAAATTAATAAAAAAAGTTGAAATTAGGTCAGGGATGGTAAAAATATCCTGTTTTAATGACAAATATTAGCTCCGACTTCAAAGCTTTTATTATCATAAAAAAAAATAATATATTTATGATAAAAATAAAAAAAATTAGGAAAAGTTAAAATAATAAGATTTGCAATATGTTTATAAATAAATTATCAGATTTTACCAAGACTAATAGGAAACGTAATTTAAAATTATTTTTATACCCCCACGCGTACTGCGTAAGGGGTATATTAATTTTGTCACGACGTGTGTAACACCCAAAAGGAGGCGTGGTAGGTATGGAAAAGTATATATATTCTTGATCAGCATCACCACCTGAGTTGATTTAGCCATGTCCGTCTGTCTGTCCGTCTGTCCGTCTGTCCGTTTGTCCGTCTGTCTGTCGACATGATTACAGCCGTAATTTTGAAGATATCGTAATGAAATTCGATATTTAAACTTTTTTTTAAAAAACTAAGGTCAACTTCGAGAATGGGCTAAATCGGATGAAAACCACGCCTACCTCCCATACAACCCCAAAATTGAAAACTCTGCAAAGAAGCTAATAGTAAAGCTACAATATTGAAATTTGGTATATGTATATTCTATGTCAAAACTAAGATGGCATAGAAAAATGGGCGTTATCCACCCACTAACACGCCCACCTCCCATACAACCCCAAAATTGAAATATCTATAAAGAGGCTAATATTAAAGTTACAAGACGGAAACTCGGTATTTGTGTTTTCAATGTCAAAAATGAGGTGTGTTAGAAAAATGGGCGTCATCCACCCACTAACACGACCACCTCCCATACAACCCCAAAATTGAACAATCTATAAAGAGGCTAATATTAAAGTTACAAGATGGGAACTCGGTATTTGTGTATTTAATGTCAAAACTGAGGTGTGTTATAAAAATGGGAGTCATCCACCAATTAACACGCCCACCTCCCATACAACCCCAAAATTGAAAAATCTATAAATCTATAATTCTATGTCGAAACTGAGGTATGCTAGAAAAATGGGCGTCATACACAATCTAACACGCCCACCTCCCATACAACCCCAAAATTTAAAACTTTATAAAAAGGCCAAAAAGCTCTCCAATTTAAGATTCTTCCAACCTTAAGAATCGGCCGTGGGGGTATTTTTACTTCGGCCAAGTCGAAGATATAGCTTACTAGTTTACTTTGTAGTGATTTTGAAGTAGGTTTTTTTTTGTTAAAAAGTTTTTATTCATCTCCCAAAAGAGTTGTTTAGAGAGATTTAATCGAGTCCATGCGGTATCAAGATGTCTTCTGATGATCTTATTTCACCAGAAATCTCGAAATGTACGAATGAAAATAGCTAAAAATGTGCAAATATTTGCAACTCTATTTCCCAAAAAAATTGTGGCGATCATTTCAGTTCGATCTGTTTTTTTCTGTACATGTTTTGAATTTTGGATATGAAATTCTAGTTATATTTTTTGTATAACAAGCTTCAATAATTAACAAAGGGCGTTAAATTGTCAACATGCCCTCGGTGGTAATTTTTTATTCAACGCATGATCTTTTTGATTAAACTCTGGATGTGCTAAATGGAATTGTAATGATTCACCCTCTTGGCCCAGCTTTGTTGCTTAAGCGTTTTATTTAATTTTTTTTTTTTGTGAAAAAGTTAGCACCGGTAGAAATTCAATCCTGGCTACGGCACTGAGATCCAGTATCAGTTTTGCTTTCAACACAATAACAGATAAATTTATGTTGGTAGTAGTTATATGTTGGATTGTTTTTTAAGCAACATTCAGTAAAAATATTGCAATAAACAGACCTATTTTTAACAAGACAATTAGTTCAAAAGTCAAACTAAAGCAAAGATTAAAGTAA
Source organism: Tetanocera ferruginea (assembly GCA_958299015.1). Lineage (NCBI taxonomy): Eukaryota > Metazoa > Arthropoda > Insecta > Diptera > Sciomyzidae > Tetanocera > Tetanocera ferruginea. The sequence continues at coordinate 135,244,539 of OY282640.1, forward strand.
ATAATTAAATTTTAATGTCAATTTTATTTGCATGTTTTTTGTCTTTTTCTTCTCATTATCTGTGCAAAATAGTTGTTTGCCATTTAGTTATGTATGTATGCAGCCGGTTCAATTTTAATAGTGCTACGGAACTGTACATACTCGCAAAAGAAGCTCTTTATCAGTGAATTTTAGAGATGCCAAATTTTATTAATATTTTGAGTTTTATTATATTGAAAGCATGAGTCCAATAGCTGGCTTACAAGCATATTTTTTAAAAGTATGATTTATATTTTCAACACTGTAAATTTCAAATTCTAAAGCTTTTTCATATTTAAAAGTGCTTCATAATAAAAAAGCTTTTCTAGGGTTAGCAAGAACATAATGCTATGTCTACACAGAGAGTTAAGTTTGAGTTACCAGTACAAAGCTGAGTTTTCCCATTTAACGAGAAATAAATTCTTGCGTTACCAATACAAAAATGTACGATTCAACATAGCTTATGCTACGTCTACACAGAGAGTTAAGTTTGAGTTACCAGTACAAAGCTAAGTTTTACCATTTAACGAGAAATAAACTCTTGCGTTACCAGTACAAAAATGTACGATTTAATGCCATGTTCACACAGAGAGTTTAGTTTGCGTTTCCAGTACAAAGTTGCGTTTTGCCTCAAACTCAATTTAAACGCTGGCGTTTCCAGTACAATTGTGCAGGAGAAAACGCAACTAAACACAACTTGCTTTCTACGTTTACCAAAACTCAATTTGATACATGCCTAAAAGTATGCTAGTGTTTGATAAAAACATTCGTTCAGTTAGATTTTAGCTGTGTTCGATTCAATTGAACGATAAAAAATGCCAACAACAGCTGATTCCCAATTGTGCAAGTTTCTATTTGTATTTTATTATTAACAAAAATAAGCCAAAAAACAAATAAAAGAACTTGGAAAAGTTTAGAAGATGAGGGTTTCTCACCAGTCAATCAGTATGACCCAAAAAAAGCTGAGGTTTGAGCGAAATTCCCAAAATTGGCGATCATTTCAATCCACAGTAAACTCAATTCTGCCGACGCATCTCTGTGTGAACAGCTGCATTTAAACTCAAACGAAACGCAAACTAAACTCTCTGTGTGAACATGGCATAACTCAACTCATTATATATTCTGAGTTTTTATGACTCAATGTAAAAAGTGCCTAAAAGTACACTACAAAATAATATAAATGTGTATATTCAGTGGTATTTTTCATGAAAGACACTTTTTTTACAAGAACTGTCAAAATAGAACAGCTGATTAGTTAATTATACAATTTATTTTTTTAACTATATGTTGTTATGTTCTTTAAAAAATGAGTAAAAGAACTTCGAAAAGGATTTGGGCAATAGTGGGGAAAGTAGTTTTCATCCAAATATGGGCAGAGCTTTCGCATAGTAAGAAAAAAACGCATGTGTACGCAGAGACACCAGCAGCATTGTCGGCAAATTTAACTCAATTCTGCTACGGTATCTCTGTGTGAACAGCTTCGGTTAAATGTTAGTTAACATTAACTTAACTCTCTGTGTAGACATAGCATTAGATCATAATATACTTTGAGTTTTTTATGACTCAATGTAAAAAATGCCTAAAAGTATGCACAAAATAAAATAAAAGTATATATATTCAGTGGTAGTTTTGATGAGAGAAACTTTTTTTTATTAGAACTGCCTAAATAAAACAGCTGATTTTAAAATTTAAAAATTTAACTCAATTTAACTCAAATTTAACTCAATTCTGCTACGGTATCTCTGTGTGAACAACTTCGGACCAAAGACCATTGAAAATTTTCTCTTCGAATCGCGTATAGTACAGAAACGAAAGAAATATATGATGTAATAATATATCATTTAATTAGTACACCTACGACTATATATTCCGTTCATTTATATACCACACCATCGGAAAATATAAAAATTAAAGCAATCTGTTTTTGTCTCATACGTTCATTTAAAAAACTAAATGCAAATGCGAGCAAAAAGTATGAACGTGTAACGTTTAAGATCATACATTTTGACTTGTACACTCAGAAAAAATTTTCTCGGAATATGATAATAAACTCATCATATTTAGAGAAAAATGGTAGAAGGACGCTTAAGATCATACATTTTGACTTGTACACTCAGAAAAAATTTTCTCGGAATATGATAATAAACTCATCATATTTAGAGAAAAATGGCAAAGACTTTGCTTCAAAGAATGCTTTTAACTTGATGTGATCTTAAACATTCCCTAAAAATGATAAAAAGTTCTATAAAAAAAAGAAATACATAAAAATATATCGTTTTTAGAGAAAAATACTTTGTTTTTTTGGGAAAATATATGTTTTTATTGAAGAAAATACGTCTCATAGTGAATTTTTTATCAATATAAAGGAAATTTTTTTAATTTTCAATAAATTTTTCTCTATAAATGAGAATTTTTTGTGCGAGAAAAATAGTACTTATCATTATCAGACACATTAAAATATTTCCATTTCCCACAAGTGAAGAAATATTTCTTTGAAAATGTGAAAATTTATACTACTTGAAGAAAATGTAATTTGAAAAAGAGAAAATAGAGAAATTGATTATCGGTGAAATTTATGTGTGAAATTGTTGTTTTTTCTGAGTGTGGAAGTGCAAGATAACATTTTGTTTTCATTATTTTGTAATAAGTCGTGAATTTGATATCTATTCTTCGAAATAGTTCCCAGATATAAGTTTTTTCACTGCCAAATTCGGTATTTTTTTTAAAATGCAGACCAACTTTGAAAGTAACTGCCAAAAAAAGTAACGTTAAGGACCAAAACAGCACAAGTTGGAAGAAAAGACGTTCACATAAAACGCAAAGTATTGAAAACTAATTTCAAGTATATTAATTTTGTCACGACGTGTTTAACGCCCATAATTAGGCGTGGTAGGTATAGAAAAGTATATATATTCTTGATCAGCATCACCACCTGAGTTGATTAAGCGATGTCCGTCTGTTCGTCTTTCTGTCAGTGGACACGATAACAGCCGTAAATTTTAAGCTATCGTACTGAAATTCGACATTTGAGCTTTTTTTTTTTTAAAAAAAAACTAAGACCAAATTCGAGAATGGGCTACATCGTATGAAAACCACGCCTACCTCCCATACAACCACTATTAGGAAAACCCTATAGAAGCTAATATTTAAATTACAAATCTTAAATTCGATATTTGTGTATTCTATTTAAAAACTGCGGTGTATTGGAAAAATGGGCGTCATCTACCTACTTACACGCCCACCTCTCATACAACCACAAAATTTTAAACTGTATAAAGAGGTTTCTGTCAAAGCTAAAAAAAGATAAAATTATATATTAATTCATTTTATACCAAAATTTGAGCGTGAGAAAAATGGGTGTCACCTACCCACTAACATGCCCACCTACCATACAACCACAAAATTTGAAACTGTATAAAGAGGCTTCTGTCAAAGCTACAAAAGTAAAATTAGATATATACTAATTTTATATCAAAATTTGAGCGTGTTAGAAAAATGGGCGTACCCACCCACAAACACGAACACCTCCCATACAACACCAAAATTTAAAACTTTTATAGAGTTTAAGAAGAGAGAGAAGAGGCTTCTCTTTAAGCTACAGCAACAAAATTTGGTACATTTGTATTTTAAATCAAAACTAAATTGTGGAAAAAAGTGGGCTTCATCCGCCTACGAACACACCCACCTCCCATACAACATATCATAATAGTGAAAACTCTACACGGAGAAAAATATGGGCTAAAATCAAGCTCAAAGCGTTCGTAACTGAAATCAGCACAATAGAGCTCAAAACCATCTCAAAACAAGCTTTTCATGTGCGCTGTTTATGCCAGAAATTGGGCTTGAAATTTTGTTTTACAAACACGCCCATTTGTACTAAATACGTGTAATCTTGGGCTTATTTGTAAAAAACCAATTTTATTGCTGTTGTTTATGCACATAAAAATTATGAACAACCGAACGATATAATTCTCAATTGGTTGGTGTGGCTGTTAGTATAAAAGTGCAGAGAACATATTAATAAATTATATTTTCCTGTCCGAATTGGATGAAATATATCTAATTTGGACCATGACTCAATAATTTATAAGGTTATCCCGATATTTGACATACCCTTATTTTTTGTAAACAAAAAATATTCTCTTTCGAATTTGAATGACAAACAGGGTTTTGTGGTTTCCTCAAAAAAATGTATGTTTCAGTGTTGTATTGTGTTTTTTATACCCTAAACCTGAAAGGTCAGGGTATATTAACTTTGTGCAAACCTTTGTAACGCATAGAACGAAGCGAGTCCGGTATAGAAAAGTATATATATTCTTGATCAGCGTCACCTCGTGAGTCGAGCTAATCATGTCCGTCCGTCCGTACGTCCGTCTGTCCGTCTGTGTGTTGTCCGTATACACAGGATAAGAAGAAGGAGTTGAGATAATTGGATGAAACTTGGTACACATGGTCACATGCACCCAAGAAGCTGCACTATTGAATATTTTTGAAATCCGCCCACGGACACGCCTACCTCCCGTACAACGCAAAAATTGAAAACTGCACAACTCAGCTCATAATTAACCTACAACAATAAAATTTGATGTGTATGTGTTTTATACCAACACAAAGACGTTTTCGAAAAATTGACGTCATCCGCTCACGGACACGCCCACCTCCCATACAACCCAAAAATTTAAAACGCAATAAATAAGCCTCTGTTTAACCTATAGAGCTAAAATTTGGCATGTATGTTTTTTATGACAAGACAAATATGGTTTTGAAAAATGGACGTCATCTGCCTACGGACACGCCTACCTCCCATACAACCCAAAAAGTTTAAAACTCAATAAATAAGGTTATGTTTGTCATAGAGAAATTAAATTTGGTATGTATGTATTTTATAACAAAACTATGGTGTGTTCAAAAATTGGGAGTAATCCGTCCATAAACACGCCCACCTCCCATAGCGAAAGCACAATAAAGGCATTAACTGTGAGCTACAGGAATAAAACTTGGTATTTGTAAATTTTTCATTAACATTTAAATACATATAAAATATAGGCATCATGCGCCCACGGACACGCCCATTTACAATAAAAATTTTTTTTGTTTTTGAAAAGTGGGTTTAGGGTATTTCATAGTCGGCCTAGACCGACTTTAGACTTTCTTTACTTGTTTTTTTAATAAAAAAGTATGTGTTTTCAATATTTTACTGCTTAAAAAAAACCAAAATAAATATGCATTGTTTTCATTGAATTTTTAAGGCAATAAATTCGTGAAAATACTTCAAGCTTGGAGTCTGTGAAGTCGCAGAACCTTTAAATATCATATGAATGGATGCTTTAAAATACAAAAGTAGCAGAAAATGTATTGACTAGAAATTTTAAGATATATTGTACTAAAAAATAGTACGATATTCAAGCACCTGTGGGATTTAGTGTCATTAAAAATGCTCTCCTCTTCAAATAAGGGTATCTATCTCCATTTTCGTGAGAAATTATTGAATCATGATTTGGACAATTTTTTTCTTTGTTTTTATATTTTTGGTAATTGACATATTTTGATTGACAATTTCAAAATTCCTTAGATTGGGCACATTTACTTTTTTGTACTATCAATCCATAACTGGCATGTATTGGACACAAATGAGCATGTTTTTTTTTTATAAACAATACCAAAATGACATAAATTGGGCACAAGTGAGAATATTAATATTTTGATAAATGATCCAATCACGTACATTATGCACAAATGGGCGAGTTAATTTTTTGGTAAACAGTCAATTTAGAGCTTGATATCAAGAACATTATGGCTTAGCTCAGAATCACTTCCAAAATCAATTGGTCTGGGATTTTTGCAGCTCAAATTTTTCGCCGTATGTCAATAGGCTAATATTTAAGCTAAGGAACTGGAATTGAGTATTTATTTCAAATTTTTTACAACGTATACAAAATAAACCTAGGAAAAAATATTGTTAAACTCCGAAGTTTATCGAACGAGTTTTTTTTTAGAGTCTAAATAACATAACCAACAAAACAATTATTTTGGTAATTTTAAAATAAGAGACAAGGAGAGCCACTCTCTGAACGTATAGAGGAAAGTACTTTTGTCACTAAATAATATATTGAACGTACTTTTGAAGGCAAGTTCAGAGCTATTTTGAACGAGTCAACGCGTGGATTCTAACTTATGCTACTTATTTTTGCCATTCTGTGTTTAAAGACAAAACGCAGATGCATGCATGGACAGACGAACGGGGTTAAATCGGCATTCGAGGTTAGAATGATAAAGAATATATAATATATTCAATGCCGGACTTAGTTAGGAATGCCTGCTTCAAGTTTTGCACATAATTAACATACCCTGACCTATTCATATTTATTCTATTCTATTTTGGCAAATTATAATTGACTCTTAATCAAAAAAATGTATTTAACTATCTGCTTTTTTCAGTCTGACTGACATCAGACCACGTACATAATAGTTTAAAATATGTTTCAGTTCCATTTTGATTTTGTCTCAAGCGCACTCTTACATAGCAGTGTAGGGTATAGTTCATTAAAGCTTTATCATTAAAGCTGTTTTTAACTTAAGCTTATCATCGCAAGCTTAATTTAAACTCAAAGATAAGAACATAGATGAGTTCTTTATAAAAAAAAAATTCTTTAACAATTTTGTTTTTGTACCATTAAAACTATACCCAAGTGATCAATATAAAAGCCGGCACAAAACGGTAAACTTAAACATTAGCAACAAATTCTGCTACAGGAGCGAAACCAAAAGTTCCATAACATCAAGAATCCATAAAGTTTCAAATTAAAATGTATAAAATCTGCACTTTGTTTTTGGTATTGGTGACTCTTGCTGCTTTTGCAACGGTGAGTTTTGGGTTAAGTTTTAAGTGCTGAAGAACATTAATGTTACATTTTTTTTTTTTTTAATTATTTTTCAGTGTGCACCTCCTGAACCAGATCCACGATTTGAGGAAAAATGCCAAGAAAAATTCAATTTATCAAATCAGGAACTACATAAGTTTAGCCAAGTATACTCAGATGATACGGTCGTTGTCGAACGCAGATTCAAGTGCTATACAAAATGTCTGTTGGACCAGCTTTCTGAAAAAGATGAAAATGGCAAGATTCTTGTTAAAAGTTATGCAAATAGAGACACAGCTAGTAATCCAAGTGAGCGAACCATAAGAATTGCTAACGAGTGTAAGGATAAATTTGAAATAGAGGAGGATGAGTGTGAATATCCCTTCAAGTTTATGGTTTGTGTAAGACGAAACTCGAAACCAATCATTGAGTAGAAAACAATTAGACTAAATAAAATAGTAAATAATGAAAAATGTGCAAAATGTTTTCAATTCTTTTATGCCGAAAACTGTTCCGAATTAATTAATGAAAGCTTTACCGCAGCTTAAAAATTGAAAAGCAAATAAGATTCTGTTTTTGTATGTTGTAACACTCTTTATATTTCAAATTCAACATCTGAATTGAAATTATATCTCTTTTAAATTTATTCAGTTTTGATTGATTCAAAAGGTCATAAAATTTTAATAACGCATTTAGCCGATATGTACCCATAACACTATTGTACTATAGTTGAAAACACTCTCCACTCTACCAATTTGTATTTTATTCATGAAGTGTTGAAACTGAATGTTTTTAATCTTAGAAGAATACTATGGCTTCTTAAGTATTTACCAGATAAAACGTTTTTTACCCTATGGTGTGCTGCCGGTCTTTTTAAGACCCATTTTGACTTCCGGAGCACGTCCGGCACCCAATCCAAAAGTGCTAAAAAAGGCAAAACACTTTGGAATTCAGTATAAAATGCTCGTTTGCATAACCACCAAATCTAAGAGAGGCACCCCATCAACAAATGCTTCCGTAGAGACCGAACGGCACACTGGCATACATCTAATTAAGATAACTCTCAGATATGAGAGTATCATGTCATGGGAGGTAGCCCGCAGCAGAACTGACTGTATCGCCCCACATAGGCGGGCCATAAGTTTCATCAAAAACAAATAGCCCACCATACATAAGACGGACAGCCCGTCTTCTGAGTCCCCAGTTACTGCTCAGTATTCTACGTACTTGCTTGACCACAGTCAACAGACGCTCTCTTAACTTCTTTAGGTGCACCAAGAAGTTCATCCTTTCTCTCATGTGAAGAGAAAGTAATTTTGACTTTTGTCACATGCCCCTGATGCCCACATTCTCAAGGCTGGCAAAAGGAGGTCGACCCCGCGATATTTTGCCTTGAGCAACATCATCACTGTCTTGTTTCTTGCCACGCTAACACTTACCTGTAGACGTACCTTCCACCAATACAAGTAGCATACGCGGAGCACAGAGAGTATCTTAATATATAAAAGACAAGCGTCCTGCTCCGTGCTCTATATCGCTCAAACTGCTATAGTTGTTATTGCTATGCTTTTTAACATGTTCGGCCTGAACCAGAACCTGCTCTAAAATTATGCATTTGAAGTCTTTGTACGTACTATACTTTTTTAAACCTGTTCAGCCTGAACCAGAACCGTTCTTAAATTTTATATTGGAAATGTTTGTTGGCTATCGTCATTTTTCTCAAGTACTTTACATCAAACATCATGTCTTTCTATGTGACAGTGCTTCTTAATTACCAGAACCGGAACCTATTCGGTCTGCATAAGCTGAACAGTAATTATTACATTCAGTGACGTGTGGTGTCAATTCGAATTGCAAGAACAAAATCACAATGTTCGGTCTTCTGGTCCAAGTTTTATCGATTGGCTACTCAAGTTAGGAAACGGAGATCTTACGAATGATCATTTTATTTTTAAAGGTTCGCTTGTTAACCTTTTCAATGGTTTGGCTAGGATAATTGTGAACAATTTTCTTGAGTTAATATTCCCATCATTTAGGCTAAGAAAAGATTAATAAAACATCCCTCTGATTTTTAAATGAGCTGCTTTGCTTTTGGCAGGCTGTCTAATATAATGGACAAAACCGTAATAACGTTGTATTATAATATTAAAGCTCAACTAAAACTTTTTTAATGCAATAACAATAGAGTTCAGCTACTACAGCTTTTTCGCACATTCTCAGCATTAATCTATTTGAAGCCACAATTCAGATTTCATTGAAATATTTCAATGTAATGAATTCCAGTGGCACCAAACAAATCAATGTGGGAAAAATTTACCCACCACAGAATGGATTGGGCTCAGGGACAACACAGGACATAACAACTAACCATGCATACACAAACACAGATCTAATTACACAATAGCTTTCAATCTACTTTTGAGTTGACCTTTTGACAAACTAACATCAAAAAATGTACAGTTGTTTACAGAGGCACTCATGCGGTTCAAGGGAGCAGTAGCCATGTAATTTGTTCTACTAAATGGTAGATAAATTAAGTTGTTAGCATTTCTACTACTTCTACGGTTAGAGTTAAAGTTTACAAGAGAAAGTAATTCCGGACAATCGAATACACCGGTTATGAGTTGGTGTAAATAGACGATATCTGCAGACTTCCTCCGTTCACTTAAAGATTGCATTTTTAAAAGTTTTAAACGATCCTCGTAAGGAGGAAGGTTCAAAAAATCAATCCCACCTAAGCCCCTAAGAGCAAACCGAACAAAACGTTTTTGGATTCTCTCTATACGTTCAACATGCACACTATAATTTGGGGACCAAACTTGACTTGCGTACTCCAAGTGAGGGCGCACTATTGCATAATACAACGTAGAAGTTGTAATCATGCTATTGAATTCTTTGGCCCAACGTTTTATAAATCCAAGCATTGAAGATGCTTTTTTACAAATGTAATCAATATGATTGTTGAACGATAGCTTAGAATCCATGCATATACCAAGGTCTTTGACGGCCTCAACACGACTTAAAGCAGTATCTTTAATATTGTAGTCAAAAATTAAATTATTCCTTCTGCGCGAAAAGGTCATAGTTTGGCATTTAACAGGATTTAGAAACATATTATTTTTAAAGCACCAAACTTCAAAAGATTTCAAGTCAGCCTGGAGTAGGTTGAAGTCGTCTTTAGCATTTATTGTTCTGTATATTTTCATATCATCTGCATAAATTAACAGGTGAGAGTGTTTAATAATGTGGGTAACATCATTAATGGCTAAAATAAACAGAAGTGGACCTAAGTGACTGCCTTGCGGAACACCTGATTCCGCAACAAATTCAGGAGACAAAACCCCTCGGAATCGTATTTGATAAGATCGTTCTGTCAAATACGATTTAATCCAGCTAACAAAATATTGTGGAAATCCCAATAACTTTAGTTTAAATAAAATTAAATTATGTGGTAATTTATCAAATGCTTTACTAAAGTCAGTGTAAATGCAGTCGACCTGGTTACCTGATTCAATTGTATTAAGGCAGAAAGATGTAAAATCGAGAAGGTTGGACACAGTGGATCTGCCATTAACAAAACCATGCTGACGAGTTGTTATGACTTCTCCACAGTATCTCTTAACCCGATCATACACCACTCTCTCAAAAAGTTTTGGAATCGATGATAGTTTAGCAATGGGCCTGTAATTAGTAACATCATTCCTGCAACCCTTTTTATAAATGGGGCTTATAAACGATTTTTTCCAAAATTGAGGAAAAAGGCCTTCATTTATAGATTTATTAAACAACAAAGAAAGTGGTTGACACAAAAAAGAACCGCATTGTTTTAACACAGCCGCAGGAATTCCATCAGGTCCAGCGCTAAAATCTTCATCTATCGATCCAATATAATTAAAAATATCCTCAGCGGTAAAGGATATAGATTCCAAAGAAACCTTGGGTGAAGAACTCATATAATCAAAATACCCAACATCAGGGTTAAAAGAATCGGAACAAAATGATTCTTTAAAAAGAGTAGCAAATAGGCCACAGATTATGACGGGATCATCAGTAAATCCGTCAAGAGTTTTAAATGATGAAGGGAATCCATCGGATTTCTTTTTTGTATTTATGAATCCCCAAAATTTCCTTGGATCAGACAAAATTCTCAGCTTAATATTGTCTAAGTATTCATTATATAACGTAGCTGAGTGATTTTCAAATTCCAGAAACAAACATTTGTAAGTTTCTAGGTCATTTGAGTCTAAGCTACAGACATATTTCTTCCATGCTCTGTTTCTGTTGTTGCGAAGTGTTTTTAATTCCTTTGTGTACCAGGGGTACGTCGAATTATTCGCAAATTTGAGGCTATATGGTACGGATTGAGAAAACATAGCAAAAAGTTCCAAATAAAAATAACTAATGGAACTATCAAGATTATTTTCATTTATGTATTCTAAAATTACATTGAGTTTACTATGAATCAAATTATTCAACTTCAAAAAGTCAGCTTTTTTAAAGTTGAATTCATAAACTTTGTCTATGGAATTTGAATTAACTATATTTTCTCTATCTGATTTGTACCAAATACTCAATGGTGGATGGTATTCATCAACAGTTGTAAGAGTATGGAAGGCCCTCTTAACAATGACATTGTTACTGTCTGTAGTTAAGACCAGGTCAAGAAGTCGATTAAGACTATTATAAATACAACTAACTTGTTGTAAGTCAGAACATATATTATCAACAAATATATGTTCTTGGCGGGTCTTCGAATTAGATACACATAAATATGTATCATCGTCAGAAGAATGCCATTTTAAGTCAGGCAAATTAAAATCGCCCAACAATAAAATGTCGTCATTAACGTCAAGTAAATTTATAATGTATTCTATGCAGTCTGCAAGGTTTGCATAGACGTCAGCACTGCTCTTTGGAGGAACATACGCATTAACAACATATACATTGGAATTACAATGTACAACCTTAACGCATATAAGTTCGATATTGAAAGAGCAGGGAATATCAATAAAGGAACTAACAAAGGAGTTCCTAACAGCTACTAAGACACCACCACCAACAGCAGAAGTATTGTCAGTGTGCCTGTCCTTTCTAAAAACTTGGAAACTATTGTCAAACAATTCCAAGTCTGTAATGCTTCCGTTCAGCCACGTCTCCGTTAACGCAATAATATCCTCAGAAAAATTCTGAGTTGACAAAAATATGTCATGCGTCTTAGAACGTAATCCCCTTACATTTTGATAGTAAAGGGATAGCCTATTTAGTTTTTTTGAGCCTGACGCACGGGTTTGTTGGACCTTCTAGACTTATTTTTAGGCTGAAACTCAGAAACGAGAATATTATTGCCCCACAAATTAGAGTTTAAAACAGTTGCAAACTCTTCAGCTGCAACTGTGAGAATGAAGGACGCGTGGGAGGGTTTGTTACCTATTTTTTTGCATGAACAGAATGCATTATGGCTTATTAAATTATTTTGTTTGACAAACGTCATAACATTTTCGGTAGTTGTGTCAGGTTGAAGGCGTGAAATAAAAATCATTTTTCTCCTCGACACTGCCCTCAAAATTAAATTTGATTCATTGTTGGGCTGAGTTAAAATTGGACTATTAGTCAATGGAGGAGTAATTGATGGCGACGCAGAAATAACTACATTATTCATTTCTAAAGGCATAGCTGAGGGCTGCATAGCTTGTTGGCTATTAAGAGACGCCTTGCGACGCTTGTTATTTTTATTTTTATTTTTCCTCTTGTTTTTGGTTTTATTAAGGTCTTTGTTAGTTTGAGTCCCGGATGAAACTGTCTGAGACAGAGAAGGAATGGTATTTTCCGGAATATAAATCTCATCGTAGACGCTGGTATTGGGTGTGGCGTTAACTTCGCTGAAAAATGTTACAATTTCTCTGAAATTGTTATTCAACGAGTTAAGTCTTTCCCCAAACAGCTTTATTTTTGAATAAAGTTCATCTGGGGAAAGGGCCCTGCACGAAGCACAATACCAACGAAGACCTGATCTCGTTGATATTAAATCATCAAGACATGACTTGGAAACAACCGGAGACCTATGCAAATGCGTTAGTTATTGAGTTATTATAGAAAAAAAAAACAATTTATTAACACGCGATATAAAACAAATGTTAGGCTTTTGTTGGACATCAATTCGATGTCGATGTAATTTTTTTTCCTTAAAATTATTTTTGTAATTTTGGCACAACTTCATTTTTTTAGTACCCAAACTATTTGATTTTAGAAAAGACGTTGGAAAATAAAAAAAACCATTTTCCGAAGTGTCCAATATAATGGACAAATCCATTGAAAGGGTTAAAGAGATTTTTGGCGATACTTTGACTCCAGATAACATCAACCGTTATTCCAAGCAAGTTCAAAATATTTTAGTTGGTGACACAGTGACAGATCTGAGCACGGATTAAATTGAAGACAGTGATGACAACGATAAACAAAATTACTCTGCCGAGTTTTTGAATGAATGTTGTCCTTCAGGAATGCCACTGCATAAGTAAAACTTCAAAATTCAAAATACCAAAAGAAGTCTCTGAGGAGAAAGAGGAGGTGCCTTTTCAATGACCATAAATAAATCGTAGAGTCAAATGTTACAAAAAGTAGGAGTTTTTCTAAAAGAACCAGTATTTTGTCATGGACAGGTGAATTGGTTAAAAATTCTAAAAAATTGTTTACTAGAAATGTTGTATATAAGGGAGTTTTATCAAAATAATTTAATAAACATGTTTTCAAATAAAAACCTTTGTATATAAATCCTATATATAAATACATTTTTTGTCGTATTTTGTACTCTTAATGATTCCTTCCCGTCGTAGGACGGGGTTTTATACTAGTATTATATAATATACTAATAGTATAATAATATACTCTCTGTGCGTGGAGCACTTAAACAGATGTTGAAGCCACCGCAACAGAGGATTCAGCATGAGGTTTTATATGAGTAGGCCATAAATAGAACCCTGCGCATAGCCTTGGACAACATCTTTCCCTACTGTTTGGTTTACACCTATTACTCATGCTTGAGAAAATGGGAGAGAAATAGCTCTCCCAAAGCTTAACATACCGATACTTTACTTTTCCTAACCTACCTAACACTATTTCCCAGCATAGATAGTCAAAAGCACCCATAAAATCAATAAATAACCCCAAAACATATTTGTAGCTACTCTCATTTAAGGTACTTCTAACATAAAGACAGGCATTTTTGACGCTCTTCCCTTTTCGAAACTAGAATTGTCTCTCAAAAATCTGCGCATTCTCGTACTCCTGGGGCCGTTCCACTAAGACCCTCTCCATTATTTACTCAGTATTATATTAATTAATATTTTTTTTATAAAATAAAAGCTCACAAAAAATCATTCAACTTTTGAGAATTGCAGGTACTTAAATATTTATTTACTCAATCAAGCCTAAAATGCTAGACCAATTTTGATCAAATTTGTTATTAAAAACGAAACCAAACGAAGTCTAACTGAAGACAAACGAACAAAATCGAAAATGAACGAAGTCATTCAAAGACAAACGATGCCGTACATAAATGAACCGAAGAGTAAAATTAACATATTAGAGCAAACTTTACCAAAAAGCTAATTCACTGTAACTTTTTTTGAAAAAGTTGAATATGAACTTAAATATGAATTTATGAACTTTTCTATACTCTATACTCTATACTATTATATAAAGGAGTAAAACTTTGCTGACATGTGGAGGGTAAACTATTGCACCACTGGATAGATTTCGATAAAGGTTTCACTAACAGGACCTTTGACCTTTCTGTGCGGACAATGGCTATGTTATACCGCGTTATATAACATAAACAATTTTTATATTAAATGTTATCACAAAATAAAAAAAAAATTAAGACTTTATAATTTCTGGGAAATTAACTATTGTAAAAATTGGTACACTGAGAAAAAAAACATACTTTAAAATTAAACAAAAATTTTTAAAATATCAATTTAACGCCTTTGCGTTTCTACAAAACAAAATTTAAAACAATTGTGTTTAAATTTCAACTATACACTCCTTTCAATTTTTTTTCATTCATTATTTCTTTGAAACTTTCTTTGACATTTTTTGAATTTTGAATTTTCATTGGTTTGAAAAATATCGAACATAAAATAAAATAAAAACTAATTCAGTTTTTCAATATTGAAACATTTAAAATGCAAACTTCATTGAAAGGAGTTGAGATTCGGTATTCGGAGGGTCCCAAGGGTCGCTGATTCTGTCATCAAAAACTCGGAAAAAATTAAAAAATGGCATCGAAAAAATTATGCTTTAAAACATTTGTTTTAAATTTAAAAATTTTTGTTTTAAATTTGTTTTCTTATTTAAAAACATTGTTTTAAAAACAAAAACCCTTGTTTTAAATTTAACTTGAAGAACAGTTGTGTTTGATTTAAATGATTTTGTTTCAAGCTCTATTTCAAAAACAAATTCGTTTAAAATGAACACAATTTCATTTAATTTTAACACATATTTCCCTCAGTGTAGGTTTCAGACCCGGGTGAGACCGAGTTCATCAGCTAGTATTTTATAAAAAAACAAATTCTTAAAGTTTTGGGGGTGATGATGATGATGACAAAGATGGAATCGGAGGTTAAAAGTAATTCCCCCACAGTTGACATGCCTGCTTATCACTAAGTGAGTAACGAGTACTTCGCACTTTATAAAAGTAATGTACATTTCGCACTCTTTAAGTTAAGGCGCAAAATCAACACAGAGTGCAAAGTCGAGACACACACCAGACAATTTAGCGACCAAGCTACATTTCACTCAAAAATAAAAACAAAAATATTAATTTGCATGCCTGGAATTGAACACATAATCATCATATTGATATGCAGAAGCTCTAGCCACTGAGCTATCAATATCATACTGCTTTGTTGAGAATTTTGCAGTGTTGAGAACTTTGTAATACTGCAAAATGCTGTATTTGTTATACTTTTGAGGTCAACATTTTTGAGAAAAGAACACGATTTATTTTTAAATTAACATTTTCTGTTAAGTTTTTATTTTAACTTTCAAAATTTTAGCCCAATAGTTTGGGAGTTTTAGACCACCATGCAGGCAACTATCAAAACATGTACAACTCGGAAAATATGATGATTTTTGAAAAATATTTGTAGTTGTAAGGAGACCACGCACATTTTTTAGTAGTGGGGGACAGTAACTCTACCAACCAAATTACGAAGTTTCATTAAAATACAACATTAACCGTCACATATATAGTTATATGTAGGAATGTGGCTAAACCTTCTCGTACTAGAAAAAAATCAACTGCCAAAATTTCAGCTCAATCGACTCAGTAGTTTTGGAGTATATCAGACACAAAAAAATACAGACACAGTGTTTTGCCTTTTAAATATATAGATTTACTTATGCCATTAACTTTCGTTATCGAAGTCACATAAAAATATTTATCTCACTTGATTCTTGCTACTTGAGAGCAAAAATATTGCAAGCAAGAATGACAACGCTGCTGTCTCATGAGAACTTGTAGTTTGATATGCTCGACTGTTTCCAACAAATTTACTCTGCACTCATATCTAAACTTATACAAACAAAAACAACAACAACTACAACTAGAAGCACAACTTTCATACCAAAGGATTATCCGGTCATCATGACTTAATTATTTAGTGACAGCAAGCGATGGTATGTTCGAATGGATTGCTTAATATATGCAAGACGATCGACTGTATTCTATAAATGTACAACCTGCTCAGCATTCGAATTCTCTCAAATGAAGTCATGTATTCTGTTTTTTGGTTTCTGCATTAATTTTTATATATTTTTTTTTTTTGTTTCAAGCTTTGGTCTGCTTGGTAGCATAATTTTTTGAAAGCTTTTTATATTATTTCATTAGGTAGAGTTGTGCTTGGAAGTGCATGCAATAAAATTTGCATTTGACGTTGCCACCATTTTCAATTTTTTTGTTTTATTTTTATGCTGACTTATGCATTATCCAGCAAGATGCTCTGCTTCGCTGAGCGTGCAATAAATTGTTAAATTGAATTTTGATACATTTCGCGCCAAAATTAATGGAAACTTCGCTTTCATATCCATTCATAGCCATGCCTTTTATGTGCACTTGAGTGCACAGCGACGCATGCATGCTTGATTTGTTACAAACAAACGAACGGTATTTAAAAATGTGAAATATAGCAAATTTTAAATTATGCATGATTTCGAAAATGTAATTTTAAGTATTTGAGTAGAGCTCTTTTGAGCTTTTGACATTTATAAAAGTTTAAAATCATAAATTAAAGTATTGATTTAACTAACTCTGACGATGTAAAGAGCAAAAGTAAGCAGCTGACAAAAAATCATTTCGCAATAAGTTAATCGACCCATGGGAGCAAAGACATAAACTTACAAATGTAAGTATATGTCTGAGTACCTCTATCTGCGGTACTGAGAACGGCAGCTCTAAGGATAGCTTTCTCAAGTATTGTTAGGTTTCTGAGTTCTCGGTTTAAGTCATGAGTGGAACCATTAGAATCAATCTTCTAGCACAAGAGCAGAGGGAACTGAAGAGGGAACGGAAGAAGAACAACAAAACCGAAAAAATTACAAAACAGAAGGTAAAGCAAAAGGCAGGTGGACGGCAAACATCATTCTCCATCTTAACAGGTGGTATAACCGAGCATTCGGCGAGAAGAACTTCTTAGTAACGCAGTTTTTGACAGGCCACGGGTACTTTTGAAAGTACCTCCACAAAATGGGAAAAGTAGAAATACCGCATTATAATTGGCAACGGAGAGCTCATTATCTTGCAGCACACCTCTTCTAATATGCACGGTGTCAATCGGATCGTAACGCTCTTTTAGAAGTGGTCGGTACTTTTAATGTAGATTGCGTGCTTGACATAGATTGCGTCAGCAGCGATGAAAACTGAAAATATGTAGAACGATTTGTAGAAACATTCATTGAAAAAAGAAATGTGAGCTAGAAGCTACTGAGCTACCAGGTTAAAACAAAACATGCGAAGCGTGGACGTGGAACAATGTAATGAAAGCTTAACATTCGTTAAAGTAATGCTTCGAGAGGGCTGTTTCTAGATGATGGGAGCTCAACATACGACACAGTTTGTGAAGACAATTGTTACGATACCGTAGGTATTTTTTACCGCCTCTCGCATACAGCGTGCGCATCACCGCTGGACGTAGCAATTGCTACGACCTAAAAACTTGCCGTCTACAAATAAAGAGGGCTATCTGAGCCAGCAAGGAGTCTTGCTTCAGCAAGCTACGAGACAACGCATACATCGATCCCTGGGGCAAGGCGTACAAGGTAGTCATGAACAGATTGTGAGAACCTAGATCAATACAGGCTGCGGATCCTGCTCTCACGTACAACGTGGTTTCTGCACTTATTCCTTCTCAGGGAAATCAAGTGCATGCTTATAGTATACCTAAAGACATGGGTGATATCCTTTCAGTAACGATAAATGAAGTCCTGCTGACTTTGCAAAAATTCTCCAACACCAAGACAGCTGGGCTTAACGATATAGCAAAATTTGCAATAAAAACTGCCATACGTGCAGATCCCAGCCTGAAATACCAAAGATTGGTATAAAACCAGGGAAGCAAACGGATCAGTCTTCGTCATACAGACCCCTGTGTATGCTCGACTCACTAGAAGAAATACTAGACAGTATCATCATTAGAAGACTTCAAGATACCTTGGATAGACCAAGTGGCTTATCCATGAAGCAATTCGAATTCCGAAAAGGAAAATTCACGGGGTGATGACGATTTATTGCGATGCGATAAGTGAAATAAGGTGGAGGGTAGCGATAAACAATATTACGCTGTGGTTATGCTCGACATCAAAAACACCTTCAATTCGGTGAGCTGCTCACAAATATAACAAGCTCTAGGCAGGTACCATTTACATTAATCTATCGACAATTACCTTCAAGACATATAGCTGCTTGACGACAACGACGCGTCGGTCGGGCGTAAAACGCTACAAGGTCTCCAGAGGTGTTCCACAAGGATCTGTGTTAGGGCTAACTTTATGGAACGTCATGTATGACGACGTTTTTGACATTGATTTGTCTGTCAATACCACTTTTGTAGCAAAACATCTGTACACGCAGAAGCATGTTGCAGCGAAGCCATAGCGAGAAAAGCAACGTGTCTGCGAAGTATTCGAGTCTCAGCAGATTGAGAATTGCAAGTGCGTTTCACTCGGTTCCAACCTAGGAAATTGGAGTTATATCGGCAATGCCAACGATAGACATACTGGCGTACGAGTACAAACTCAAGCGTTGCTATCAGGCTGGCGCAAATCTATCAAAGACTGATGAAATACGACGGAGCATTGAATCTTGGAAGCGTCGCTGGGAGCACTCACAAAAGTGGAGATGGACTTCTTATCGCTGATATAGAAACATGCACTAGCTCCAAATATGGCAAACTGAACGACAACGTTCCACAGCTTTTAAGTGAGCATGGCTGCTTCAAGGAGTACCTTCATCACTTCAAACACGAAGAAAACCCGTTCTGCACGAAATATCCTCAAGAGATTGAAGATGCTCGGCATGTTTAAATCAGCTGCCTTCGCTTCTTTGCAGAAAGAGCTGAGACACGATGAATCACATGTGCGACACAGAATTCTATCGAATACCAGAGGCCCTAGACAAAACCGTAGAAAGCTTATTGTCAATGTGGTTTGATCAATACTCCTGTACGCAGCCCCCATATGGGCTGAGGCTACCAAATCTAGCTCCTATTTATGAAGCATAGATTCGGTTTATCGCAACTGCGCACTTATGAGTATGCTTTGCATTCCGAACTGTCTCTTTAGAAGCAGCGCTTGTTTGTGGTGGGAACTCCCCCTCTAGATCTTCTCACGACTGAGAGTGTGATATATGGCTCGGTCCCAAGCGATTTGCCTTATTCCTCAAAACGTAGGATAACACGTGACCGCAGTGTGGCAATGTGGCAGATGCGCTGGATGGTAGCACACAAGGGACGATAGACGTAACGCCTTATTCCAAATTTGGAACCATGGCTGAATAGGCGACATGGCGAGATAGACTACTACCTCATTTAAATACTAACTGGGCACTGGTGCTTTAAATTGTACCTACATTGATTCAAGCACGAAGAAAATCCTTTCTGCAAAATGCAAATGAACGGCTGCAAATGAACGGCTGCAAATGAAAGACTTGCGCCGAGTAAAAACACTTCGCACCGCCATAAGAAGTATAGAGGAGTAAACAATACTCAACCTTGGCAGGGTGTTTGAAAATAAAAGTTCATCTTGCTAGGGACCGTAGTCAACGTTGCGTTTGCGTCATCCCCTCACAAGAAGAGACCGCAGGCGTCAGATCATGCGCGCCTACCCTACGTCTAGGGACCATCTCCCGAAACGGTCTCCCCCGTAGAAACAACATTCTTAATTAAAAAAAAGGAGAGCAACCAATCAGCATGGCTGCTTAACTAGTTGACGGTAGTTCTTTGTTAGAGATTAGTATTGGGTGTCTGCACCAGAGTGTAATTATCCTACACGGAAAATAGAACGGGTACATAGAAGTATGACAATACTAACTGATATGACAATACTGCTGATAGTGAGCAATAGCTGCTCAATTCTCCTTCCGAAGCAATACTAAACGGTGGTTTCGGGGGCATATAAGGGTCAGGTGGAGAGGTGTTTTTAGTGGATTAAAGTCCCGCACTCAGGCTTTCGATGCTTTTCACCTCATGGGAGGGAAAAACATGTGCGACACACCCCAGAAATGAAAAGCGTTTCATGCAGCAGCTGCAAAAATCATGATTGAGCTGCGCCGCATTGAACGGGCGCGAAACACCGAGGTCATGATCCTACGCATTACGGGTGCAATCAACGACAGTCCCTCTTTTCTCATGAAATACAACCGACAACATCGGTCATCATGTTGTACAAACCGAACCGCTTATCTTATTGATAACAATTACGATTGAGAATAAATGCTCTGACGGCCTCCCGAAAAAATACCTAACGGTGGTTCCTGGAGGGTCCAACAACCCCGCGACTTGGGAAGCGTTTAGCATGTTTAAATCTCGCAATGACGAAGGCTTTCGATGCTTTTACTCCTCCGTTAAAAACATCAGATCAACATCAACATCAACATCAACATCAACATCAACATCAACATCAACATCAACATCAACATCAACATCAACATCAACATCAACATCAACATCAACATCAACATCAACATCAACATCAACATCAACATCAACATCAACATCAACATCAACATCAACATCAACATCAACATCAACATCAACATCAACATCAACATCAACATCAACATCAACATCAACATCAACATCAACATCAACATCAACATCAACATCAACATCAACATCAACATCAACATCAACATCAACATCAACATCAACATCAACATCAACATCAACATCAACATCAACATCAACATCAACATCAACATCAACATCAACATCAACATCAACATCAACATCAACATCAACATCAACATCAACATCAACATCAACATCAACATCAACATCAACATCAACATCAACATCAACATCAACATCAACATCAACATCAACATCAACATCAACATCAACATCAACATCAACATCAACATCAACATCAACATCAACATCAACATCAACATCAACATCAACATCAACATCAACATCAACATCAACATCAACATCAACATCAACATCAACATCAACATCAACATCAACATCAACATCAACATCAACATCAACATCAACATCAACATCAACATCAACATCAACATCAACATCAACATCAACATCAACATCAACATCAACATCAACATCAACATCAACATCAACATCAACATCAACATCAACATCAACATCAACATCAACATCAACATCAACATCAACATCAACATCAACATCAACATCAACATCAACATCAACATCAACATCAACATCAACATCAACATCAACATCAACATCAACATCAACATCAACATCAACATCAACATCAACATCAACATCAACATCAACAGCAACATCAACATCAACATCAACATCAACATCAACATCAACATCAACATCAACATCAACATCAACATCAACATCAACATCAACATCAACATCAACATCAACATCAACATCAACATCAACATCAACATCAACATCAACATCAACATCAACATCAACATCAACATCAACATCAACATCAACATCAACATCAACATCAACATCAACATCAACATCAACATCAACATCAACATCAACATCAACATCAACATCAACATCAACATCAACATCAACATCAACATCAACATCAACATCAACATCAACATCAACATCAACATCAACATCAACATCAACATCAACATCAACATCAACATCAACATTAACATTAACATTAACATCAACATCAACATCAACATCATCATCATCAACATCATCATCATCAACATCAACATCATCAACATCAACATCAACATCAACATCAACATCAACATCAACATCAACATCAACATCAACATCAACATCAACATCAACATCAACATCAACATCAACATCAACATCAACATCAACATCAACATCAACATCATCATCATCAACATCAACATCATCAACATCAACATCAACATCAACATCAACATCAACATCAACAACAACATCAACATCAACATCAAAATCAACATCAACATCAACATCAACATCAACATCAACATCAACATCAACATCAACATCAACATTAACATTAACATCAACATCAACATCAACATCATCATCATCAACATCATCATCATCAACATCAACATCATCAACATCAACATCAACATCATCAACATCAACATCAACATCAACATCAACATCAACATCAACATCAACATCAACATCAACATCAACATCAACATCAACATCATCATCAACATCAACATCAACATCAACATCAATATCAACATCAACAACATCAACTTCAACAACATAAACATCATTAACATCAAAATCAACATCAATATCAATATCAACATCAACTTCAACAACATAAACATCATCAACATCAAAATCAACATCAAGCCAAATCTACACTCAGAAAAAAGTGTCTCGGAATATGATAAAAAAGGCATCATATTTAGAGAAAAATGGTATAGACTTTGCTCCAGAGAATGCTATTCTCTAATTGCGATACTAAAAATTCTCTAAAAATGGTAAAAAGCTTCCATGAAATAGAAAAATATATCGTTTTTAGAAAAAATACTTTTCATTTTTGAGAAAATATTTGTTTTTATTGAATAAAATACTTCTCATAGTGAATTTTTTATCAAAATATAAGAAAAGTTTTTCATTTTGAATAAAATTTCTCCATAAATGAGAAATTTTTTGTGCGAGAAAAATACTTATCATTATTAGAGACATTCAAATATTTTCATTTCCTAGAAGTAAAGATATATATCTTCGAAAATGTGAAAATTTATTCTATTTGAAGAAAATTTTATTTAAAAAAGAGAAAATTGCTATTATTAAAAACAGAGAAATTTTTTACCAGAGCACGGTATGTGTTTTTTCTCAGTGTACAGAATCATCCATTCCGATATACAGGAAAAAGCGTTCACAGGAAGATTCGGTGGACGATCATAAATTAAAAGGAAACAGGTTAATTGGAAACGACAACCCATGTGTTGAACATAATCAAATAAGGTATTTGTAATAGACCAAATGGCCCCTACGGAAGCACTTTAACGTTAGACGACCCTTCTAACCTAACCTAACTTAATTGGTCGCAAGAATACAATTTGGTTTTTGAAAAACCAAATCGACTTTCACCGATTAAATAATAATATTCGCGAAAAATTCACAGTTTAACTAGATGTTTTGTACAGATTTTCAAACAAACTGATCACTTCACTTGTTAATTTGATCGAAGTAGCGATTCGAAAGCGATCTGATCGCTAACAAGGGTTTCACCCTTGGAAACATTTTAACATTAACTTTCAGGAGGGGCGTTTATGCACGTGCGGGGCCGTGGATATGAGTTTTCTGTAAAATCGCAATACTATATATATGAACTTGTTTATTTAGCAAATGCAATTATTGTTTTTTTTTTTTTTGAGAAACTTAAACCATATTTTAAATTCGTGAAGTTATTAATCACGACTAAAAAGGAAAGCAAAATCAATTGAAAATAGCAAAGTTTAAGCAAAAATAACAAACTAAATTTTAAAACAAATAATAAAAAACCATGAGTATTAACCTGCCTGTATCCTGAAATTGTTCCATAAAATCCTTGCCGGTTATGTCGACCAATGAATTAGGATCCATATTTGACAAAGATTCCAAATCCTGTTCATTTATAGCCGAGCCATTGCATAAATCATCTTGTAGCTGATCAACAATACGATCAATACGTTCCGTCTCAGCAGCAGCATCTGTAGTATCCGAATTACTGGAGATGGAGACATACTGAGTGGGCTGTAAGAAGAAAAACGTAATTATTATACATTTGTTTTAGGCGAAATGTGAATTGTTAGTTATTAAGTTTTGTAGGAAATTTTTACTTTTTAATACATAAAGCTGAAACGAGACAATATGACGATATGACAGGTCTAAAAATTTATTCAAAGAGTTAGCAAAATTAGTACAAATTCTTTTAGTTCCACAAATCATTACTGTTAGTAGTACTAAAAACAAGAATTTCAACAAACCATATTTGTAGAACGAGTGTAGATGGACGTAACTATTTGAGAGTGAAAATACAAACGTTTAAAGTGAAAGCTAGTACAGGCAAAGGATCACAGGACAAGAAATGTTTATTGGTTATGAGTTTCTTTTTATTTTTAACCAAAAATGATCTGGCAGAAAAATCACTGTAAAATAATATTAATTTACAATTTCCGAACATCGTATGTATTGGTGATATTTTGAGATAAGATACAATTTTTCAATAAAATTATATTTTCATTTATGGACGATGACTTTGTCAATTTTGTTCAATATTGTTTGAAAAATTAATTCCAACTTTTTGCACGCTTTAAAATTGGCTTCTAAACAAAAACCTAACTCATCCATTCGACTTTTTTTATAATAAAAGCATTCCTATTGCGCCAGTTATTTATTAAAAAATATTTTGTAAATTGTTAAATTAAATTGAAAAAATCCTGTTATAAAATTGTTACAAAAATTGTATTACTTAAATATAAAAGCAGCGTAAAAATTTCAAAATGAGCAAAACCTTCATGAAAGCCGCTTTCATCTTCTTACATTCATCGCCTTATTATGCTTCCACCCTCAAGAAAGCCAACGGCATAAATAAAACAACGGCAACAGCACATCAGCTGTCAAAGGCGCAAAAAAGTGCCGCTGGTGCATCAAAGCAAAAGTCAAAGTTGAAAAATTGCTTTGCAAACGTCTTAACAATAAAGCAGCAAGTAACTCAGCTTCAAGGTCAAGATTTTGGTTAAAGGCAAATAATTGAGTTAGAGCTATAATAGAAGGGCACAAAATTAGCATTTATTTTGAGATAAAAAGCACATATTTCCTCAGAATCCTTACCAGCGCGCAAAGAATCGTTACTTTAAAATCATGGTATGACAATAAAAGGTAAAATTATATTTTAATAAGGGTTTTCCTAAAGGTCAAAGTTAAGTAAAAAACAAATTTTCCAAACCATACAGCTTGTAGCTATATTTAAGATAATTTTAGATTCAAGCCAAAATTTTGTTTTTTCTCTTCTTTGCTCTTTTCGGTCTGAATACCAAAATTTCTATTCAATATACTTAATTCTAAAAATATTCACAACTTCTGTGGGTTCTTTTGCAGTTCACTTGTTGGCAAAGCTTTGTGGCGCTTGTTTCTCTTAGCTTATTTTAATTAATAGATAATTTGGTAATATTTTTGTTTTAACGAAGCAACTTATTATAATTTCTATTTTAGCCCCATGTCTGGTTTTGAGATTTTCAACACAAAGTCAAGCCAACTTTTTACCGTTAGCTAAGCGAACACCAACCAAGCACCCCCATAAAAACTTTTGCCTCTTGCATTGTAGTTAACGCCGCTTTGTTTGTTTTGTAGAGCATTTCCAACTTCCGGTTTTTGGCAGACAATTTTCTAAGCACGCATAAAAGTTTTTCATTTCATTTCATTTTACAGTGACTCAAAAACAAAGCTTTGCTGCATTGCTTGGCACAATTTACAAAAACAAAAAACAAAAACACAAAAAACTTAAGATGTGCCAAAAAAACACAAAAACCTTAAGCTGTAGCAAAACTTGATCCTTATATTACCGGCAATTATGCTTTGGTTTGAAAACTATATAAATAAAGACTGCCTTTAGAAGGATATAAAAACAAACAAACAAACAAACAAGCAAAGACACCAACGCTTTGGCATGTTCAATGCTCAATTCTCAATTGCATACTTTTAGGCAGCAATAAAAAAGTTAAACTTCAAAGAAATCCTACTAGTATTGCTTAAGGATTTTTGCTTTTACAAAAACTGAAATGATTTGAATAATTTTACTCTGCTGGGAAAAGCTTCAAAAATCTTTTGTAGCAATTTTTGCTCAAAGTTTATATGTTATGATGGTAGTGCAGAAATAAAAAGCTTGTTGTATCCTTTTTATCTTAAATCCCTTAAGGTAAGTTTTTTATTTTTACTTTAATTAAATATTTTAAGTCTTTTGTTGAACCTTCAAGCAATGAGTGTTTGTCTGGTTGTAGAAACTTTTTTTGTTGTGTCATTTAATACATAAACGTCAAATCCCCAATCCTGTTGTTCGATTTTGATAAAACTTTACATAAGTACTAGTTTTGGCAGTGTTCCTTAACGAAGGCAAGGAAAAAATTCCAAAACGAATGGAAGCTTAGAAATATATTTTTTAAACAATTACTGACATTTTTCGATTATATATTATCATATCAATATGTTTTAGTACACTGAATCAAAAAAGTACGCAAAATAAAAAAACATAAGAACACGAATATTTCATAACCCTAGTGATTTGCGACTTGTCTGATAGTCAAGATGCCCTTAAATCTCTGAAATCACCCATTATCAAATCCAAGGTAGTGTTAGAGACTGTTACTGTTCTCAACGACCACGCTGTACACAATAACAAAATGACCCCACAGTGGATTTCTGCCCACCATTCACGAACTGGAAACATTCTTTACTATGAGTAAGAAACTCTTCAAACAGCACGTCAAAATAATCTCATTCCGTGAATCTGAAGATTATTGGAAGAACTCTTAAGGAAACATTTGACCTCAACTAATATTCCCAGAACTATCACCTAAAAAATCTAATTTCCTTTTTAACATAGTTAACATGTACTAGGCTAATCAAAACTTAGTGTTTATTCAAGAGGGAACATGAATCATACATAATTTTTATACCCTAAACCTGAAAGGTCAGGGTATATTAACTTTGTGCAAACGTTTGTAACGCATAGAACGAAGCGAGTCCGGTATAGAAAAATATATATATTCTTGATCAGCGTCACCACGTGAGTCGAGCTATCCATGTCCGTCCGTCCGTCCGTCCGTCTGTGTGTTGTTCGTATACACAGGATAAGAAGAAGGAGTTGAGATAATTGAATGAAACTTGGTGCACATAGTCACATGGACCCAAGGATCTGCACTATTGAATATTTTTGAAATCCGTCCACAGACACGCCTACCTCCCATACAACGCGATAATTGAAAACTGCATAACTCAGCTCATAGTTAACCTACAACAACAAAATTTGATATGTATGTGTTTTATACCAACACAAAGATGTCTTCGAAAAATGGGTGTCGTTCGCTCAAGGACACGCCCACCTCCCATACAACCCAAAAATTGAAAATGCAATAAATAAGCCTGTGTTTAACCTAAAGAGCTAAAATTTGGCACATATGTTTTTTATGACAAGACAAAGATGGTTTTGGAAAACGGACGTCATCCGCCTATGGACACGCCTACCTCCCATACAACCCAAAAATTGAAAACGCAATAAATAAGCCTGTGTTTAACCTACAGAGCTAAAATTTGGCACATATGTTTATTATGACAAAACAAAGACGTTTTTGAAAAATGGACGTCATCCGCCTACGGACACGTCTACCTCCCATACAACCCAAAAAGTTTAAAACTCAATAAATAAGGTTTTGTTTGTCATAGAGAAATTAAATTTGGTATGTATGTATTTTATACCAAAACTAAGGTGTGTTCAAAAATTGGGAGTAGTCCGTCCATGAACACGCCCACCTCCCATAGTGAAAGCATAATAAAGGCATTAACTGTGAGCTACAGGAATAAAACTTGGTATGTGTACATTTTTCTTCAACATTTAAATGCATATAAAATATAGGCTTCATCCGCCCTTGGAGACGCCCATTTACAATAAAAATTTTTTGTTTTTGAAAAGTGGGTTTAGGGTATTTCATAGTCGGCCTAGACCGACTTTAGACTTTCTTTACTTGTTTTGAATAAAATTCATGCACAAATACGATGTGAACAAGAAAAATTAATTTTATAAGTGATCAAAATTCATGAATCTCATGTACATATACAAGAAAAACATGAAATACTTTACGAGTTTAGTGATTGAAATTCATTTAATCCATGTACAAATTCAAGGACAGCAAAACAATACTTTTACAATGTACTTTATGGATTTAGACGGGTCGGTTTTCGCCCAAAAAAAAAACAAAAAAAACTGATTAGCTGGGTTAAAATCTTATATATAAAATCAAATGTTTGTCCTCCTGTCTGTCTGTCTGTCTGTCTGTTCCGTATAGGCTCGCGCACCGCTTTTCCGATAGAGCTGAAATTTGAACAACGAGTACCTCTCATAGGGAGAAAGAACATAGGTGCTGTAAAAAAGTGGGCGGAAGTATGTGGGCGTGGCACTTTATAATAACTTCTAAACGCCTGGACCGATTTCAATGAAATTTGCATGAAGGTTCAACTGCACCAAAGATAAAGCATAGGCAAAAAAGTGGGCGGAAGTATGTGGGCGTTGCGCTCTATATAACTTCTAAACGCCTGAATCGATTTCAATGAAATTTTGTATGGAGGTTCAACTGCTCCCAAAATAAAAGATAGGCTATAAAATCTTACAAAGACTTCCGCAAGAGGGCGCTTTAAGTAGTGCGTTTTAAAGACTCAATAACTCCTAACCTCCTGAACCGGTTTAAATTAAATTTGGTATGAAGGTTCAACTGCGCCCAAGATAAAATATAGGTTATAAAAAATTCCAAAGACTTCCGCAAGAGGGTGCTTTAATTAGTGCGTGTTAAAGCCATTATTACTCCTATACACCTGTACCGATTTTAATGAAATTTGGTACGAACGTTCAACTCTACCCAAGATAAAATATAAAATATAAAAAATTCCAAAGACTTCCGCAAGAAGGTGCTTTAAGTAGTGCATTGTTAAGACTCAATAACTCCTAAATAACTTGACCGATTTTATTAAAATTTGGCACGTGAAATAACTTGACCCTGCAACAGAATTGAGGCTATTTAAATTTCAGAAAACTTCCGTGACAGGGCACTTTATTCAATCAACTATGTTTGGCTCATTCACGTCAAAACGGATGAACCGATTTTGATGAAACTTGGCAAGCATTTGTATCTGTTACTTAAATAGATACTATGCTTTTAAAAGTTCTTGCGACAAAAATCAAGGAATGAGCCGTAGGAAAACGAAGTCAAGAACCAAAGACGAAAGAAAAAAAAAGTTAAACGAACACGAGCAGAAGATATATCAAGATGATAAACATCAACCGAACAGTATCGACCAAAACCGAAGTTGAACGAAGACAATCTAAAAATCGAATCGATGCTTATAGGATTTTTTAAAATTGGAATTTTTTTTAAATAAAATTCCATATTAAATGCACGCTAAGAAAAACTTTAAGAGCATTTTTCTCGAAATGACTTTTCAAACTGCACTCAGAAAAAAATTTCTCGGAATATGATAAAAAAGGCATCATATTAAGAGAAAAATGGTTAAGACTTTGCTCCAGAGAATGCCTTTCTCTAAATGCGATCTTAAAAATTCTCTTAAAATGATAAAAAAAGTTTATATGAAAAAGAGAACTATATATTTATATCAGTTTTAGAGAAAAAGACTAAAAAGAAAAGAAATATTTCTCATAGTGAATTTTTTATCAAAAAATAGAAAACATTTTTCATTTTAGTAAATTTTTCTCTATACATGAGAATTTTTTTGTGCGAGTAAAATAATTATCAATATAAGAGGCATTGAAATATTTCCATTTTTTAAGAAGTGAAGAAATACTTCTTCGAAAATGTGAAAATTTATTCTAATCGAAGAAAATTTTATTTGAAAAAGAGAAAATTGCTATTATCGAAAATAGAGAAATTTTTCACCTGAGAAAGATATGTGTGGGTGTATAAGTTTCAATAAGAAAACAAATTTATTTTTGAATTGCTGGTTACATCTATTCGAGGCTAAGAGTTATTTATATGCAATTAGTTTAGTTTAATTGCAATCAGCCCAATCATGAAATAATTTCTCCCGGGAGTTGTAAGTGGGAGTTTCCAGTTGAAAGATAGCAGATAAAGATATCCCATTTTTTTATTTTACACTCATGAATTGGCGGTTGATGAACAAAATTGCATTTAAAATTTCCAAAAAGTATTTTAACTTTATCTTAAGAACGGAAACTCCCATTTACAACTTCCGAGAGAAAATGTTTCATGATTGGACTGAATAAGTTTAGTACTTCCATAGATTGGGCAAAGAAACGAGGCATTGAAACCGATCATATAATTCTAGAGCGTTTGAGATGCTTTCGGTCTAACAAAGAAAATACGCAATTTTTCGAAAAATTATTGTTTATTCTTCCACATAGTCCTCTTTCACCTCGATACTTTGCAACAATTTGCTAATATTGCCCTGCCCTTTGAATAGTAACATTTCTCAAGATCTCCGAAATTCGCTTCAGTTTCAAATTTGATCTCTTCACTCGTCTCAAATCTCCTTCCCAACAGCTTTTTAAATTTGGAAATAGATAATTGTTGCTTGGGGCCAAATCTGAAAAATATTGGGGATGAGGAAGTAGTTTTCAGTGTAACTCGTACAGTTTGGCAATGGTTTCGATCGCTGTGGGATTTGAAGTATTGTTTTGCAAGAAGATGATTTTTTTTTCGATAAATGGGGCTGTTGGTCTGCGATTTAATTCTTCACTTGGTTCAATAATTTGCAGTAATAATCGCTGTTGTTTACTATTACTTTTCTCAAATAGTCGCTGAAATAAATACCACTTAAATCCGGCCGACATATTTCCGTCAGGTTGTTGAGTCTTCGATCGCTTTAAAGCACTTCCACTGGTACCTGCCCACTCTTTTGCTGATTCTTTCGATTCTTGGGTAAAGTGGTGGATCCATGTTTCATCCGTGATCACTATTTTTCGCAAAAAAAAATCAGTTGGACTTTGGTTAAGCATGACCGAACGTTTTTGGAAAGTTCAAACACGTTCATGTTTTTGGTTGACTGTTCAACAAACGCGGCACCCATTTAACAGTCAGTTATCTCATAACCAAATGTTCATGCAAAATTAAAACCACAGACCCACTTAATATGACGACGAATGTAGCTATATCACGAACTTTCACTTTCGGATTGTTCAATACGAAAAAAAATTTACTGGTAATTTTAAACACGCAAATTTATATATATTTTTTCTTGACTGAAAAAAAATTTATTTTGCAATTCTAGTTCGTGTCTTATTTCCGAATATTATGTGAAATATTATACATATTAACAGCCTATCTACTCATCCGAAAATATGGTTAATCCGAATCGGGGTGTACAATCATTAATTCGGATTGGCAAGCTGTCACTGTACTTCAAAGGAAAATAAATACGTTTTAGAATAAATATTTGTTCTTATAAACTTGTATTGCATTTTACTACGATATTTAATAGGTTTTTTGTGGTGTTATAAAGGACTAACCTAATCGCAGGACTGGTCTTGAACGTCAATAATTTTATACATACTCTTAAGATACTCCCAGTCAACGACGGTCGAAGAACGGGTATGCTAATTAATTTAAACAAGAAAACTCCACAAAAAACAACACAAAATTTCTGAGAAATTTACAGAAGTATTTTTTTTTTTCTACAACACATGTACACATATTAGTTTTTACTTTCAAATCATTCTACTTTCCTCATACCTTCAAATTTTAAATCCTTCTTAGCGTAATAATTTTAAACGATTTAAGCACTGATGATAAGCTTTATTTGTTTAAATTAGCAGATTCTTTTGGTAATCTTGTTAATTAAAAACAATTGGTGGCTAAATTAAAAAAATGGCATTTTCTATTTTATTTTTTCAAAGCTTAATAAGTTTATTGATATTTTAGTTGGAAGAAAATTTAAAGAATTCATACTACAACTGAACTTTTTTGACCATATTTTGTTGATTAATATTTTGCGGTTTTTTTTTAATAGAGCAAGAAAGTACTCGTAAAAGAATTTATAGAAATATTGGAAGCTTTGAAAAAGTTGAACTCACGTTTGCAAATGATATATTATGGTTATATGTCAAAATATAAAGTAAATGTTTGCATCTGATAGTATTAAACTGATTAGAGTAGAGACTTCGGGCAATGTGATGTAGGTATTTTTAAATATATTATTACTAGTAACTTTTATAACTTAGTTTATAATGTTTTAGTACACAGTTTATTCTTTGATGCATTTTGCAGTGTTGTACAACTTTGGAGCTCTATAGCGTAACCCAATTTGGAGCTTATTCAACACAATGAAAAAAAGTCTTGTTACTCTTCTTAATGAAATTGGCGGATAAAGTGATATACCACGTTCGGATAATGTGATATATCATATATACATATATCACATTACCCGAATAGTGTTCAACAGCAGTTTTTATTGTTTTTTCAACTAAAATTAAAAAAAAACATCTTAATGAAAAGAAAAATGTTGTTTTAGTTTTAGTAATGAAGTTGTATTGTAACAAAAAAATAATAAAAAGCATAAAATGAATGCAATAAACAGATATGGTATGAATATATGGTATATCACATTACCCAACTTTGACTATATTACAAAAGCCGAATTCGGTCTTTAAAATAATAAGGTTATTTTTGTAAACATACATTTAGAAAAGAAAAATCTCAACTCAGTTGATGCTAATTTATATCAACAACAACAAATTTATCTATTTCAGCTTACAATTCTTCTTAAGTTATTGTAATTCACTCGCACAGCGGACGTAACAAAAAATATCGACTACACCGATAAAACAATTTTACAGCAATGAGAGGAAAAACAGCTAATGAGAGCACGCATTAAACTGAAGCACGTCTCTTTTTCTTTTGCCGTTATTTTCACATTCTAATTCTTGTCAAAAATTGTGTATTTAACAAAAGATGCAGCTATATCACATTACCCGACCATATCACAATACCCGAAATTAACTTAAAGTATGAAGGAATGTTTAAAATATTTATCTGGAAAATTTAAAAAAACACAAATAAATTTAGTAAATAAGCGATAAACGGGTTAAGCCACTCGTATTTTAAGCAATATATATCATAACATCTACCACTAATTTAGTTAAAATAACGGAATACACCGAATTTTCTGATGCTGAATATACTATATTTGTATATATGTATTATGTAGAAAGCTACATTTGTTAAGATTTGAAAATATGTCATATGAAATGTTTTAAGCACAGAGTTTCAATAGATAAATACATAAGAAAAGAATTAATTATAGATAAAACAATTGTAAAATTATGACAATAAAAAAAATTAAGTACAAAATATTATATAATTAAGAGTATTATTAAAATTAAGGCATAGAAATTACAAAAATTAAGAAAAACATATTGGATTAAAAGTAAGACAATATTTTTCAACGCATATAAATAAAATGTTATAAATTATATAATCTAAATTAAAGAAAAAGTAAATATAAATTACATTAAAAGTATGTAATTAGATAAATAAATTCGTGTAATGATCTGTAAGTTTAAAGAACAACATAAATTTTAAATAGAAAACAAGCAATGACAATGTTTATGAACAGATATAAAACAAATTATTGTAAATAAAATAATCAAAATATATGAATAATTAAAGTAAATCAAATAAATATAAGCTTTTTGTTGAGCTATTGTGAACAATTTAAAAAAAAATTGTATTTAAGTCAGGGACTGAAAATAACTGTTATTTTACAATTTTCGAATGAAAAAGACACAATGAAAAAATTGTCGAAGGACATTTTCAAATATACCATTATGATGCAAATGGCCTCAGCTTCAAGAATATTTAGAGCCTTTTAAATTTTCGACTAATTCTATAAAAGTTAAAAATTAACTGTTATTTTTTGTCTTTTAGTTTTTCCGACAAAAATAAAGGTTACCTTTGACTTTTATTTTATCGATCAAAAATAACAGTTATTTTGTGACTTTTATTTTTTCGGTCAAAAATATCAGGCAACCTGTATTTTTTTAAAGGCCGCTTGTCCGATTAAAAAACTATTGATACCATATGTAAAACGTGATCACCGATGAGACCAAAATAATGGTATCGATAGTTTTTTAGTCAGTAAACTGGCCTTTGAAAAAACACAAATTGCCTGATATTTTTGACCGAAAAAATAAAAGGCAGAAAATAGCTGTTATTTTTGACCGATAAAATAAAAGTCAAAAGTAACTGTTATGTTTGCCCGAAAAAATAAAATGGACAAAATAACTTTTATCATTGTCTGAAAAAATAAAAGTTAAAAATAACAGTTAATATTTGACTTTTTTGATAAAAACCATAACCGGTACGGTCCCTGATTTTAGTACATATGCATAATACAAATTATAAACATTGTGAATGAACAAAAAGTTACATAAAATATTGTTTTTTTTTTTAAGTACAGAGTGTAAATTATAAAAAAATGACAAAACTTAACATTCAAACATTAAAAGTTAAAGCATTGAAAATAATTCAAGAGTAAATATGAAGAACTTATAATTATTATAAAATTGCAAACAAAAAAAATTCATTTCTTAGTAAAATTTTATGGACTGTTAACAAAAATTGGTAAGTACTGAACAAAACAAACGAAAGAAAATTTAAAATTAATGCGATGATTTAAAAATAAATCAAACTATTTTAAAACAAATAGAACACGACAACTCTAGAAGAAATTAAATATTATGAAATCTCTGCAAAATATTTTCAGAAACTACAGCTGAACTTTTGAACATAAAAATAAAAAACATTTCGCTTAAAACATTATGAAAATTTCATGTTAATTCAAAATTTTATAATAAGTAAGTTTGAGAATATTTTTATTTATCAGTATATTTAAAAAATAACGGTGTTTAATACAAAATTTATAAAGTCAGTTAAGCAAAAGAGAGCATTTTATAAAAATAAATTTGAAAAGAGATGAAATTAAAAATTTTAACTTTTTCAACAGATTTGATGGTAAGCTTCGAAGTGATAATGAACACGGTTGCTGTGCTGACAATCGTATGAAATTTCAAATAGTTTTCAAAATTATAAAGTTATACTTATGACAAAATTTTCAGATTAAAATCTAATATAAAAACCTTAAAAAACTGAAGTTTAACGGCTTTGACTGAATTTTCCTCAAAGAGTTTTTTATAAAGCAAATTAAACATATGAAAAGGTACGCATCAGTACTGATATTTTTTTTAAGATAACGAAAATTTTTTATATATTTTTTTTTTCATTTTTGCTCATATTTTTTTATACCATCTGTTTAAATTAAAACTGTTTCAAAGAACCATCAGTTGGTTAGGGTCTCGATAAAAGCCACCAATAGTCAGGGTAAAAGCCTCTTATGAATAAACTAACGGTTTTTTTCAAAAATCATTGTACTTTTAAAATTATATTTATACAAAATACGAATACATGCCGATGTGTTTGTAGGAAAACCTAAGATTGTTAGTGCGTATTATTTTCTAATGGTTAATTTTAAACTATTAAAAAGTGCTTTTAAAAAAAATTTCAGTACTGAAAAAGTTTTTGCAAAAATATATAAACTAAGATGAGCTGTATAAGCAGTTTTATTGAAATACCAACAATTTTAAACATTTATTATTTTATTTTTATTTTTATTTATTCCGACCTATTCAAAGTGGCTTGAAGGAATTTTCAGCGCCGAATAGTTTGTTAAGTTTCTATAGCGTTGCTATGGAAACAGGAGTTATTTAACTAAAAACCAAATAAGTGTAAAGCCATGACACTGACGGTTTTGTTAAGGATTATTAAAAAACTGATTAAGAATAAAATCAACTGTTATTGTAGGTTGTAAAACTTGAAAATTTTATTTCATAACTCTACTTTTTCTAACTCTCTGTAGTCAAAACTGAAATTTAAGCTCATGATTACTAAATAAATCCTCTACCCTCCTCTGCCCACCACTTAAATTTTCTTCATAACATGCTACACATATTCATTGCGTAATTTTTCCAAGAGTAAACTGAAAAAAATAATTTTGCTTTGTATATTTTATGGATTTTGATAATTAAAACAAGAATGAAACTCTGCATCAAAAGATACCAAGTCTTCTTCTAACTTTATCAAAATTAAATTTTATTTGTTTTTTTAACTAACTATGTTTGCTAAAGTCAGTCACAACTTTAAACTGGTTGTGAAGAAAACTTTAAGAAAATGCAATTTTTTTTAAAAAAAAGATTTCAATATCTACTCTATTAACTACTTTTTACTACTTAAAATTTTGATATTATATTCAAGGCACAAGTTTTAAAAAATAGTATACCTCGAATCTACGGTTGAATATTCTGTTGAAAGTTTTTACTTGTACACGTTTTGTCTGTTAAAACTATGAAACTTGAAAAAATCAAAACTAATTTTTCTAAGCTTGACAGTTTTTGTCGTTATGTAAAGTGTAACGCGTACGAGTAAAGAATTTCAACGTTTGATTGTATTTTGCTAAGATTTGTTTTTTTATTTTGTATATAAATTCGTGCGTTAATCAGTGACCTATGCAGCCAGGTACTAGTTGTCAAAATAGCTAGTTTTATTGACTTATGGAAGATTATTGTGATTATATCTCTTGGAAAAATTTTGCATTTGGATTGAACATGCTTCAGTAGCCTTAATTATTGGTAGGAGGGTTCAAATATTTTAAGACATGATTCAAGAGGAAATATTTTAACTCTAAGTAGCCTTTAGTATTGTATAGGAGGGTTCAAATATTTCCTTTTCTCAAATGTTATTTTATACCGAATTTTTTCATGAGCATATATTTTTAATAAAGCTTAAATACCGTTATGAATTTAGGTTTCTGAAGTCTAAAGTTGTCGTGTTTTTTTAAATTGTAGACAATATAAATCATAAACTTTACATTTTTTTAACCAAAAAGACTGTCAATAAAAGTTATAAACGTAAATAACGTCTGTTAAACGTTAACCATCTTAAAATAAGTAAAACTAAAGTTTTATAAATTTGTAAGTCTTGATAAAACATAAAGCAATAGAGTGTAAAATATAATATAAAATATTAAATAAAATATTTTAATGTAGATAATAAGTAATATGATAAAAGTAAATAAAATTCTCTGTTCTATGGTGTGCTTAAAAATCGTTCGGAGTAAAAACATCTGGAGGTGTTTTTTTTTCTGCAACGAAAATCATATAAGTTGTTTATACATATTTTCAATCAGCCTGTTTGATCTAGGCAGCTGGTATAGCGCCTGCTGCCTGAATATCTTGATCCGGCATGCCTTGAATTTCTTGATTTTTAGCATTTTTAGCTTTTTTATTAGTTGGCATTTCGACTTTAACCAGCTGCTCCGGTTTGCCAGCATTTTCAACAACGGCATCTTCCATGGCTGCCTTTATGTTGGCAACATGTTGCGGCTTCAAACCATTCATGCCAACCTTTTCATTCCACATTTCGGACTCGGCATTCTTAGCTAGCTTTTCATCTTTAGCTACTTCAAACGGCTCAAGAATTTTAACACCTGCAGCAGCAGCAGCGACAGCCTCAACTGATTCAGCTTTAATTACATAAACATGTAACGGCTTCTAAGAAGGTACAAATATTTACTTATT
Source organism: Tetanocera ferruginea (assembly GCA_958299015.1). Lineage (NCBI taxonomy): Eukaryota > Metazoa > Arthropoda > Insecta > Diptera > Sciomyzidae > Tetanocera > Tetanocera ferruginea. Next base: position 135,282,491 of record OY282640.1, read on the forward strand.
GTCCATAGCACAGCATTTTTTGTTAGTATTTGCAATTAACAATTTTAAGTTTTACTTCAAAGCAAAAGTTCCTTAACAACGAAAGTTATTTTCCTCAAACATTCTTCTTCTCATATATTTAATTAAATTATTTTGTTCCCAATTTTTTATTTTTTTTTTTTTTTTAAACCCATAACTTGCTCTCATGATCTATCTATTCACTGATTACTTACATCAATCCACTGTTCACCGGGAAATACGGCAATCAGCTCTGCATTAGCCTCGAGAGTACGATAATACTCTTCATCGTCTACCTCGGTGCCATCCGAATCCAAATGAATTGTCGGCAACATGCCCGGTTTTTCAAATTTCTCAGCCGCCATTTTGCGCAACTCCTCCAGAGAGCCCGTAAAAATATCCTTCCTTATGGAACGATTTACGTTCTTAATCTGCAAAAAAAGCATAAAAAGTTAATTATAATTAAGTTTATCAATTAAACGTGGTTAAGTAATCTTTAATTATGTCATATATATAAAAATTTGTGACATCTTTTATATAGATGCGTTTTTGAGAATAGAAAAATCAGGTGCAAATTTCTTGTGTTCAGACACTTGTACATAAATTCAAAAACGTATAACAGTATTTTGCTCCAGCGCACATACAATCAATATTTTAATGTGCGTATCCGGTACCTAAGCAGCAACAACTGGCCATCTGATTGCAAGTTTTCGAACAGAAGGAACTGTTAAAAACTTTCTGGGATCGGAAGCAGAGACCTGCAATGAGTGATTCAGATTCGAGTATACTCGCCAGTATATTCATGATTTGCTTAAACGTATACTCACTTAAACTCATCAAATACCCACCATATTCATAAGCATTCAACTTTTCTTTTTATAATTAGACATGGGTTACACTCATACTCATTTGTTTACCCCCTACTCAACTGATATAGATCACTTCACTCTCTTCTAGATGATGTGAAGAGAGTGTGAGTGATAACCGAGTGTTATTTTAAATATCTCTCTCTGGTTCAGCTGACAAGCCATTGTGTTGGCAAGATTGCCAGATTGACGTTAAAAAATGTTGACTTTTTTTAGCACAAATGGTAAAGTCGTATTTTGATGAATTTAAACATAGTTTTAAAAGATTAATGAAACAATAAACATATTAAAGTTCTGACAAAATTATCTTGTTCTGACAAAATGTTTTGGTTGTGTGCAACTTGATGCAAGCATCTTTATTTTTAGTATTTTCAGTTTGAATAATGTTTAATTAGTGGCAGCACGGGTTACCAGATTTAGTAAGATTTAGTTTATTGAAGCGGCAGTAAATTTATTTTTAAAATGATAAAATTTAGGGATGTGTTAATCTTATTCGTAAAGAGTAATTAGGTGGCAACACCCGCCTGCTATGCAGTTCTGACATATACACACAAACACCACACACTAAACCACAACAACATGAGTGAACATGCCAAACGCTCATACGCTTCCGTGAAATTATGCCGTGCTACCAGTACTTAAGTGATTTAACTTTCCAAAGAATTTTTGAATATTTTCATGAGTATTGACCAGTCTTTGCGTTAATTGAGGAAAAGTATTCATAACACTCAGAGCCGAAGCCAACTTAACTCTCTTTCACTTAGAGTCATGAGTATTGATTACCCACAATCTCTCTTTGGCGTGAGTGGATTGAATCAGAGTGGCGTGCTTTGAGGGTTGAATGAATATGAATACTTCACTTTTAATTAATGTACTCTGAATAGCGAAAAAGCGACTCGCTGCAGGTCTCTGATCTGAAGACAAAGTATCGAGACGTAAAGTGCCAACATATAACAATCTTGAATACCCACTCATGAACTAGTTCGTTGATTCTCATTCTTTAAGTTTAGTTGATTTTGCATCGAGTCAAATCAAAATAAACCAAAGAAAATCCTAAAAATCCAGCAATGGTTTGAGTCTGCAAATACTTTTTGAATTTTCGTTATTTCATTAAAATTTTTTTTGTGAGCACATCTTAGTTTTGATATAAAATCCTTCCATACTAAGTTTTATCGCTGTAGCTCATATTATGGGTGGTGGGCATATTTGTGAATGGATGCGCCCATTTGGTGTGCACACCTTATTTTTGATATGAAATCCTCTCATACCAAGTGTTATACCTGTAGGTTATTAATAACCTTTTTATATGGTATTTTCAGTACTAAGGGTTGCCGCCCACTTTATTAGCACATCTTAGAGTTAATATAAAATACTATCGGTTGCATTTTATTCCTGTAGCTTAAATATAAGCCTTTATATAGAGTTTTTTTAAATTTTGGGGTTATATAGGAAGTAGTCGTGTTTGTGGGTGGACCACGCCCATTTTTTGAATGTCTTATTTTTGGTAAAAAATACATACAAATTAAATTTCATTTTTGTAAATAAAACTCTCTATGCAGTGATGTCAATTTTTATTTGTATGGGAGGTAGGCGTGTCCGTGGGCGGATTCCAAAAATATTCAATTGCGCAGATTCTTGGGTTCATAAAGTTTCGTGCTATTATCTCAACTCCTTCTAATCCTGTGTTTACGGACAACACACAGACAGAAGGACGTACAGACGGTCAGGGCTAAATCGACTCACGAGATGAGGCTGATCAAAAATGTTTGCACTTTCTATACCGGACTCGCTTATTTCTAGGTGTTTGCATAAAATTAATATACCCTGACCTAATTGGTTTAGGGTATAAAAACAAAATCCAAATATTGTTCAATATTAACTAGTTTATAATCTAAACAATAAGAATAAAGTTAGTTAAAAAATTTAAAATTTAAAAAATTTATTTAAAAATTGTAATAATATTAAATTAAAAAATGAGCGATGAAGTCCATTTTCAATTGGAGAATCCAAGCTCATTTATGTGCTAAGAAAAATCTAAGAATAATTCATCGTCCGAACGAGTTGGGTACATTTTTCTTGTGGCTAGTGGCTAGACTGACGCCGTTTGAGTCAATCGGGATTTACAAATTTTTATCCCGGGAACTCGGGATTACGGGCTTAATTAGTCCCGAGAAAGTGATCCCGGAATCATCGATAAATATTTCGGGATCAAAAAAATGTGTAACTACATAATTGTGGTGACCGAAGCATGCAGGTTAAGTTTGTGGCTTAGCATGCCCGGAGCCCGTGTTCGATCCCCAGTCGCGGCGAAAAGTTTTTTCAATACAAAATTTTTCTGATCGGTCACCACCTTTCTGCAGATGGCAGATGCAATGGTTTACTCTGCAAACCTCAGAGAGTAAATAATGCCATGTAAAGTTTCTTGAGAACATGAACTTTAGCCGTTCGGAATCGGCATAAAACATGTAGGTCCAGTTCTCGGTCAATTGTGTGCAAACATTTAATAACACACACAACGCAATTGATCATAAGAAGCTCGATCAAAGTCCTTTCATGGACTGAAATGGTCGATTACTTTTTTTTTTTGTTTAACTACATAATTCAGCGCTCATGTGCATAATTTGTCAAAAAGTACTTTTACATGAAAAGCACTGAAATCTTTAAAAAAGTGCAACCGTGCATCAAAGTTGTCAACTTTAAGTGCCATAATTTAAAGTTGTACCTAGATGGTGGACGTCGCTTTTTGGTTTGAGATAATGATAACAAACTATGAGAAAGTTTGTGGATGTCAAAGGTAAGTAAAGTGTTCTCAGATAATACGTTTTTTTTTTCTACATACACACATACATTGTTGTTGTTCTTCACTCTTTTAGATAATATGCAAGGCCTCTTATGAGACACACATAGGCCAATTAGGCCCGCTGTGATACCAAGGGGTTAATTATGAACCAGTTGGACCTATTAATAAAGCTTAAAAGTCTGTAGACCGAAGATTTTGAGAGACCGTCTAAGTGACTATAAAACCAGTAAACTATACCCAGAAGAAGGTGGTGGTTTTTAGCCAGCGCTGGGCATGTTTAAAGAAGATGTGTTGTGGATTCTTCCTCCTCCTCATCTCTACAGCTGCTGCAGAAATCCTTATGGAGTATGTTTAATCTTCGGGCATGGTTACCGATTATGCAGTGTCCTGTTTGGACACTGATACCAATATTTATTTGATCCCTTCTGAGGGAAATTAGTTTTTTCGAGTGTTTTAAGTTCAGAGTTGGCCAAATTTACCGCGTCATGTTGCATGTGCTTCCCGTAGACCATCTTATGTTGGTTATTTTAAGGGATAGCTTATTTGTGAGTATTTTACATGTGGTAAAAGGGTATATCAATTATTTCCTTTTCTCTCGATTGGATATTGGTAGTTCCCGTTCGAGCTAGTTCATCTGCTTTGCAGTTTCCTGGAAAGTCTCTATGCTCGGCGATCAAGCATAAGAAGATTTTTAGCTGCTCTGCCATCTCATTTAGAGATCTGCGGCAGCTTAGGAGTGTTTTTGATGTTATTTGAACAGATTCCAGGGCTTTCAAAGCGGCTTGACTATCAGATAGAATGCAAATATTCTTATTGCTGATATTTTATTCATCTGAAGCCAAGTCACAGCTTCATGTTCAGCATTAACTTCCGCTTGAAAAATACTACAGTGGTCAAGGAGCCTAAAGGCGAGCTTGATGTTAAGTTATTCAGAGTAGACTCCTCCCCCGACTTTACAATCCAATTTTTATCCATCGATGTAGATTTCAATTGCATTGCTGGGTGGACGGCTTCCAGTATCCAATTCATTTCTGGAGGGAATGGACACTTCAAACTTTTTGTAAAAGAAAAGTTTTTGCATGATGCAGTCTACGGGTTTGGGTATTGGAGGAAAGAGTTTCCTAATGCTAGAGTGTCTTATAGTACTTCCCCTCCATTGAGAGGTGGCTTCAAGTCGTATTGCCGTGTTAACAGCATCTGCTTTGTTAGGATATCAAGTGGTATAAGGTGGAGCATTGTGTCGAGTGTGTCCGTAGGAGTGGTTCTCAGTGCTTTGCTAATGCACAGCTCAGCTGATATTTGAGCTTTGTGAAGTATTTGAGGTGTGTTTGTTTGTTCAGTGCAGGCCATCAGACTAAAGCACCATATAGCAATATTGGCCCAATAACAGCTGTACAGAGCCAGTGTGTAACACTTGGTTGTAGTGCTCATTTTTTACCCACTGCTTTTTTCATGAATGTAGGGCTATATTTGCTTTTTTAGCTCTTTCGAGCAGATTGGGTTTCCAATTTAGTTTATTATCTAAGATGAGACCCAGGTATTTTGCTTGATACGAGAAATTAAGTCTTGTATTTCCCATTTTTGGAGGACTGATTGTGGGTAAGTTGTGTTGTTTATGAAAAATCACTAGCTCAGTATTGTCTGGGTTGACGCTCACAGCTGGAAACCCAATTTACGAGGTTGTTTAAACAATTTTGCATAATATCCATAAGAGTAGATATATACTTTCCTGTGGTGATAATAGCAACGTTGTCGGCATAGGTTATCACCCTGCAAACCTCTCTCTCTATAGTTTAACCAGTAGTTTATTCACCGCTAGGTTCCAGGGGAGAGGAGAGAACTCAACCTTCAAAGGTTCTCGCCTTGGTGCAGATCTTAGCGTGGATGCTGTTCCGAGATTTACGCTTATAATTCTGCCTACTAGCATTTGCTTTATAAGTGCTATCAGCGCAGCATCCGCCCCAAGCTCCGTAAGTGATAGACTTTACTTATTTATTTATTTATTGGCCAAACAAGGCAATTTATTTATTCTAACAGGTTTGTTTATTTTATTTTTTTTTTTTTTGTTTTCTCTCCTATTTCCTTGTTTTTGGGTTCTTTGATATGCAAATCCAGGTGAGCACAATCCTCCCACCTGAATAACACGATTCAAGAACATGTCAAAGCGAAAAGGTGAGAAGAAAATTTAAAGTAAAAGGGGAACTAACCTATTAATGTATTTTATACATAGGGAAGTACATTAGACCGTATCACCTTGTATGGCAGAAAAATAAACCTATTTTGACCCCGCCTCAATCGTTAGATATTTGAAAGACATTTTCGAAAAAAACATTTTTTTTTTTTTTAAAGTGGTCCCTATGGTGCTATTTTGGTTTTTTCGTTATATCATCGGTGTTTCTTGTTCGATCCGGAAGATTTTATATATGTGGGTTTGTTGGTGTTATCCAAATGTTTTCTGATGTTTTTTTACCTCAAGTGCTTTTTTTTCGACTGATTACACAATCGATCTTCGTTTCTACCATATTACCCCGCTCCAAAAAGTCCAACAAATTAAATCTTTGAAAAAATCATTATAACCATGGGAAGAAGTGAAATCGAAAAAACTAATTTTAAGAGCACTTCCGACCTATTTTGCAAAGAATTTTTTTTAATTTCCGAAATGGGAAATTCGGATTTAAGATTTAAGATTTCGGATTTAAGGTGGCTGTAGCGGTCACTTCATATCAAAAATAAATCGGTCTTTTTCAGTGATCAATAAAGTTGAGCTTTAATTTGCATAAAACTTGCAAAAATACTTTATTTAAACAAAATACATTTCCGTAAGCGCGACTTGGACAGAAAAATATTACCAACAAAACGAGATGTGGTGGAATACGCGTTGTTTCTTCAGCATAATTAAAAACACATCAACTATAGCAGCACAACTAACACTGAAATGATCGACTGATCAAGAGTTCAGATCACTGAGCCGCCATGTCTCCAGTTTTACAAGCAAGACCAACCCTCTGATCTACAGTATTCAGACGAAATCATTAAAATTCCAGGTGAGCATCAGAGAAAACATTAGTTAAATAATTGAATGATGTAATGTTGACGTCATAAATTAATCCGTTTGTATCACGTTTAATTTTCGACAGATTATCTTTGCCACTTGCAAAACACGGAGCGTTTCGTTAAAATAGTACATTAGTCGGCTACAGCAGTCACTGACGAAAATCGTTAGCGTTACAGCCACCTTGAATCCCGAAAAGATTTCGAAAATTAAAAAAAAAAATTTATTATGACCCAAAGTGTTATTCTTTGAAAAATAGGTCGGAAGTGCTCCTAAAATCAATTTTTTCGATTTCACTTCTTCCCATGGTTATAATGATTTTTTCAAAGCTTTAATTTGTTGGACTTTTTGGAGCAGGATAATATGGTAGGAACGAAGATCGATTGTGTAATCAGTCGAAAAAAAAACACTTGAGGTAAAAAAACATCAGAAAACATTTGGATAACACCAACAAACCCACATATATAAAATCTTCCGGATCGAACAAGAAACACCGATGATATAACGAAAAAACCAAAATAGCACCATAGGGACCACTTTAAAAAAAAAAAAAATGTTTTTTTCGAAAATGTCTTTCAAATATCTAACGATTGAGGCGGGGTCAAATATATGTTAGTTTTGGTGATACGCTCTAAAGTACATATTATAATTCCATGTTAAATCTTTATAATTAATAGGCTAAGGTTTTTTTTGTGACTTCAACTCCTCCCAGACCAATGGACCGATTCTATCGATTTAGATGTCATTAAATCAGGTTTAGGCTGTGTATGCGCAAACCACTTTTAAAAATTGTGATTTCACTTCAGGGGGTTCCCAACCTTTTAAAACAGAAATAAAATTTTTGTACAAAAATCCGTTATTTTATCGATTTGAAATTTAGTTTGAGAAGAGCTTATGAATTGATCGAATTTGAATTTTTTTCAAAACTAAAAATTTTTTACCAAAATTATCTTTTATGCATTCCTCAAATGTCAATTGTCTGAAAAATGCAGTTCCAAAATCAAAAATTCCACTTTCCGAGCAAACAAGTCAGTCAAATTGTAACAGTTTTCAAATTTTTTTTGTTTTTCTAAATTTTTGTTTAATTTTCTTTGAAATATGTTGGCAATTACGGTAATTATCTTGTCAAATGTATTTTTAATGAATTTTCTTAATATTTTCTTTAGTTGTTTAACGTGTATTTTTATCAAACGCCAAGACAGAAAAAAACTCTCTGAAATTTAAAGTTCTGTATTTGGAAGCGAATATCTCTGCCACTTTTTAAAAAATTTCATTTAATTTAATTGCAATTAATTGACTTTAAAATAACAACAAAGTTTTTACCGTTACTTTATTATTTATATTTTAATCATTGCCTTTAAAAAGAGTCCAATAAAATGAATGTTTTCTCAAAAAATGTATTAAAAATTGTTTTTGTTGTAAAAATAAAAAAATTTCAAATTTGCATTCTTAATTTTCTTTCATTGTATATAGTTTATTTAAGACGAATTTGTTTTTGTTTGACAGAAAAATTAATAAATACTATGTGTCATCGAAAAAACAAGGCTACCCCCTATGGTTTTTTGCTCGAAATTTTTTTTTTTTAAAATGTTATTCTTATATTTTTTAAATCTTCAACAAGCTTCAAAAACAATATATTTAAAAAAAATTGCATTATAGCTCCAACCAATTAAAAGTTATAGCCAAAAATTTGTTTTAATAATCCTGCCTATCTTCTATATAATTAATAGGCTAAGGTTTTTTTTGTGACTTCAACTCCTCCCAGACCAATGGACCGATTTATCGATTTTAGATGTCATTAAATCAGGTTTAGGCTGTAGATGTGCAAACCACTTTTAAAAATTGTGATTTCGCTTCAGGGGGTTCCCAACCTTTTAAAACAGAAATAAAATTTTTGTACAAAAATCCGCTATTTAATCAATTTAAAATTTAGTTTGAGAAGAGCTTATGAATTGATCGAATTTAAATTTTTTTCAAAAATTTTTAACAAAAATTTTCTTTCATGCATTCCTCAAATGTCAATTGTCCGAAAAATGCAGTTCAAAAATCAAAAATTCCAATTTCCGAGCAAATAACTCAGTCAAATTTTAACAGTTTTCAAAAACAAATTTTTTTTTTGGTTTTTCATCTAAATGTGTTATAAATCGATGTTGTAGGTAATGGTAGAGACTATGAAGTGGAGAGCTTTTTCCATGGATTTGCCTTTAGCGTAAGCATGTTTTGCTGGCGAAAGTGGGTTTACTTCTATTTTTAGTCTCAAGTGGATATCTATTAATCTCTCGAGAGTTTTAAGATGGAAAGATGAGAGACTGGTTGGTCTTAGGTCTTAATATGAAAAGAAATCGCAGGATGAAAATTTTATGTGCTATCATTTGCGTGTGAATCAAGAAGGTGGTGAAACTACCATGTGCAAAAAATTTTTGAAGATTTTAAAAACAAATTTTACTTTTAAGTTTTTTTTGCAAACTTTGGCTTTACTTTGTCTCTTATCAGATTTTGTCGCTTATCTTAAAAGTGTGCTCAATATTTGGACCTAATTCACATTCAAGTTATCATTATATGATATTATTTAATACTATAATACATAAATAAATTCCAATCTGAGGTAAACACACAACAAGCATGATTTTTGACTTGGCTAAATAAAAACAAATAATTTCCCATATCAAATACTCATACAAGCAACACGTTATCAAATAAATATGTTTGGACAGTAACTGTTTTCTTAATATTTAATGTTGCCTCTGCTGTAAATTATTGGTTTAGAATCTCAGAATCTCTTTCCTCTTTTTCTGGTCTTTTTAACTTAACAATTTTATGAGCTTTTTATTAAAAACCGAAAATTCAAAAAAGTAAATAAATATATAAGCTGCAAAAAAATATTTAAATTACATAAACTTGTGCTTTTGAGCTTTAAAACTATCGGTAAAAAAAAAATGTCTGAAATATAATGGCATTATTGAAAGCATTACCTTTTAAATAATGAAAAACATGTTTCACATTTAATAACACCGGAAATTGCCACATTCATGCTAAAAAGGATTAACACAAAACACAAAACAAAAAAAAAAAAAAACAACATGAAGCAAATCATCAGAACTCTCATCGCTTTCACACATAAGTGGCGACATCACAATATTAACACATGCAGTGCCAAGGGTTGTTCTGACTCAGATGTAAAAGTACCAGAACTGGGAAAATAGACGAAATTCTAAAAAATTTCTACATGATATTTTTGAGTTCATGGAGTAAGAATATGCGGATGACAAAGGATATTATTAGAATTCAAGATGGTGTCTTCAATACGGCTACAATGACTACAACTTATAAAATTCTATACGCCACATTAAATCACATATTTTGAGGAGCAGTTTCGTTATAAGCAATTATTAAAATGTCCTGAGTAGCAGCTTTTAAGATATTTTGTTAGAAAAACAAATATGTATTAGCAACTAATAATTACTGGCATGAAAAAAATTCGCGTGTAGCAACGTACACGTGGCAGAAGTGAAACTTCTTTAACAGTAATAAATAAGAGAGATTTTAGTTTGAAATAGAGAGAGAAAGTATCTGAAAAGAAATTCAATCAATACGAAATGGAATAATAATTTGTGGATTCAATATTTGCATCCAGGGACCGTACCGAATATGGTTTTTGTCGAAAGTGTCACATACTAACTTTTATCTCTTAATTTTTATTTATTCCGACAAAAATAACAGTTTTTTGTGCCTTATAGTTTTTTTGGGCAAAAATAACAGTTATTTTTTGCCGTTTATTTTTCGGCCAAAAATATCAGGTAATTTATATTTGTTCAAGTCATTTTACCGATAAAAAAATTTTGATATTATTATTTTCAACTCATCGGTGAGACATTTTACACATGGTGTCAACAGTTCAATCTGTCAAACGGCTTTTAAGAAAATACAAATTACTTGATATTTTTGACAGAAAAGATAAAAGTCAAAAGTAACCTTTATTTTTCCTCGAAATATACTAGGCAAGAAATTAACTTGAAAAAGTCTTTCGATAATTTTTTTCATTTGAAAATTGTAAAATAACAGTTATTTTCGGTACTTGTTTTAGTTCAGTTGGTGTTTTAGTTGCTTTCGAATGTCTTCTCAACATTGTTACTTTTTGAATGCTGAATTTCATTTGCATAGTACTCTTTGAAGGAGCCTCCGAAAGCAGAGGCAAATCTTGTTCATTATTACCTCCTGCTTCCTGATCATAATAATTGCTATGTTGATAGAGGGCCTCATAAAGCAGCGAACGTTGATTGTTGAGTGCATCAACTTGGTTGGCTTTAAAATTTTGTTCAGATGCAACAGTGTGTTTTTTGGGGATTGGTTCTTTGTAGATTCACCAAAAAACACTGATGTTTCGTAAAAATGCATTTTTAAACTCAGCCGTTGTTGCAATCACCTTTCCTTCATCATTAGTTGCAGACTTAGCTGCGGCTGTATTCTTAAGAGCTCTAATTCGCTCTCTATATTAACGAACGCGTTCTGCTCTTGTTTTAGCTATTTTTCTATTTTTTTCCGTGCATACTTGTAGGATGAAAAATTAATGTTACGGTTATGTTAATAATGTAATGTTAATGTTAATGTAATCTTAATGTTAATTATGTTATTTTCATTATGTTACGCGTTCAGTTTTAATTACATTTTGTTTGGCTTATATGTCTACGTGGCGTAAAGGAATAGATTCCGGCTCATAAGCAACGATGTTCGGGGTTCAATTCTCGGAAGCGGCAGTAATTTTTTTTTAATTTTCATATGAATTGAAAACGTTAGCCTAGCGTCACGAAAAAGGACCTTGAAATTTCACTCGCCGCCAAAGAAGTTTCACTTCAAAAATCTGATATTTTTTTTGGATATATGAGTATAAGTGATGATAAATAAATTTCCAACTTTAGGGTCTTTATGCCGGAAAAATTGGTCAAGGAGGTCAAGGAGCATAATACGATCCTGTGTTCAAGCATGCTATAATTCTAGAAATGTTGCATGCTGGCTGACCAAGTTTTCTAATTTGATTTAGATAAGACGGTCAGTTTTGTAATACCCAAAACAAGTGTTCAACAGTGCTGTCTTTACTGGTAGTGCCTTACTGGTAGTGCCTTAGGTGTTCAACAGGACTGGCTGTACTGGTAATACTTTATGTCTCGATTTGATTTAATTTTAAATTATTTATGTTTGAAGTCATAGCAAACACCCGACGAGTGTCTATCTTTATTTTATACCGGGATACTAAGATAAGCTGGCTTATCAAGTCATGTGTGTTTAAAACTATCAATTCATGTCCGGTTTTGTTAGAAGCTCATTGCAAGGTGGAAACCCCCTTCTGCCGGGGGACTGTCGTAGGCTGGCCCTTCGGGGAGTTTCGTGCTGGCTGCGGTAAGCTTAATATCGCAATCTAGACAACGAGTCGGCGTGGCGTTGCGTCTGAATACAACCAGGCTGGCATATCCTATTTGCAAGATATTTAAGATCGGTCTCGCACCTCACCAGTGGAGGTGAATTGAGTTTAAACTCAAATTCAACGTTCACAAATTGGTATTAGGGAATCAGTGGATGAGTAAAGTGATTATACCAGAACTGGTAAACGGCGCCTTGCCATAGTAAGCTGTTAATACTTGAAAACGTGAAACCCTAGGGCACTTGTCATGTCCGGAAAATAATTAATTTTATATGGCAATAATGGCGATTGAATTCTGCATGAAATGATTGAAAAGAAGGCTTGATCAGTAGAATCTTGGGTGCTGAGTGCCTGGAAACTGGTCGATAAGTTTAATTATATTCCAAAAACCATTGAATTTGAGAAAACAACTCCCAAGAGAAATATTGGTCCAAGATATTGCACTGCCAATTTATAAGTCTGTTGTTGAGAAATATATTAGAAGCTGAATCCGTATAGGTCTCAGTGCGGTTATTTTGCGGCACTGATCTCTGAAAGCCAATCTGTTGAGAGTTGATTTCGAAAATCCATGACTCCTCGCCATGGAGCAAGTAGTACTAAAGCCGAAAAGAAGGTGTCTACTATAAAGATATTACTTATATAATGTTAGATGGACAAATTTTTGCCGTAAAGACATAGGCAGAAAGTGTCTCCCCTTAATCTTGGAACCGCCATTTTTTTTTTTTCTTTGACAGTCGACAAAAATGAAAAAGGCACAAAATTAGTCTTATACCTAAAATCCACATAGCTCGCAACCACCACCGTTAAGTTGAGTCTGAGCCGCCTCAAAACCTCACTGCTCGAAACTCCATGTCCTCTAGACTCTATACTTAAGACCTGTAGTAGTCTAGACACTCTCTCACAAGACTGCGTTTGTGTTGCTGCACGTTTTTATTAATTATAAAGAAATGGGTAGAAAATCCACTGAAACTACTATAGAAGAAAAAAAAATAGTTTTTAGAATGCGTGAAGAAGGAAAAACGCTTAAAGATATTTAGAGTACTACACTCAGAAAAAAAGTACATTAAACAACCGTAAAATTGACATTTTTAGTTGACAAAAGTCGTCCAACATTAAAAAATGTTAAAATTGATATTATCGTAATGTACTTTTTACATTACGAAACCTACATTTAAAAATGTATAACTGTCACACAATAATGTTATTTTAACACTTAAAATATCAAAAAGTATCAGTAAATTAATGAAGATAAAAAAAAATGTATCGAAAAATAATTTGCCACGAGTGGGAATCGAACCTGGGCTCCGGGCATCCAAAGCCACACTCTTAACCTGTGTGCCACGGTCACCTGTATGTCTCAACGGCTCAGCTCTTAAATAAACATTACATCTGCTTGTTGTTGACATCTACATTTATAATGTTAAATGGATATGAAATACTATCAATTGTTCAGTAAAAAATGATGAACTAAAAACATTTTAAATGTTATTTTAACATTAATAATTGATATTGCAACGTAAAACATTACATTATCAATTTGATATTTTTCTTATCAATTCAACACAATACATGTTAACTTAACAACTTCTTACGTAAAATCCACATTTTCTGATTTACATTGGAAATAACATTAAAAAGCGTTAATTTTACATGGCAGCTTTTTTCTGAGTGTACAAATAGAAGCATTTCGACTATTCATAGCATTTTAGAAAGAAATACGCTTAGTGTTGGAAAACGATCTGGCAGGCCAAAAAAACTCAGCATTCGTGATGCGTTCATTATAATAAGAAAAATTAAGGAATAGCCTCGAACTTCTGCCGTAGAGGTAAATAGAGAACTCTCAGAATATCATGGCATACATGTCAGTGATGAAACTATTTGAAGGACGCTAAGAGTAGTGGGTTACAATGGAAGAACTCCCCGAAAAAATCATTAATAAGCGAAAAAAATCGAAAAAAAACGCTTAGAATTCGAAAAAATATATTAAAATCACAATGAATTTTGGACACGAGTAATATTCAGCGATGAAACAAAATTCAAAAACATGGAAATAAATTGTGGAGAAAGAAAAATACGGAATTGTACCCAAGGTGGTAACATCATGTTATGTGGGTGTATGAGTGCTAATGGAGTTGGTAATATCCAGTTTATAACTGACAGAATGAACCATCAGCAGTACATTAAAATTTTAAAAGACAATTTGAAGCCAAGCACCGAAAAACTTGGACTTTCAGGTCGTTATATATTTCAACATGATAACGACCCGAAGCATACAGCTCACAATACTCAACTTTGGATACTGTACAATACGCCTAAAATTTTGAAAACACCTCCTCAATCACCCGATTTTAACCCGATCCAACATTTATGGCCAGATTTGGAGCGATCTATTCGAAAACATCCAATAACATCAAAGGAGCAGTTAAAACGAGTCATAACAGAAGAATGGAAAAACATTTCATCAGAAAGAACTCGAAAGCTTGCTCTGTCGATGCCAAATCGCAGGAAGTAATTAGGCTGAAGGGATACTTTATTTTATTTAACTATTATTTAAAATTGAATTCCGACTACTTTTGTGAACTAATGAATTAATAATTTTGCTTTTGATGTGAATATTCCTAAAATGTATTTAAATAAAACTTTATTTTGTGTGCTTAAATAAGAGTTTATGAATTAAATTAAACAATTTGATTTATTTATTATATTATTGTTTTCAAATGGTAAGTTATTTGTGGGTTTAAACTACAAATGAAGCAATTCCGAATACTTTTGTGAGACACTGTATATATTCTTGATCTTGAGCTGTCCATGTCCGTCCATCCGTCCATCTGTGTGTTGTCCGTAAAGACTGGATAAGAAGGAGGAGTTGAGATAATTAGATGCAACTCGGTACACATAGTCACATCGGTCCAAGAATTTGCACTTTTGAATATTTTTGGAATCCGCCTACGGACACGCCTACCTCCCATACAACGCAAAAATTAAAAACTGCATTACTAAGCTCATAATTAATTTATAGCAATTAGATTTGGTATGTATATACTTTATATTAAAACAAACATGTTTTCGAAAAATGTGTGTCATCCGCTCACGGACACGACCATCTCCCATACAACCTAAAAATTGAGAACTCAATATATAAGCTTCTGTTCAACCTACAGATTTAAAATTTGGTACGTATGTTTTTTTTTAACAAAACGAAGATGTTTTTGAAAAATAGACGTCACCCGCCCACGAACACGCCTACCTCCCATATAAACCAAAAAATTAAAAATTGCACACTCAGATAAAAGTGTCTCGGAATATGATAAAAAAGGCATCATATTTAGAGAAAAATGGTAAAGACTTTGCTCCAGAGAATGCTATTCTCTAATTGCGTTACTAAAAATTCTCTAAAAATGATAAAAAGCTACCATGAAATAGAAAAATATATCATTTTTAGAGAAAAATACTTTTTTTTTTGAGAAAATATTTGTTTTTATTGAAGAAAATACTTCTCATAGTGAATTTTATATCAAAATATAAGAAAAGTTTTTCATTTTCAATAAAATTTCTCTATAAATGAGACATTTTTTGTGCGAGAAAAATACTTATCATTATTAGAGACATTGAAATGTTTCCATTTCCTAGAAGTAAAGAAATATTTCTACGAAAATGTGAAAATTTATTCTAATTGAAGAAAATTTTATTTGAAAAAGAGAAAATTGCTATTATCAAAAATAGAGAAATTTTTTACCGGAGCAAGGTATGTGTTTTTTTCTGAGTGCATAAATGAGCTTATGTTTGTCTTACAGAGATCAAGATTGGTATGTATGTATATATTTTATTCTAAAACTAATGTGAGTTAAAAAATTAGGCGTAGTCCGTCCACTAACACGCCCACCTCCTATACAAAACACAATAGTGAAAGCTCTATAAGGGCATTAACATATGAGCTACAGGAATGAAACTTGGTATGTGTAAATTTATCATCAAAATTTAAATATATATAAACTATGGACTTCATTCGCCCACGAATACGCCCATTTTCAATACTTTTATTGTATTTTGAAGAAGTGGGTTAAGGGTATTTCATAGTCGTGCTAGACCGACTTTAGACTTTCTTTATGTGTTAATTTTAAAATTTGTATCTTCGATTCTAATTTAGCTATCAAAAAGTAATACCCGAGTGAGTCTCTACTTCAGATTTGATGATAGATTAGATATGAAGTCATCTTCTAGTTCAAGTCACTTTTTTCTCTCATTTATCAGCTTGACAAAGGTTTGTATTTTTTCGACATTTCAGTTAAAGCTTTAAAATCAATCATTTTTGTCATTGTCATCGGCTCTGAAGGGGTTAATTAATCATCGCGTTCATATAACAAACATGTGCGCTCATAACACATTTCTAGGTGTTAAGCTGGGCATCATTTTTCACGGCGGTTTTGACAACAAAATTAAAATTTCAACCAAATTCAAAATGGCGCCAGCCAAACAAATGAAGCAATTTAAATGTACACACTCACACACACACAGTCATCTACAGCTGCATACTAATGAAAAATACAATTGTTGCCATCAAGGTGAAAAGTTCAGCATTTATTTAAGCAGTTTTTATGTATGTCTGCCTGCTGCACATGTCAATGAAAACATGTTAGCTGTTAATACGTTTTTACTGTTGTTGTTGTTGTTTTTGACGCTTTGTGTTGAACTTTTTGCTGTTGTGCGAGCATTCAAAAACCTTGACTTTCACACTGATTGTCAAACTTAATCAAGATTTATGTGGCCGGTGCTTTTGAAACTGAAAATGTTCCATATGAGTTTCACATCAGACCGCCGCCGCCCTTCAATATGGCAGGTGTTGCAGCTTCTTAATTTCACTGCCGCTAAAATTGTTTCAGTTTTCGTTATATTTTGCTGCTTTTGAAATACTATTTTGTCCAACTTTTTTTGGGAGTTGTTACTTGTTTTCGCACTAAATTGACAGTTTGATTAATTGCTGTGTCGCTGACAGAAGAGCAGGTAGCCAGCATGGATGCGGCGGTATTGGCAGGTTTTTTGCAAGCAGTTTGATTCTTGCAACAAACACTCTACTCATATGCATTCACACACAACTACAGCTGCTGTTATAAACTTCTGCATTTCAAGCAGTTATTTATGGTCAAACATGATTTTGAAGCCGCTTTTGTAGCTTGGTGTTTCGGCTAGGGACCAAAACTAAGGACTTTTTTTATAGTTGTCGTTGTTGTTACTATCGTTGACATTCAATTGATATTTACAACATGTTGGTAAGCGTGGCATTTGCACTTGAGCCCGCATACATTTAGCTTTGAGCTATTTACGAACATGTTGCCGCTGGGCACACAGAGAAAGACATCACGCCAAAGTGCATCCTTATTTATGGTAGTTGTTTTTATGCTGACATGTAGCTTGATGTTTTTTCGTACTTGTGCATGTGCTTTGCAGTGTGTGTGTGTGTGTGTCTTCGGTAGAGTCATAAAAATGCCGGAGCTTAATTTTGATGTATCACTTGAAAGAGCTTCGAACATATCGTGCATATAAAAATCTTTGGGCTTTAAAGGTTAACGTCAAGGTCCTGAAATTAAGCTGCTGTCCACGTAATTCATAAAAATTTATATGGTGATTGTGACAAGTTCAATATTAATGAAATTTTAAAAAAAAGAAAGAAAATGTTACCAGAAAAATTTAACATTTCGAATTAAGCAAAACTTTTAAATTTTCCAGCCCACAACAATTAAGCAAAACTTCACGTTTTAATGCCTTTTAAAGCCAAAATTTATGTAAAATAAAATTTAATTCAAAGCACACTGAATTGTTTTTCAAGTCAAACCAAATTTTAACAAATCTTTTCGAAGTATCGCCGCTATTAACTATCGCCTTTTGCCGGTCAATTTTACACTTAAATTAGCTTTTATACAAAATAAGCTACTTGTTATAATTAATGCAGCACTTAAAAGCTTAACTTCTGCCATTTTGCATACTTTGCGGCCTAACTGTTAAATTTAACGTCAAGCAGAGCCAAAAGAAACGACAAAATTCTACAAAGAAAGAAGCATGGAATTTTCTTATGCTTAACCTAAATTTAACTTCTGCATGTTTCCGCTGCAAGCATACTCAGCCACCCAAGCACTCACTCCCACACACAAACACACAAACACTCACATCAACAACCAGCCAAAACGGAAGTAGAGTGAGCATTGTAAGTTTTTATTTCAAGCACGCTATTTTACTGTATTTTTAGGAACAATTAACTTTTTGCTATTGTTTGCTTGTTAAAGCAACGCTTTAAAAAGCAGGTAGGATGAAAAAAAAACTATAACAAAAGATGTTAGAGCAAGAGTTAAAATGCTAATGAAACTTGTTTAATTAGGAATAATAAAAAATGCACGTTAAGTGTGTGCAGATTTTTACATTTTTTTTTTTTTTGTTTGTTTGTTCTATTCTTTCTATTAAAACTGTGTAAGTTTAGTCGGGTAATGACGTCAATGATGAATTGAATAGTTTCGAGAAACAAGTGTCTGTTAAAATTTTGAAAAAAAAAAATAAAACAGTTTCGATAGTATCGTACGTGTAGACGTAGAACTCCGTTTTAGTTGTAACCTCTGCTACTTTGTCTCCTTGGTGCGATTGTTTTGTCCATTTTGCACGTACTTTTAATTGATCTTTCGAAAATTAACAAATAAATTAATAACACTCAATTATGCACTTCTTGTCGAGACCAAAACAAAGAAAACGTTAACAGTAAGCATGAAAAAATGAGCAAGCAAAAAGAAACAAGCAAAATGTCACATTTTTTCAATCATTACGTCAAGTTTGATTGGTTGAGATCATTGAAAGAAGGTTCATTAAGGCTCAAACAAGTTAAGGGCCAACCAAAATAGACGAGACGAGACGTAACGAGTAAATTCAAGCATACATGAAACAATGTTATTAACCAAAATGGTCTAACGTATTTGATCGAAACTGAATGAAACGTTTGACTAGACGCTTTGTTCCGTAAGAACCGAACTTTTACCGTCTCAACTCGTCAGCAACAACTGTGAGAGTATGTTTACATCAAGTTTTGTTGCATTTTTATAAATTAGTGCAAGTTAACATATAATTATTATTTTATTGTCTTTGTTAGGGATGAAAAAGTAATTTACATGTATTTTTTTCGGTTTTCATTTGATCAAGTCGACGTGTTCTACAACGTTTTATTTTGGGTTAAATGCCAAAACAGCTGTAACGAATGCAAACGCTCGTCAGATTGCAATCGTCTCGTTTCGTCTATTTTGGTTGGGCCTTTATGCGTAAGCATACAAAAGTTTCAGAGAGAAGTCAACGAAAAGTATACAAAAGTTCAAAAACACACTTTTCCATACTTAATTAAAAACGAAGTAAGCATGAAAAAAATTTCAATATAAATCGATTCGAATGAAATGACAAATAAAAAAAATAGTTTGTTTTGTGGAAAAAGATTGCCAACTAAAATTATTAATTAAAATTATAAATTAAGTTGGTGAATTCATCCATGCTTTATGATTGAATATAGCGGTCAATTTCAATACAATCCTCGCTTAATAAATAAATCCTGTCTGAAACATGCATTTTTTACTGATTTTTAATAAAATTTCGATACATAAGTGTTTAAAATCAAAATTTAAATTATTTATTAAACAGGTTGCAACCCTTTTCTGCTTAGCAATATAAGGTGTCGAGCGCTCACACTCAAGTTTTGAAAAGTAAACGAAAATTGAGAAACTGAACGAAAAATTGCTTACGCACAACTTGGGCGACGCAATATATTGCTGAGCAAGTACGTTCTTTTGCTCTCTAGATTTTGTATGCTTACGCATAACTTAGTTGAGCCTTTAGTTGAAAAGAAAGCTAAGCTAATGCCATTTCCATTGGTGCCACTTTTGTTTCTGCCCGATTTATAGAGTAAATTGATGACCCCGATTTTTAGAAAAATCGTAGGGTAACTATATCTCACGCTGAGCACATGTCCTTTCCATTCGTGCAACTTTCGCCTCTGTCCGATGTTTAGTTTGCTAGCTACACTCGCTAGTGCTAGTGGTATGTGGGATCCAAATTAATTTGCACTACAAACAAAAATTAAAATTTTACGCCATCTTTTGGGTAAAAGCATAAAACGCAATATGATCCAACTCTTTTTTTCATGAGATTAAAATCTAACCGGATCACAGACGCATTTCGTTAAGTTTGACAATTTGAGTTCATTGACTGAGTTGAAAAAAGGTTGTGATTGACATTTTGTCTGATAATAGAGCACTCATTTCTAAGTAGTACATATAAGAACCCAATAAAAAAGTAGTACATATAAGAACCCAATGAAGAAACGTGCGTATCAGTTCATACAAAACAAAAACAATACAAGCAAAAACAACAAAACAAAAACAAAGAAAGCAGCAGGCACAGCATAAGCAGCTGATTGATGCTTGATTTTCTTATATAAACACATTCATTTTTCTTCTTATATTTTACTATTTTGTGACTTTAATATAAAAATGACAATATACAAAATTAGATATTCATTCAGCGCAGGCTATATCTGATAATTTAGTATATAAATTATCTTACAACGATGAGTATTAAAGGCTATAGGTATACCCTAAAGTATTCGTCAAAAAAGTTTCATGGCCTTGAAAAAATCTGTGAAATCTGTGAAAAAATTATTTATATAGTTATTTAACGCAACATCATTAAAATCTTAATTGTTCCAGATGTGAAGAAATAACTTGCAAGCAAATTTATACTCGTTTTAAGGGAACTTATATTCAATTTTTGTAAAAAATTTGGGAATACTTTAAAAGAGGATTACGAAACAACAGTAAAAGATATGAAATTAAAAAGTTAAGGTTATATTTTTGAAAAAGTATTTTATTTGAAGAACTAATTTATTGTGTAACGTCATCTCTTCTTCGTAATAAAGACTCTCAGGCACCAAGAAAAATGTTTCCTTTGGCCGTCAAGATATTTCCTTGGTCATCATAAAATGCATCATAAAATGCATAAAAATTTAACGATTTAAATATTTTTATTTTTAGAAAATTAATTTATCTGAAGTATTTAAAATGTTTGTACAAAAAATAATTGTAAAAAAAATTCGTGCAAAAATAAGGTCAGTAGAATAATTTGAGTGTAGATACTAAGATTCGACATTGGTTTTAAAATATTTGATTTAATTTTACTTTGAGTGCACGAGTAACATTATTTGTGCACGAATTTCTTTCGGCGATAGCTTATTTTTAACCGACTTCAAAAAGAAGGGGTTCTCAAGTTGGTGGGTTTCGCTGTTTTTTTTTTTTTTTTTGTGAATGTATGTGCATCGAGTACTCCTGAAGTACTAGCCCGATTGCCGTAATTTTTTGTCAACATATAGAGATCATCAACGCGGAGGTGTCCGTCTGTAAAGTGGGCGGTATTCGACAAAGGGCCGTGTCGCTATATGAAAAACACTGTGTCTCAGTAAATATTGACAATAGGGTAATAAAATTCACAGTAAAATTACAAAGGCAGGCACAAATATTAGAAATTGCGATCACTTAAGTGGGCGTTATTCACAAAAAGGGTGTGGCAATATTGTAAAACCTATTTTTCAAGAATAAAATTGACAATAGAGTACTGAAATTAAGTGTAGGCACAGGCACAATTTTTTAAAATTACTATCAAGAAAGTGGGCGTTATGCAACAAAGAGGTGTGGCAATATAATACAATTACTGTATCTCGAATAATATTGGGACTAGGGTACAGAAATTTACTACAGCGGTAGGCACAATTACAACAAATTTTTGTAAAAAAAATGGGCGTTATTGGAAAAAGGGGTGTGGCAATAATAAAAAAAACTGTATCTCGAATACTATTGACACTAGGATACTATAATTTAGTACACAGGTACAAATAGTACAAATTACTGCCAATAATGTGGGCGGTATTCAATAAATGGGCGTGTCACTTTAAGAAAAACATTGTATCTCAGTAAATTTTGACACTAGGATACTGACATTTACAGCCAAAATACAAGGTTTGGTACAATTATAAAAAATTACGGTCAATAAAGTGGAAGTTATTCGACAAAGAGGTGTGGCAATATTAGAAAAACTCTGTAGAAAGGGTGAATTATTATAATGTATCATCAATAAAGTACATAGGAAGGATTTGAAAAAGGGTGTAGAACTTTAATTGAAATTGTAAAAAGGCAGAAATTGAAAATAACTAACAAACCAGAAATTAATAAAATTTAATTTTTAATAATAAAATTTTATGTATGAAAGTTTCCTTGATAATTCCTGCAAATATTTTAAAAAATTTAAAAAAGTAAAGAATAAGAATCGACAGAAAAAAAGCATTTTCAAAATTATGAGCTTAAATAATTGTGTTAACATAGTCTACAAACTGCTATAACTCTCTAAAAAGGAAGAAATAAAAACTTTTTAACAACAAAAAAAACCTACTTCAAAATCACTACAAAGTAAAAAATAATTTTAAATTATTTTTCCTATTAATAGTGGTAACATTTGATAATTTATTTATATACATTATTATTTTTGAAATCTTATTATTTTAATTTTTCCTTAGTTGTTTTATTTTTATCATAAATATATTATTTTTCTTATGACAATAAAAGCTTCGAAGTCGGCGCTAATAAATCAGTTTTTTTGTGAAGCTACAACACACAAAAGCATATTCAATGTCAGTTTTACAAAGTTTTAAAATGACTTTTTAGCTAAAATAGATAAAAAAAGTTGAAATTAGGGCAGGGATGGTGAAAAAATCATGATTTAATGGCAAAGATTAGCGCCGACTACAAAGCTTTTATTATCATAAAAAAATAATATATTTATGATAAAAATAAAACAAATAAGAAAAAATTAAAATAATAAGATTTCCAAAATAATAATGTACATATCGGCAAATCCAGAAAAAGTAAATCAAAACCTTAAAAAATAAAAATGCTTAAAATTCAATAAAAATACATGGAACGTTAAGGATATTCTTTGTGTTTTCCTGCGGTAAAAGCATTTTGAAAAAAACATATTGTATCCTTAAATTTCAAGTGATTTTATTGAATGTATTTTTAATCTGTAGCAAGTTAAAAAATTGTAGGTTTTTATTTTTTGTAATTTGGTATTTCGCGATTTAAATATCAAAGCACCGTTATAAAATATTCACAATTGAAATATTTTGTATTGAAAAATTAATATTAAAATTTTTAAAAAAACTTATTTTCTATCGAAAAATAAAATTTAAAAAAGTGATTCAAGAGTGAAACGTGAGTTACAATTTTTATTGATAAGTTGGATTATCTCGGAAAATAATTGGCTGGCATAATTTATGTCTCGGATTTACTTTTAATATAAGAAAAGTTAATTTTGCATTTTTTTTTAAATCAAGCAGACGCAATTATTTTTCATTAAAAAAGCTTTTGAAGAAGTGAAACGTGAGTGACATTTAATTTTTTTTTTTGTTTATTTTTGTATAAGAAATGAAAGAAGATGACGAAAACATCAAGAAAAAGTGAAAGAACGTATGAAAAAAAGATAGAGAAAAATTATAGTTAAATCGGGATTCATATAAGAAACAAAATATAGCAAAGATTAAAAAGATCTAATTAAATCATTACTTTAAGTCGTTGGCCACGACGGAATTGCTAATAAGCCAGTCAAATTTTGCGCGGTTTTTGGCTTTTAACGAGCGTAAGGATTAACGGATTAAGTGGATTAGAATCGGAATAAATTTTGGTAAAATGATATATTTCTGAAATAGTTTTTGTGTTGTTCTTATATTATGAACTATTTTTTTAACTATATTATGCTTTACATAATTCTTTCCATACAAATTTTTTTTTTATTTTTTTGTTTAAAATGTCCTTAATATTAAGAAAAAATTTTTTTTATAAAATATGCTTAATAAAGTTCACCAGATTAACCACGATGCAAAAAAAGGACAGTTAAAATTGATTTGAAACGTGAGTGACATCGACGTGAAACGTGAGTGACAAAATCAGTATATAAAAAAATCTTAACATTCTGAGAGAAATCTAAATTTTTGCCTGCAGTTTAAATTTCTACTCAATTTCGTTACGGAAAATTACTTTATTCCTTATATTAACTCAAACAATTCGCAGATTTTAAGCAATTTGTTAGAAGAACTCGAAAAATGAAAATCGTGCGAAAACGTGAGTGACACACTTTTTACACAGAGTTTTTTCGAAATGAGTAAATATATATAAAACTTTTTGCATGAACTTATAAAAGTGAGCCTAAGACTTATTGTACCCACATAATTTTATGTGAAAATCATATATTTTTGATGGAGAAAAACTTATGTTAACTGCTATGACTGAAACGTGAGTGACACTGGATTTGCCGATATATAAATAAATTATCAAATGTTACCACTATTAATAAGAAAAATAATTTAAAATTATTTTTTACTTTGTAGTGATTTTGAAGTAGGTTTTTTTTTGTTAAAAAGTTTTTATCTTTTTTAAAGATATATTTTTAAAACAAGATAAGAAAAGATAAAATGGCCATTTTTTTAAGTTTTAAATGAATTTTTAAAGACACCATTGACTTGCATTTTTATGTGAAAAATAATTTTTTCAGAGTATTTTTTTTAATAGCGCAAAAATTGCTCATGCAAATATACAAACATGTAGAAAATTTTATTAAGCTTAATTTGATAGGCTTGATTATAAAAATCGAATGAGTAGTATACAATAAAATAAGATATGTTTCAATATACGCGACTTTATTTGAAAAAAGGGAAAAACTTTACAAAAAAAACCATACAAAATTTTTTAAATGAAATTTCTTTGGCGGCGAGATCAATTTCAAGGTCTCTTATTCGTGACGCTTTCAATTTATATGAAAATTTTCAAGGTTGCTTTATTCGTGAAGCTTGCAAATAATGCCAAAAGCAAATATTTATATAAAAATTCCCGCATAAAAATTATTGCCGCAAGCGGGAATTGTACCCCGGCTGTCCCAACTAAGCATCGAATTAGAGTCGGAAGCGCTACCATTATGCCACATAGGCACATGATAAAGAGGCAAACAAAATGTAATTAATATTGAACGCGTTTTGTACCGTATCTAGTATATCACAAACACAAACCATGTCTTTCAAGCATTTCATTTTCATTCCAAAAGTATGAACGGAAAATTAATTTATTTAAGCTTCGAACGAAAATATTTAGGCATATAATTCTACACGTGAACTGTGTCATTGAATATAAGCGAACGAATATTCGAGCAGGCGAAGTGGCCATTTATCATAATTAACATGATAATGTTAATCTGCTAGGCATCTTGACACCAAGCATGCAAATGACTGCTAGGCAGACTCAATCAGATCCAACTACAGTGGCACCTGTTGGCGGCATTTGCTTTGCGGAGTGTTAAACTCGAAATGAAAAAATATCGTAATTGCGACCATCTATATAACGCCGAATCAAAAAATCGACGATATAATAAATTTCATTCATCGGTCCTTAGTGATGTACAATCATATAGGAACACATGCTAACGATAGAAGCGAAGACAAAATTCCCACGATTCTGGGTGGAGATTTTAACGTTAATTTTGCATCTATTTTCTTATTTTGCTACCGCTTACTATCTTTCTTCCTGAAAAATTTTATCTGAACATAAATAATAATACCAACATGTTAACAACAAAATCTGGAACTAAAATAGATAGTTGTAATTTTTTTTTTTTTTGAGAAAAAATTTATTTTTATTGAAGAAAATACTTTGCATAGTGAAGAAAATAATTTGCATAGTGAATTTTTTATCAAAATATGGCAACAATTTTTAATTTTCAATTAATTTTTCTCTATAAATGAGAATTATTAGAAACATTGAAATATTGCCATTTCCTACAAGTGAAAAAATATTTCTTCGAAAATGTAAAAATTTATTCTAATTGAAGAACATTTTTTTGAAAAAGAGAATATTGCTATTATCGAAAATAAAGAGATTTTTATCGCAGAAGGATATGTATTTTTTATTTGCTATTTATATTATGGAGCTCAACCACCGTCATTTTATTGCTAAGCACACAGAGTAAAGAGCAATAAAAGCTTGTCGTGGTCTAGTGGTTAGCTTGTCTTCCATGAAATTGCAGGGTATTTGGATCAAATATCGTATTGGACATATTTTCAATGCAGTAATTTTTTTTTTTTGTTTTGAATCGCCCGTAGGTGTGAAATCTTTAAAAAATGTTTTCTTTTAAACAAAAAGCCATCTTATTTTTAATTTTTATTTTAACTTTCATGGATGGTCAAATATTTTTTAAGTCGGCATCATGAAATCACCAATTTTATACAGAACATATTTACTTGGAGGGTCACTTTTTAACTTGGCCAAGTTCTGTTATTTATAAACAAACGAAAAATTCTTTGCAAAACATTTAAGTACGATTCTCTCAAAATAACTCAGATATCTGCGATTTGCAAAATTTAATTTCTATTCAAATATATACAAAGAAATTTACAAAAAAATGATGCAGCTACTTAATAATGGCACATTTTACATATTTTTCTTTTTATGAAAAATATACGTTAAACTTTTTATGACAAAAAAAAATTAACAAAAATAAAAAACTAAAGGAAATTCGCGAAAAACGATGAATTTATGCAAAACTAATTTGTGCAAAAATAAATACAAGGCAATAAAATATGTGAATTACAATCTAAGTTGATGTTATTGAAGTACCAAAAACTTTGATGGTAAAAAGAAATTTTTTTTATGTAGATGTTGGCAAAAAAGCAGCTGCTATTCGGCAAATAAAAACAAAAACTTGAATGTGGCAATTCAGTACAAAAAAAACAGAAGAAAAAATTTCTACCATAGGAATAGAACCAATCAACACATAAACATAAACATATAAGAGTGGAAAAAAAAAATCCGTAAATAAACACAAGAAAAAGCTAGACAATTGCTGTCATGTACTTATATATATATATATATTTATACGACGTATGTCTTATATGTATGAACATTAAAAAAAGCATATATTTGTGTGTATTTTGCTGCCGGCTCCAGCAACAGGACGTCTGTTTATATGTATGTTTGTTTGAATTTTCAAAGTCATGTTCTGTTTTTAACACGATAAGATATACAAAAATATTTATTAAAAAGAACCATAAAAAAGTTCAAGTCTGTCCTTGAAGTATTGACTGCATTTGATGTTCCAATAAAGCCCAAAAGTATTTCATTTAAACATACATATACATATGTATGTATGTATATCAAATATTTATATATAAACAATAAATATTAGTTCAAGTGCCTGAAAAAAAACAACTAAGAGAAAATTCAGAGGAATAGCCTAAAAATATTTAAAGAAGCACACGTATATTGAGATGTTTCTTGGAAAAGAGATTAAATTTTGCTTTTAAGCAAAGCACGCGCCAATTTATTTTTTGATTGCTTATTTTGTATCATTTTCAAGAATATATATCAAATATTAAAAGGTCAGATGAGATGACAGACACGCGTATGTGAAAAGCTTGCCAAAGAAGTGCTTAAAAATTGGTCAAATTAAAGGCCAATATTTAAACACTATGAAAGAAAACAAAAATACATTATAATTATGTCCTTAATTCATAGAATGTAAGAAACATGATTTATGAACAATGAGTTATTAGTTAAGATCTGTGAGATATAAGTTATAAGTTGTGAGTTACGATTGAGGAGTCATGATCTAAGAGTTAAGTTATAAGTTATAAGTTATAAGTTATAAGTTATAAGTTATAAGTTATAAGTTATAAGTTATAAGTTATAAGTTATAAGTTATAAGTTATAAGTTATAAGTTATAAGTTATAAGTTATAAGTTATAAGTTATAAGTTATAAGTTATAAGTTATAAGTTATAAGTTATAAGTTATAAGTTATAAGTTATAAGTTATAAGTTATAAGTTATAAGTTATAAGTTATAAGTTATAAGTTATAAGTTATAAGTTATAAGTTATAAGTTATAAGTTATAAGTTATAAGTTATAAGTTATAAGTTATAAGTTATAAGTTATAAGTTATAAGTTATAAGTTATAAGTTATAAGTTATAAGTTATAAGTTATAAGTTATAAGTTATAAGTTATAAGTTATAAGTTATAAGTT
Source organism: Tetanocera ferruginea (assembly GCA_958299015.1). Classification (NCBI taxonomy): domain Eukaryota; kingdom Metazoa; phylum Arthropoda; class Insecta; order Diptera; family Sciomyzidae; genus Tetanocera; species Tetanocera ferruginea. The sequence continues at coordinate 135,310,749 of OY282640.1, forward strand.
ATAAGTTATAAGTTATAAGTTATAAGTTATAAGTTATAAGTTATAAGTTATAAGTTATAAGTTATAAGTTATAAGTTATAAGTTATGAGTTTTGAGTTATGAGTTATGAGTAAAGAGTTATGAGTAAGTAAAGAGTCATGAGTAAAGAGTCATGAGTAAAGAGGCATGAGTAAAGAGTCATGAGTAAAGAGTCATGAGTAAAGAGTCATGAGTAAAGAGTCATGAGTAAAGAGTTAAGAGTTAATAGTTATGCGTTATGAATCATTTATAATAAACTTTGAATAGTGAGTTATGAGTTATAACTCAGTTATGACTTTCTTTGAATAGTGAGTTAAGAATTTATTCTTAATGAACAAAAATTGTCCGTTATCCGTTTCTCTTTACTCAAGAGTAAAAGTTTGCTTAAAGATTTGTTTACCAAGAATTTTTGAGAACTTAATAATGTTTCTCAAAAAAGTTTATCTAAAAGTCTAGCAAATACTTATAGCTTGTTTAACCTTCAACACTACTCAAGCATTGCACAGCCAGGTTGAGTTATGCCATTGCCTAACTAAAAGTCCAAGAAGACTTTGGTTGATGATTTTAGCTTGGAGTCTGTCAGACTTTTATTGACATTGAACTTTATCGTGTGAGTGCACTCGAAAGCGATGCCGTGCTTAAACAAAATAGTGGATGCAATATCAAGTTCAAGGACATGTGCGTGGCAATCTATTTATACATGCATGCATGCATGTATATTATTATTTTTATTAAACCCAGCACTGGCAAAAAACATCAACACCAACAACAACAACAGCAGTAACAACAAGCAGCCACTGCCACTTGACACGTTGCAGATGCCGATGAAATGCCTATGAAACTTGGCAGCACTTTAGCTCAACGGTTTCAGTTTTTAAGTAGTGCGAGTTTTGTTTTGTATTTTTCTTGCAATTTTAATCAAGACAGCGTTGCCATTTAATTGCATACTTCAGAAAAATATAAATATAATTTTTTAAGTTAAACTAATGCAAAAAGGATTTCTTAAATTAATGACGCACATGAGTCAAATTTAAATTTAATCTTACAAATTTTTCTTCAAATTCTTAAAATATTTTGGACATTACTTTCAAATTACTTGAAAAACAAGTGCAAAAATTTCAAGTTGGCAATTCTACAACAGTGCTGAAACGTGTAGATAATGTATATGTTAACATAATTCTTTGAAAATTGTCTGAAATCTAAACGAAACAGAAACAACATTTCCACTGCTTGTCATCTGGCTTAAGTTCATGCAAATGTCAACATATTTCTTTTTTTTTAAGGCAAAAAGCAAATAAATGTAAACAAAACTTGACGACAAACAAGAAATTTTATAACAGCAACAAAAAGCAAAAAGCACTGCGTGTGTGTGTGTGTGTGTGTGTTTATAAAAAGCGCTAAGAAGTGTAAACAGTCCGCATGGCGTATGAGTGACTTATAAATCTTGGTCTTCAAAAAGATTAAACAATTTTGAGCGTTGGGCAAATAAAAACGTAAAATATAAACTGCTCAACTACAAATTAAGGTTAAGGAAAAGTGACAACAATTTTGTGCCCCGGAGCAAAAGCGTGGCAATTCAGCCTGGAATTTGAACAAGTTCTTGGAAAATGTTATATGAATTTTAGCATATTTTTGAGTTATACTAAAACTTTATAAATAAAAGAAAACTCAATAAAAAAACAGCTTTAGGCAAATGAAATATTGTAATTTTTTCACTTAATCTAAATTTTCATTTAATTTTGAGTTATACAAGAGCCGGGTATGTTTTGACGGGTCTGATAAGGTAAGTACGATGGTAGGTAGCTAGATGATATACAAGATGAGTATGGCGCTGTATACTCATCAGTTATGGCATGATATTATTTTAGGTATGATTTAAATGCATGGTTCAATATTATTATATGGTGATATAATGTGTTGGATATAATCTTAAGACAATAGAGGTAATAAATGGATATGATTGTGGATGATGGTTATGGCATTGAGTGATGGATATATTATAATGTAGTAGTGGTAAGTATTTTTTATTGGATTTTGTAGGATGAAATAAGTTTTCATTTGATTATCAGAGACAGGCAAATACACAGTGACTGCAATCCTAACCACAAAAGACTTTCTTACAGGGACCGAAAATAACTGTTATTTTACAATTTTTAAATGAAAAAGACACAATGAAAAAATGATCAAAGGACTTTTTGAAATATACCATTATGATGCAAATGACTGATTCTATAAAAGTTAAAAATTAACTGATATTTTTTGCCTTTTATTTTTTCGGACAAAAATAATGGTTACTTTTGACTGTTATTTTATCGGTCAAAAATAACAGTTATTTTGTAACTTTTAGTTTTTCGTTCAAAAATATCAGGCACTTCGTATTTTTTTAAAGGCCGCTTGACCAATTATAAAACTATTGATACCATATGTAAATCGTGCGCACCGACGAGACGAAAATAATGGTATCAATAGTTCTTAAGGCGGTAAAACAGCCTTTGAAAAAATACAAATTGCCTGATATTTTTGACTGAAAAAATAAAAGGCAGAAAATAACTGTTATTTTTGACCGATAAAATAAAAGTCGAAAGTAACTGTTATAATTAGCATGATGCCAAAACAGCGTTTTTTAGAAAAAGTTTTTTTTTACTGTTTAAGATGGTGAAGATATATAGTTGTAGCAATGTTTGTTCAGGGACTTGGCTGTCATTTTTATTCGTGGTTGTTTAGAAGCTTTTTAAAGGTTACTTCCGATAGAGCTCAATTTGAATATTTAAACTAACCAATTTGTATTAAAAACTTCTAAATGTTGAAAATTGACTGTAAAGCCCATATTTTGGCAAGACATTCTATATGTCAATTCTGACTTTTGAATGTCAAAAATGCTGATCCTTTTAAAAAAATAAGAAAAGCGACATCTCCTGAAGCTGTGTCTACTAAATTTATTTGCTGACCAAACAGAAGATTTCATCACCTTTTCAACAACGTTTTTTTTGTTAAAAATGATTTTTAAACAAAAGAGATATTTAAGAAAAAATGTTTAAGGTAGGTGTTTTTTTAAAAAAGATCTATGTATAACAAAGAAAATTTAAAAGTTTTTTTTATAAGTTGTTTTCTACGCTATGATTCCGCACATTAAAAGCTTTCAAAATAATTTCTTGCTTTCGCACGTCTTTTTTAAAAGCTTTTCTTCATTTCATTTTCAGCTAAACGTTTCATGCATTCCAGTTCATTCCATTTTGCATTGCAGTCAAAGTATTTTCTCACCAATTTTGTGCCAACATTAATTTCAATGTTTTTAGGTCATTTTCTACCAAATCGAAGATATTTTGTGTACATTTATTTGAACGCTACTTTGATTTGTTGACACCTAGCATATATTTCCTTGTAATGAGACACATCCTAATTTCTTTTTGTCATTGCAAAAATATTCTTTCAGTTTATGTTATTAAAAATTGAATAGAAATCATCAAGTAGTCTACTTAAATATTTTTTTATTGTTGATTCTTAAGCCAAAATTAAAGCATCTTTATATAACAAACGTAACTGTATTTAAACGGTTTAAAAACTGAAGTTAAAAACATACAATATTAAAAATTTAAATTCCACATAAGATTTTATTTGATCACGTATACATAAATATACACATTGAGCGTTGTCCCCATAGGCCTAAAACAACATTTAATCCAACTTTGATTCTACTCTATGCCTAATGTTGAGCAAAAAACAATTGTTTTTCTAGTTGTTTTTAATTTTTTTTTTCCAAACCTTACTTCATATTAATGTTAATTTCTCAACAATGGTAAGGAAAAACTTAAAGCCACTCGGTGAATTTTTTAAAAATCCATCAATAAAAATTAATTTATGATTATTTTTTGTAGGCATGGAGCGGCTAGGTTGGCATTTGATGCAGAAAAAGGGTCAAAAACATACTTTTTTTGTACTGAACTTTTTTTGTAGCTCATTTTACTGCAAAACCATTGCAAATATCGTAAAGCCACTCGGTGAAAATTAAGATATCCATTAGCTTAACAAATGTTGCTTAGACGACTCTTTCTGATTCCTTCTTATATTCATGGCATTTTAAATATAAAAGTGCAATTTTCTTGCATTTTTTAAAACAACTATTTTTAAAATTTGTATTTTAAAACTTGCAGTATAGAGCATTATTTTGTAAAGAAGATATCCTTTTTAATAATACAAAATTATAAAATGTTTGATTTTCTACGAAAAAAATGGATAAAAAGATTAAAAACACAACACCTCCAAAAAAAAGAGATTTTTTCAAACCTCTAGTTATCAGGCAGCCTGTATGCAAGGATATTTTGGAGTACTACGAAATGAAGCTAAATCTATACTCTCTTTAATGAATAAAGTTACACCTTTGTATCTTAAAGTTAAAAAAAGTTGTTTTTTTGACATCATGCTAGTTATAATTGCCCGAAAAAATATAAGGCATACAATAACTTTTATTTTTGTCGGAAAAAAGAAAATTTTAAAAATAACAGTTAATATGCGACTTTTTCGATAAAAACCATAACCCTGCTTTCTTAGTCAAATCAAACAGATGACACTGTGCCTTACGTCACATAATGCAATCAAAGAGACGTTACTATATAGAAACCGTACCTTCTCAAATTGCAGAATGAATTCTTACTAAGTTAAAATGTGTAACCTTCATGTTGTAGTTCCATGGAACTTCTAATGACATCTCTGCCACCAGAGTATACCATCTAAAAGGGCATTGGTCGTTGATGAACTACTTTATTCGAAAAGCTGGGTAACCAAAGCTTTACTACTGCAGGATATGCACATGATTTCTTCGCAAGCCTGGGCTGTCATAGACCAATGATATCGGACAGAACGCAAAGTGCCCTACGCATAACAAAAATATAGTGTATAAGCAAAGTCTTAGTTATAAATCCTTTAAAAAAGCCATACTAGTATCTTTCTAGAAAAAAAAAAACATTTTACACAGCACATACTAAGCGGAAGATGATTGTGCACTAGGTTTGAAAAAAACAAGTGATGACGGAGGAGGAAATTTGAAGGGGCATATGAAGATTCCAAAAACCTAAAATTACCCTATTCTAAAATGCTACAAATTTGTCAAAGTGCTAAAAAATAGTTACATATTCCTAAAAAGCAAATGTGAAGAAATGATAGATATATACCTGAATCAGGCTCCAAGTAATGGTATACTTATGGGTCAAAACTAGAAAATGGAGAAACCGAAGCAGAGACGTATGATCCCAAATTCCAAACAGCACTTCCACATTCATACCCAAAGAAGTAATGCAAATGGGATATACTCCAATCATATTCCGATTGGAAATATATGCTATTGGACTTCAATAATTATGTCTTCGTAGCAAAACTATGGCATCATATAGTTATTAAGGCGCCTCACGCTCCATACAAAAAAAAAAAGTTGTTCGGCACAGTTGCTCAAAATAATTCTTGGTTTATGTTATAATGGTTCCCCAAATATTTTGACTCTAGCTATAGCCATTCGTGAGCTGGAATGGTTTGAAATAACCTCTAAAAATCGAGTTTTTGTTCAAAATATTAGCTGGTGTGTAAATAAATAAAAAAACGGTCAGATATAAAAGACATAAAAAAGTTATTTCAATCTGCATCAAAAAACATTAACTTATTTCCGTGCGACCAAAGCTGATAATGCTGATAACGTTGATTTGCATGACTATTTATACCCTAACCCTGAAAAGTCAGGGTATATTAACTTTGTGCAAACGTTTGTAACGCATAGAACGAAGCAAGTCCGGTATAGAAAAGTATACATATTCTTGATCAGCGTCACCACGTGAGTCGAGCTATCTATGTCCGTCCGTTCGTCCGTCCGTCCGTCTGTGTGTTGTCCGTAAACACAGGATAAAAAGAAGAGTTGAGATAATTGCGTGAAACTTGGTACACATGATCACATGGACCCAAAGATCTGCACTATTGAATATGTTTGGAATCCGCCCACGGGCACGCCTACCTCCCATACAACGCAAAAATTTCAAACTGCATAGCTCAGCTCATAATAAGCCTACAACAATAAAATTTGGTGTGTATGTGTTTTATACAAACACAAAGATGTCTTCGAAAAATAAACGTCATCCACTCACGGACACGCCCACCTCCCATACAACCCAAAAATTGAAAACGCAATAAATAAGCCTCTGTTTAACCTATAGAGCTAAAATTTGGCATGTATGTTTTTTATGACCAGACAAAGATAGTTTTGAAAAATAGACATCATCCGCCTACGGACACGCCTACCTCCCATACAACCCAAAAAGTTTAAAACTCAATAAATAAGGTTATGTTTGTCATAGAGACATTATATTTGGTATGTATGTATTTTATACCAAAACTAAGGTGTGTTCAAAAATTGGAAGTAATCCGTCCATGAACACGCCCACCTCTCATAGGGAAAGCACAATAAAGGCATTAACTGTGAGCTACAGGAATAAAACTTGGTATGTGTAAATTTTTCATCAACATTTAAATGCATATAAAGTATAGGCTTCATCCGCCCACGGAGACGATGATTTACAATAAAAATTTTTTGTTTTTGAAAAGTAGGTTTAGGGTATTTCATAGTCGGCCTAGACCGACTTTAGACTTTCATAACTTGTTTATCTTAAAAATACCAAAAAAAGACTAAAATACGACTCGGAAATGATTCTTCAAGAAGAGTCGCGTGTAGGGTACCAATTTCTCCCGAACAAAGAGTCTTTTTTGATCAGAAAATGATCGCACAATGGAGGAAAATCGAAAACAACTCTTATATGTTCAACAATTTCATAAAATGCTGGCTAGGACGAATGTTGTTTAATGTTGTGAGATCTTGTGTATATTTTGAAGTTAGTATAACTGAAAACTACTTGAATTTGTTAAAAAATTTCAGAAACAGCAAGGTTGACTTTACTCCGAGATTGCTCCGTCGAAACTGAGCTATATGGCGTGAAAAATATTATTGTTTGAATTTGTCCAATTTCCCGTTAGTTTCCACAAAAAAATGGTAACTTTTCTATCGCCTCACCGATCAAAATATGCTTCTGCACACGCTTTGTTCAATTTCCAAGAAGTTGCCTTAAAAAAATGCAGTCAGTTTTTGATCGTTGAGCGGAGTAAAATATGCTTTCGCACTTTACATGTATTTTGTTTTTGTTGATCGTCAAAAGGACTCGAAAAAGACTAGGTTAGGCGATTGTCAGCAAAACAGTCTTCCAAATGCTAGCTGGGATATAAGAAATAACGCAATAATTTATTTCTCTACAATAACTCTTACCAGACAACGTAAAAAAATTTTTTTTAAAATAAAAGTTATTGAGCAACATAAAAATTTTTTTTCGTTTATAACTGTTATGAGGCCACGTAAAAAATATAAGTTGAAAATAACTGTAATGAAGCAACCCATAAAATATTTTTCAAAATATCGACAACTTTTTCGACCTAAAAAAAAATAAATAACTGTTATTTTGGATCTCTGTTTCAAACCATTCCAGCTCACGGATGGCTAGCGGTAGAGTCGAAATATATGGGGAATCATCATAACATAAATCAAGGATTTTTTGGGCCGTATATTAAGCATACAAGCTTGATTCAAAACTAGTCTTTGATATTGTCAAATCACTTAGAATAATGGTGGGTACCAGGGCATGAAGAGTTTAAATGCAGTAAAAAGGCAGTAAATAAGCAGACTACCTTGCCAAAAGAGAGGCAAGTCGGGCCCTCATTGACCCTAAGCTATTTTTAGCCAGTCAAAATACTACCTTGTGTAAAAAGTAAGGACCTGGGAAAACAAAAAAGTTTCTATGCCATTGAAGAAAAATTGTGATTAACAGAGGCAAGCAAAAAAGTATTAGTCTCTTAGACCTTAATCAAAAATCCTGCTCAAGATTACATTCAGAAAATTATCAACTGTAGTATTAACAGTCGGCTGCTGTTATTTCAAAACACTGTCAAGTTGAATACTTTACGTTCATGTCAACAGTTTTCTTTGTTGAATGAATTTTTCGAAGTAATTTTGTGCTATTAAAATCATCTGTTGAAGTATTTTTGTGTTTTTGTTGAAATCCCTATCTTCTATATTCAATTTCTTTCACATGTGTTTTGCTATATTTATCTTATCGTTATCAATATCTCAGTGGAAGTTTGCTAGACTGGCATGCAGAGGATGTGGGTTCATATCCTGAGTGCGTAAGTATCAAAAATTGTAATTCAATACTTGAAATTCGAATTCTGTTTCATTAACTGTTTGTCAAAAATAAACTTCAAAATAAGTTTGCTCACAATCCTGAAAAAAAAAATTAACATTTCATTTTTTATTTAAAAAAAAAACTATTTTAAATACAAAAAATTATGTGCTGGGCTTGGCGGTTAACACCTTATCTTAAACTGTCTTCATATTTGCATAATAGTCAAAACTATTTCAGGAAACAAAAGTATCAACCCTATCCTAAAATGCTTCAATTCAGCTACAACAAAATTTCAATTATTTTTTTGCAATCGTACATTAGCAACATTGTATATTCATTTTCATCGAGACTGAAATGTAATTAAACACACACTCCGCAACATACCTATATATGAATATATAAAACCAAATAACACTGCAGTGAACTCCAATGAACTAAGAGTAAAATACAATTTTTTATAAATATTTTGCATATCGTATTTCTACGTGTTTGTGTTAGTGTGAAAAAGTCTACAAAGGCATATTTCTGCATAAATAAGCAATATAAATTCGACATATTGCATTTTACAACAAACACAACATTTATAACAATACATCGAAGGGGAAGAAAAAAAAGAAGAATTTTTAAATGAACTAAGCAAAAAATTTATACAACATGCATGCAATACTCTTGCCATTGCAATATAGCAAAACTACCTTTGGAATAGTTTTAAGCACACACGTACACTCAATAATTGTTTTATGCACTCTCACAAACAAGCAGATACAAAAAAAAATCGTTAATTTCCAGTTCAACACGTGTGTCATTTTTCAACACATGTACATAAACATGCAATATGTTGCTTGAAATATGCAAACTAAAATGTTAAAAAACAGAGTAACAGAATAACAGCAACTAGCTGCTGGCTGCTTGTTTCAGGTTTCAATTTAATGTTAAAAACAACTTTGGCAAATTTGCATGTTGCCACAAAAGTGAAGAATAAAAAAACAGCACAATCAGCAACATATTTCGAGATTATAAAATTGCTTTAAATTTCAACGAAGCTGTTTCTTATGAGAAATGCTTCATGGAAGTTATTTAAAGCTTCTGAAGTAGAAAACTTCAAAATTTTTATTTAGTTTTAAAAATTGTTGATAAAAAATGATTATATTTGAAGATGTTGTTTTGACGACTACGTGCATAAGAAGTTTTTTTTTTGAAGTATGTAAAATAATATTTAAGTATGTTTAAACTTACGCGTGACTGAAGTTTTCTACTTGAGATATTTAAAAAAAAAATTATTGTTAATGATTTATACCTTATTCGACGCACTGAGATCTTTTACACCAGACGCAATAAAGTGCTTTTTCATATAGTGCTTTTTTAAAAAGTAAGCATTTTGCAACATTAAAAAGCACTAGATCTAATGCTAAGAGACTGACTTGGCAACACTGACTAAGACCATTGGTGCAGCTCACTAACCTTCAGTTTTTTCTTTAAGACGCTTTAATTCGGTTGGGCTCACCTAAGTACGTTTTAAATTCTTAACTCGAGTGCAAAAAGTAATTTAATTACCAAAATAATAAAAATGTCAAGGATGCGCTGAACACCCAAGTCGACAGACCGCAAATAAGAGCAACTTCAAATACGAGTTGAGACTACTTATCTCGTTTTACTGGTGTCATCAAGCACTTCATATAATTCTTAAAATATATGTTATTTAAGAATTATAAACTAAAAATAAAAAACTAAAAAAAAAGTAATGCTAGATGTTGTTCTTGACTGGCCCTATGCGACCATTTGTGGAACCTATTTCTATGTCGCAACGCACAAAGTGTGACAAAATGAAATGACCCTACAGACAAAGCAGGGTCAATTGCCCTAAAGTGACCGGTCCTGTGACAGTTCTTATTTAACCTATCACAGGACAGGTTCGATATTACTCAGAACAGGACCAATAGTTTTTAAATGTGTTTTGCTCTATTTATCTTATCGTTACCAATAGCTCAGTGGAAGTGCGCTAGACTGTCACGCGGTGGACGTGGGTTCGTACCCTGGCTGTGTTGAATAATAAAATTTAATAATTTAAATTCTAATTCTATTTCATTAACTGCTTAATCAAAAATAACCTTCAAAATAAATTTGCTTAACATCGCGAAAATTTAATTTTTATTTAAAAACCAAAAAAAAAAAAAAAAAAAAAATTTTGTGATTTTCCCGGGGATTGAACCCAGGTAAATCGAGTACTAAGCACGAACGCTAGCAAGCTCGGCTAAACATGAATTTCCAAAAAGTTGATTCAATTTCACTAACAACTTGCGTATAAGTGTACCGTGTTCTAAAAATAGACCGGCTACTGATTAGGTCCAAAGGTATCTAGCCGGTGTCAATTTACCCCTGTCAATAACAACGCCATGTAAAAGGGATCGGTTGATTTCATATGTTGGTGGTAGAATTGGGACCGGTCACTATCACTTTGGAACCTATCACGTGATAGGTTCTGAACCGGTTCTTTTGTCCGTAGGGGAAGTTCAAATACTGGGAGATAATGTAATTTTGTTGGTAGGTCTTGCCGAACACCCCCCAAAATCTAGACTTATGTTCAAAAAACCGATTTAGCCTACCTTTGCCCACTTTTTGGCCTATAACGTACCTGATTGACAACAGATTTTAAAAATTTGAACTTTTTCAAAGATATATATTAGACCGGATCAAAATTGAGATTCCGCCGGTCGGGGTCTCAAAAGTTAGAGGAACTCATTAAAATGATTTTTGCATACTTTTTTTTGAAATTGGAAAAAAACCGCCGAAGCAATATTGATTCTCCTGAAGGTCCTTTTTGGTAAAAAAAACATATTTTTTTCTTGTAACTTTTTATTTTTCACAAAACGCATACTCACATCTGCTAAAATATATATGATATTGAAATTTTGTATGCTTGATAATTTGAAGCTATTTAAAAAAAAAATGGTTGAAATCGGTCAGTTCCTAGGAGTACTTTTCTTGGACCTACATATATTTTTACATTATTTTGTGTGGGAAATCCATACAAAAGTAGACCGATCTTATCAAAATTTGGTCAGAAAGCTAGATAAGAAGAGATATGAATGTGCATTGAGAATGGTAAGAAGTGTGCTGAATATTATAATAATAAGTTGTTAGAGTGGCATTCTTTAAAATCTATTTTCATCAATAGTTTAATAACTCTGTCCATTACTGACTGATTTATAAAAAGTAAATTCCGTTTTAATTTGTATTAAATATTTTGTATGAACCCATGCAGGATTTGTGTAGTCTCTATATAATTTAGTGTGTGGAAAAATCGACAAAGTTCGAAAAAGTCGAAAAAATGTTTATATTTGCAGAGTAAAAACCTGTAGCGCAGATATGGGGGTGGTCCACGGGTCCAGAACCTTCACCCCCAGAGCCATGCGCCAAATATGAAAGTTGTTGTAAAAGATGTTATGCGTTTATCGAAAGAATTTTATGATTAGAAAATATTTTAGTTATGTTTTTGTGATAACATTGTCAAAAAAAGTACTGATTTTTTATAAAATTTTTTAATGGAATCATCGTAACAAATATGAGTTTTCAGTTTCTTTTTAGTTTAAGGACATTCTTTGGAGATTTTGGTGAAATACCAGTGCTTAAAATATACGCAAAACCATTTCAACTGCAAATACTTAATATAATCATGAACTGAGCTGAAATTAAATTAAACACACTCTGCGAAGAAAAACATACTTTAAAATTTAACAAAAAATTTTTTACGCAGAAATTTTTTAAACAATACAATATTTACAACAACCGTGTTTTAAATTCAACTATAAACTTCTTTTAATTAATTTTCTGTTATTATTTCTATAACAAAAAATAAAATCGCTATTTGAGATTAAATAAAAAAATTCTGTGCAGATCAGATCAAGTTTATTTTTTTTGAGATCTTATTTTTAGCACACATTCTCTAGGAAAGTTCGCGGGGAGCGAAAAAAATTGTCACTTTTGAAAATTTAAGTGTATGGAATTTTCAAAAGTGACAAGTACTCTGACAAGTATGTATTTACTTAACTTAGCGTATGACATGTCATTACTTTTTCCCGGACCCCTCCTAGAACCAAAAGGTATCTACGCCACTGGTAGATAAACACTGATTTCTCAAGTTGCGCCCATGATTGAATAATAATAAGGTTATTCGTATTTTTTGATGTATGCTTATTTTTTGTAAACAAAGAAATTTTGACAATCTGCCAACAGTGTTTTGTGATGCTGGGGAAAAAAACGTACTTTTGAGTGTTTCATTGTGTAGTTTTCGTGTGTAAAAAATAGTTCAATGATTTTTTCTCAAGTTAACAAGGAAAAAAATCTATGTAGGTTTTGTATCAAGTGTATGCTTCAAATTAATCTAAATTTAAAAGTTCGTGTGCAAATTTTAAATAAACATTAATTTTGTGTGATGCTGTTTTAAACAAGGTGCCAATAAATTCATTCAGAATTGATTGAAATGCGATATTCACGTTCGTTTTTTCCTTTTTCAGTGAATTTATGAAACAAAAAATTTATAAACCGTCGAGCTCTTCTTTCCAAAATTCCACTTTTTTTCCGGAAAATTTGTGTTCAGCAACGAAGATCATTTCTGGTTGAATGGATACGTTAACAAGCAGAATTGTCGTATGTGGTGTGAAGAGCAGCCGGAAGCATTACAAGAACTGTCAATTCATCCCGAAAAATGCACTGTTTGGTGTGGATCATGGGCCGGTGGCATCATTGGAACGTACTTTTTCAAAAACGACGAAGGCAGGAATGTTGTTGTGAATGGCGAGTTCTACCGTGCGATGATTACAAATTTTTTCCAGCGAATCGTCGAGTAGAGTCTTAAGCGATTCGCCAGGAAGACTCACATACGAATCGGCAAAAGGGGTCTTAAATGATTCGCTGACAAGAGTGGCAGACATTGCTTTTAGGGGTACTCAGCGATTTGTTGCAAAGCATTATTGTTAAACGTTACAATTTGTTGCAATTTTCAACTAGCGGGATCTTCAGACATTGCTTTATCCCAGTTACATGAATTTTTTTACAAGTTAAAATTTTTGATTAATTTAAACATTTTTTCAGAGAATGTTTCATATTCCAATGATAAATTTTGAAGCTTTTTAAAAAGCTATCTTCCAACGATCGCTGGAATAAGCAAAAGATTTTGAAAATGTTTTGAATCGTGCATTCATCCTTTGGGCGGTCCATCTTCCAACGATCGCCGGAATAAGCGAAAGATTTTGATAATTTTTTAATAGCTTAAAACCTTGGGCGATCGAAGAGCGATACATCTTCCACCGATCGCCAGAATGAGCGAAAGAAGATTTTGAAATTTTTCGAGAATCGCGCATTCACAGAAAACGCTCCATTTTCCAAAGATCCCATAGATGAATCGCTAGCACGTCGCCAAATAATCTAATCTTTCAATCGTCTTCCAAATAATCGCAGGGCTTTGTTATCTTCTGGTTGAACTTCAGACGAATTTGTTAGGGATATGATTATTACAGACTCAGCAAAATTTTTGATACAAACTTGACATGCATTCCTAAAAACACTGCTTCCAGAAGACATTCTTAAAGTTCAATTGTGCTTCTACTCACCCTTATCAAAAAGTGCTTTCAGGAGGCATTCTCCTAAACTTGTAAAAGGCTATTTGATAAGCTTCTAAGAATGCTTTCATGGCTTGGCTTGTGCAAGGCAATGATTAAATATTTTCTTAGAAGAATTTTGTCTTACTTTGTCTGAATCATGGAATGCCTTCCTAAATTCCTGGAAAATACCAACTAGAATCCTTTCATTGAAGTCCTCAAAGAAAACTTTCATTGAAATATTCTAGAAACACTTCTAGATAAGAGCAAGGAAAGCATTCATTCCAATGACAAGCATATGTTAAACGAATGCCTTCTGGGTATGAAAGTAGAAGGGTTAGAACTCACAACGTTCACTTTCACTTTATTTTCTTTTGGAAGCACTTTTTTTATTGGAAAGTTGAACCCTACACTGAACCCAAAAAGTATAAAATAAGTATTAATTTTAACATGATCTTCATGAGTTTTGGTCCAGTAACCATTTACATAAGTCACAGGAACTATTCATGATATCAATGTACAAAACATACAAAAGAAAAAACACAAGAACATGAAAGTATATTTCATAAGCCTATAGTTCAAAGTTTATAAAGAGTGTGTACAAAATACATGAAGAAATAAACAAAGTTGTGAATGCAATGAAAATTTTTGTGAATAAAAATTCATAAAATTCATGTACAAATACAAGGCGAACAAGAAAATTTCATGAGATAAGTGACAAAAATGCATGCATATCATGAAATATTTATGAAAATATTAAAAAAAAAAATACAAGGGGAATATGAATCATTCACAATTTTTGTGAATTAAATGCATGTACAAATATGAGGCGAACAAGAAAAGTTCATGAGATAAGTGACGAAAATGCATGAATCATATATATTGTATGTATATACAAAAAAAACGTGAACTGCATTATGAGTTTGGTGAACGAAATTCATATAATCCATGTACAAAGATAAAAGTCAGAAAGTCATGAAACTCATGTTCTTATATAATGAAAGGGTGAACTACTTCATGTATTTAGTGAAGATTAGTTATGAAATATTCATATTTTTTTGTATAGTTTGTACATTGGAAACATGAACAGTTCATGTGACTCATGTAATTGGTTGCTGAACCAGATTTCATTAATGCGATTCATACTTTTTGATTAAAGAGTGCGGAACACATTGATGGAGGCAGTATTATATAGAGTCACTTTTTAGGCACTAACCGATGCAATTTTTCGGTCTTGTGCTTTTAGCAGAGTTAAAGTATATCCCTACGGCATGTGTCTAAATACTTAAATACTTTTGAATTTTGCTGTTACCTTTACTCCATACCCTGTTCTAGCACAGAAGAACTACAACGATCATATCAAGCAAAGCCTAAAGTTTGCTCAAATTTAGTTAGTGCTAAATGAAAAGCATTTTCACATCACAAATTTTTATCAACTGCTCAATTGTTTATGCATAGATTTGACTTTGCTCAAAGTTCAAGCGGAAGTCCACTTATGAAAATACAACAACAAATTTGCTATTTAAACTATCTCAAATAGCTTGATTTTAACGTGCGTCACTTTGAATTATTCATGAGTCAAGAATATTAAAGCTTTTTGAAGTTTGCCAGCAATTTCGGCTTAAATTAATTAGAAAATAATAAATTTAAAATTCAATTCAGGCGCAACAAACGAAAGCGTTGAAAACTGAAACGAAAACAAATATATAGAAGAAATTGCCGAAAAAAGAAATAAAACTGAAAATGCTCTAAATTTATGAGGCCAAATTGAGTAGTACTTGCGGCAAAAGGAGAACAACAAAAACTACAAAATATACAACAACAACAACAACAATAACAACAATTACCAACATAATGACCAGGCAAATAAATGCCGCACTATGTTTTCATGGACCTTTAATAAATTCAATGTTTGTTTGTTTTGTTCCTCTCTGCTTTTTCTCTCTGCTTTTCCTTTTGGCCACCAGCTAGCAGCAACATTTATTAAAAATTCAACATGAATGAACATGAAATAAACGGGTACAAGACACACGAAAAAAAATAAATAAAACTAACCACATTTAATTGCTACTAGCTCTAGTAGAAGAGCTTAACTGTGCACCAAACAACAATAGCAGAGACCAACAATGTTAACGTTAAAGAACACAAAAAAAAAAAAAAAATAAAAAACAACGAGTTAAAATAAGGCCTTTTCCTCACGGAGCAATGGAAAAGTAATGCAATTGCAACACAATTGCTTATAAAGTTTCAAACTACTGAACTTCAAAACATAATTGCAACCTATGCTTTCAGGAGAGCAAGACATGTTACAACGCAACATTGACTATTTTTATTGAAGTAGACATAAATTTACCTAAGGGCCCAAAAAAAAAAGTGGCTTGGGCCCCAAACTACAATTTTTCCTGTTCTTTTAGTATATGCGAAAAAACAAACGGCAAAAAAGATATGGGTCCATCCGTACATTAAAAAATAACATTAACAGCAGATTATTCGTGGCAGTAAAAGAGCTGCAACAAAGTGATGCTAAATTTTTAGAATTGTACAGAATGACCAAAGAAAAAAACAGCAAGTTGGTGATATAAATTGCAGCATGCTGCGTTGCATAAAACTTATCGCAAACATGTTGCCAACTAGTTTTGAAAAGTTGCTCCATGCGAAGGTTTTGGTATAGAAACATGGGTTAGCAACATTTGTTGCAATTGCATTACTTTTGAATTGCTCCGTGAGGAAATGGCCTAACTGCTTGAGCTCCTTGAGCTTGCAGCAAAGAAAAGCTCAAGGATCGCAGTTGTACATGAAAAACGCATTTATAGGCAAACGGTATAGCATGTTGCTGGTGGCTTGCATGTTGCTTCCTTACTAGGTTGTTGGCTGGTTGGTTGGTTGGTTGGTTGGTGGGGTGGTTGGTGGGTTGGTTCCTTTGGTTAGCTGGTTGTTATTTTCGTTGTTATTATAATGCTTGGCATGTTATGCATAAATTATGACCAACATAAAAGCTGCCTCGACAGAGTGTTGTGTTGGCAATGGCATTTCGGGTTTGCTTTAATTAATGTGTTTCCCTTAAAGCGCCTGAAAATAGGCAAGACTTTATTTGCTTTAAAATGCTCATAATAGATTTGTGTAATTTTAAAGCTTATGCAAGCATCATGAGCTCCACAGTGTTTGTTTGATATTCGTTCCACATGCAAGCATCACGCATGCATATCTATGAACTGCTGACCTACTACAATTAACCATAAAGGGTTGCCATTGTCAGTAAAAGTCATATAAATAAGCCGTAGGGAAATCAACCGAGATGGGTTAACATGCATGTTCTGTTGAGCACACATACACTCATACAAATATCTATGAATTTCGGTACAGAGAAAAACCACACACATCGAATACACGTGAGCAAGACTGTCGACAGTGGCGTAGATCATAAAAAGTTATGAGTTTCTTCAAATTTATTCTTTAATTTAATTTATACTTTAAATAATTAAATACAATTTATTATTATCACGTAGCGCAAGTTTCAGTTTTTCAAGAAAGCAGCACATAAACATTTCTTCGGGCTAAAAAGATAAAGATTAATTAAAAACATTGCGTTGAGTCATCGCTGAAAAACAATTTAAGACTTTTTGGTTGCAACATATCATGGCTTTTTTTTAAATAGCACTAAAAGGCTAGGACGGTATGAACTTTTACAGTTCCAGCATAAGATGTTGTTAGATGTCAGTTAAACAGTTATTTTTTCTAACATGTTATAGCCTGAAATTGTAATTGATATTTCTGCCACTCAAACTCAGTAGAAACTGAGAGCGAAAGTTGAGTCGAAACATAAAATTTTGACAGACAAATAAATATTTTTAATATATTTTGTTTCTGTGAAGTATAATTTATGCCAGAAGGCATAAGAACAATGATGCTACAGAGATTTCATGATGAAGTCACACCTCTGTTACTGTCAATAATTTTTAGTTTTCTCTTTCTCTACTGTACTCCTAGGAGTTGGCAAAGAGTAAAACTTGTGTATTTAAACCAAAAACATGTAAGCGTGGTCGTAAAAACTCTAAAACATATTTTAGAGTTATACCTTAGGGATACTCTAAGCAGAAGAAACATATGAACAGCTCAAAATGCATACCTGAAAAGGAGTTTCACGGAGACTGCCTTTTATGAGGTTATCTCAACAGTATAAAGATCTCTCTTCTTTTAACAATAAACCTTAGCGGTCTTCTTAGATATAGAAGGAGCTTTCAACCACGTACACATCAAGGCCATTTATAATGCTCTGACTGTGCTAGGTGTTGAAGCTCCTATGAAAAACTGGCTGTTTTCTATGCTCAGCTCACGAACAGTTCAGGTGGACTTAGGCTGCAGCCAAATCACTATATTCGTTAGCAGGGGTATAACCCAGAAAGGAGTGGTCTCTGCATACGAGGATTATGTGGTGGTAATGGCATCTGAATTGCTTGTCTCCACACTCTGTGAGATTTTGGAAGAAACTTTGGACAAACTCAGTAATGGGTGGCCTTAGATCAAAACCTAGCAAGACGGAAATGATACTTTTTACCAACCAAAATTAAACACTTTGTCTTACCATAATTAAGCGACCAAACACTCGTTTTGTACAAATTTGGGAGGTGTACAAGATGCAAAGCTCAATTGGAGGATCAATGTTGAACATAAAGTCAAAAAGGCATGCACAATATTTTAAGCTTGTAAAAATAATTTTGAAAAGAAAAAAGATCTTAAGCCAAAAATACTCATATACCTCGCTTGACTGCCAATCCAAAGGTCTCGGGTTCAAGTCCCAGCCATGCCATGGTGCTACTTTTTTAGCATTATTTAATTCTTTCCTTATTTTTTATCAACTCAAATTTAAAATTCATCAATAAATACTACTTTGGAAGTTGAAGTTGATGGTAGAAAAGTTTGTGGATTGGATTGGATTGACTGAAGTAAAGGTATAAAGTTGAAGGGCATATTGCAAAAACATGATAAGCCACACTGCTTTAAAAGTTCATATTTTATGTTCATTACGTTTCTTGATGCATTGATGCAAAAAACAAAAAAAAAACAAAACAACTTGGCCACTTCAGCCCTTGAAAGGACTTTGACCAAGCGTCTTATGATCAATTATGTTGTGTGTGTTATTAAATGTTTGCACACAATTGACCGAGAACTGGACCTACATGTTTTATGCCAACTCCGAACTGCTAAAGTTCATGTTCTCAAGAAGCTTTACATGGCATTATTTACTCTCTGAGGTTTGCCATTGTCTGCAGAGAGGTGGTGACCGATCAGAAAAATTTTTTATTGAAAAAAAACTTTTCGCCGCGGCTGGGGATCGAACCCGGGCTCCGAGCATGCTAAGCCACACACTTAACCTGCATGCCACGGTCACCACTATGCATTGATGCATTATCCACTAAAAATATTGTGACCATTACCCGATCAATTTTGGCCCTTTACTTAATAGTTTTTTATGTGGCATATCATGTTTTTACAATAAGCCCTTAAGTTGTTACACTTGATTTCTAATTAATTTTCACCCCACTTTTTGAGCCAAGATAGACTTGACTGAATAGCTTTGTCACCTGAAATCTTTGGTTCATAGCTAAAAAAAACACACCGCTACGCACAGCTCAATTAGACTCAGAGACTCCTTTAGACTCCAATTAGACTGCTACAACTGGAGATGTAACACATCTGGATACAGTAACATACTAAGTTCGTTGCCATCGGAACTAGTGACTGGTAGTACGTACTATAAAATCCCAAGCTCGACTTGGTAATCCGAAGTACATGCATAATCAATGTACCAAACTGATTTAGATGGCGCAATGGGGAATCAGACCTATTTTTTGATGTAACCTTTTACACTGATAGAATATGAGAAACACTGTATGTCAGAATCTTTTTGACTAACGCATTTAGTCGAACTAACACCATCAATCGTAACACAGGTATTTTGTCGGACGACCAAGACGCCATTAAAGCTCTATATTTGAGTCAATTCCAACTCTAAAGTTGGCCCGGTTAAGTCACCAACTGAACATCACTCGAATATAGATCAACAAAATATGTTGGCTCTCAAACAATTCATATGTCTGTGGCAAAAATATATTTGTTTAAACGTAATTAATCTTTGTTTAGGTACAAATACAAGCAATTTTCGAGACCACCTTGACGCAAATATAATTAGTTTGCACCTGAACAGTCTATACTAGCACGTAATACATATTTGTTTACATGTGCCTGAAAAAGTTTTTAGGCCTAAAGAATGAAATGTTATAAAACAGTTTGCTGCAAAATAAATTTGTTAAAGGCTAAGAATATCATATTTGGATGCAAATAAAGCAATGTTTGAAAAAAAAATTGAATGCAAATATTAATTTTGTTCTCTCAAGCATTAAATGCTTGCAAACTGAGAGGGCTGAAGAGAGAGTTTGCAGAAAATATCTGCAAATATAGAGTGAGCGTGAACGTTTTTTGCATACCATCTTCTCAATGATTCTCAATTTGTTGTAAACAATATACATATTATTGGAAGCAGAATACAATATGGCAGCTGTTATAATATTTCTGCGAACACTTAGAAATTAATTTTTTCGGTACTTTTTAACCCATAAAAAATAACGCAAACTAATGTAAGCACGATATGGTTATATCCATTAAAAATACATTCCCCAAAAAAAATATAAAATGGTAATTTTAACCCATTTTGGACTAGACGTGTGGATTTCTACCATTGAACTATAATTTACAAAAAATATTTGATTTACATAAGTTATGTTTGGAATGTTCGCTAACATTCAACTGATAATGTTAGCTAACTGATCCAACACCCACTACAACCCCATCCCTACAACAGAGGGCCTGACAGAAGACCATTGTTTTTTAAAAAACTTAAATTATTTAAATATTTTTAATGACTACATTAACCATCGTTCATATCTTGCTGTGCAATTCATGTTCTGTTGATGTTTTATTTTTTTTGCATCAACTGCATTCTTACTAGTTTGTCAAATGTTTTGAGCTTACATGAGTATTGATAAATATAACAAAACGATAATTTTCTTAATGTTGCAATACGGTAGCATAATTTCGATTTGTTCCATGAATTGTTTATATTGGTCTTAAAATAAGAAATTTACAACTTTTTTTCAATCGGTATTAAACGTTTTTACATTACAATTTAATTATAAAAATGTTATTTTAGCTTCTTGTTCTACTTCTCGACACCATGTACCCTCAAGACTGCGCCCCGTAGTGACGCCTCTGCCAACAACACGCAAGCTATGCTTGCTACAACAACAAGAGCACATACAAAAAACATGCATAACCCAACACCAGCAGAATAGAGCAAAACAAATAATAGGCTTATGCATTGACAGAACTAACAGTTAAGCAGGCAGAGGGATGGGCAGACACACAGGCAGAATGACAAGCAACTTGTCAGTGACGAATGTCGAGTAAAAAGGAAATCCGCATGAATAACTTTTGCTACTATTTGTGCAAATTTGGCAAATAGAGAAGAGTTACAAATAGGGAAGTGGAGTGAAAGCAACGTTGACAGGCAAACCGTATATTTTATAATATTTTTGTGTGGTGAGGGTGGTTTGAAAAGATTGTGAAATCTTGCAACAAGAGAACTTATTTTTTGGTACAAAGCATATAGAAATTTTAATACATTTTGCAATCATCGCAGTTAGAAATTTCCCAGCGTTATATTTCTTAGAAATTACTTCATTTTAAAAGTCTTTATTTTTATTGCACACAATACTTTGTTTATTTTTGAATAAGTATTTAATTATGCGGTTGAAATTGACATGAAAACCTTATAATTTTAATCATACCAATTTTCTAACAAGCTAACAATATTTTTCTTAACACAACGACAAACTTGTTCTAATAAGCCACTTATATAAATATCTGCGTCGTTTTATAATAACAACTTAAGTGTAATTTGAATGTTTTGAGAAATCTTATTTAAAAGTTTATGGTCACCATATAAGTTGTATGCAAGCTTCTTCAGGTTTTTTTATCATAAATTTAGATAGAAATACACACGTGAAACACAAGCATTAAAAACTGAATTCTTTCTTAAGTCGACTTAAGTTGTTATTATAAAACCAGACGGATATAGGATGTAGGAAAAAGTCAGTTTGGATCAGGTACATTCAGATTTATAATAGCATCACAGTCCTTATACGAAATCCTGCATTGACTTACCTCAGACTTGAAAGTCTTCAGGAATGTTGTGAACCCTCAAGGCACTGCCCTTACACTCTCAATGGATGAGAGTTCGGTCAAACTGCTCGAGGCCGTTCTATGATATGAACAGGGTCCTGTTTCGTATCAAGTGGAATCCATACTCTCGTCCATCATCTCCCCAAGCTTAGGTGGGTGTGGATATGGGGCAATAGGGAGCTCTGACCTTCCGCTCCAATGGGTCAAATGACTAATACCATAATCTCGACGCATGGGCTCATGTTGAATGACTAGCGCCCATCCTGCTAAAATTCCACATCAACACCGATAGCCTCTGTGTGCCAAGAGGGAAGAATTAGTAGACAGCTCCCCTCCGACATAAAAACAACACCTCTACTGCCTTCATCAGTGCAGAGACAAAAAGATATGCCCCTGCACTGATAGCTGGCAAAAAGTCGGACAAAAATTAAATAGAGCCCATTGGATCATCACTCTGCCATGACCGCAAGTCATCGCGACAACAAAGGCCCAAAAATTTTCACAAAAGACCGCCTTCTAAGCCTATAGACGACAATCGAGGACCACAGCGTAGAGGACGGGACCTTCACCACTCCAAATCAGCTTCCACAGTCCTATTCCAGACAATGCTTCGAGACGGAGTTGGCATTGCTTTTGTGCAAGAGCCTTGGACCAACACAAATGGTGACATCCTGGGTCTAAATCATGCAGGTAGGTTCTTATATTCAAAATCATCCTGTAGACTCTGAACTTGTTTTGTCTATAATAATAACATTTCTCTCTTTCCCTTGACAGAGTTCATTGTAGCCTCATTGTAGATCAGTGGTCGGCAAAATTAAAAATGAGACTGTAAGTGAAAGTGAGACAAAAAAATTGCATATCAATCAAAACAATGCTGCTTCGGCACTAGTTGTTTGTCGAGTGATTGAAAGAGCATGAAAATACGTGAGAGTTTTTTCAAAGCATATGCTTCATGGGTGCCGACCACTGTTGTAGATCTTTGTTGTCTCAGCTTACTTGGCGGGAGATGAGCGCAATTGTCCTCCGGACTGCATAGCTGATCTCATAAAGCACGCTGCAATACAAAAGACAGAAGTTGTCTTGAGTTGTAATGCCAACTCTCATCATACATTATGGGACAGCATAGACACAAATCAGAGAGTTGAGTAGCTTTTAGACTTTCTTATTTGTTGCAACCTTTACGTATGCAACGTTGGACCCAAAGTTTATTACCATAAAAAGAAGAGAGGTTCTTGACCTCACCATTACCAAATCCATTCATAATGACATAATAGCGGACTGGCATGTTTCAAAAGAACCTTCGTGCTTCGACCACAGCCACATTAGGTTTGAAATAAAGGCAGCTATAGTACAAAATACTGGCTAACGTAGTAAAAAGACACTAAACTCTTACAAAGTTCAGCTTGGTCTGGTCATCCTTAATAAGCTTCCCCTCAAAATTGACACCGTATGCAAATTGGAATGCTCAGCAGAATGTGTCCGATCATCCATAACCCAAGCTTTCGAGGATAACTGTCGTCTTAAACTTAAGAAGTTCAAGAGACAAGCACCCTGGTGGAACAACCACCTCACTGACCTCAGAAAAGGAGTAAGGAAGCTGTTCAATTAAGCTAAAAACAAAAAAACAAATTGGCCATTTCAGCCCTTGAAAGGACTTTGACCGAGCTTCTTATGATCAATTGTGTTGTGAGTGTTATTAAATGTTTGCACACAATTGACCGAGAACTGGACCTACATGTTTTATGCCGACTACGAACGGCTAAAGTTCATGTTCTCAAGAAGCTTTACATGGCATTATTTACTCTCTGAGGTTTGCCATTGTCTGCAGAGAGGTGGTGACCGATCAGAAAAATTTTTATTGAAAAAAACTTTTCGCCGCGGCTGGGGATCGAACCCGGGCTCCGTGCATGCTAAGCCACACACTTAACCTGCATGCCACGGCCACCACGACTAACTTAATTATTGAATTAATTTATTAAAACAAATTTTTTTGCAAAATTTTGTTTGTCTTGAGAATGATTTGGCGCCCCTCTACGAGTGGCATGATGACACCACCTGCCCCCCCCCCTCGCTCCGCCACTGGTTCGGTGAAATAGGCCAGAATTATGAAAGGAAAAATAATGGTTTCGTCACCACGATATTGCACATCCCGCATTGTACGCGAGACAGTTGAAGTCATCTAAGAAAATTCGCAGAGGAGGCTAAAGGTCATTCCGAAATCGGCCTACCAAAAATACTTTTAAGAATGGGAAAAACGTTGACATTGTGTATCGCCTCCGATGATGTTAACTTTAAAGGTGATAAAATAAATATTGAAGAGTACAACAATAAGCCATTGTTGTGTTATTTGCACAGTTTGGTTAAATTTTGAACAGAAGATAAATCATGTTTGGAAGATTTTAAAAATTTGTATACATTTTTTGTGCCAATAATAAATTAAAACAATTAATATCTGTCATGTTACTTACTTAAAGGTTCTTGAAAAAAGTGTTTTGCAGCAAAACTGACGATGCAGTCTTGCTTTTCTTTACCTCCAGTCTTACTTATTAATTATAATAATTCAATAATTATTGAAGCACGATATAGCATTCATTTAAAAAAAAGGCCTCTTGAAATAAGAAGCTAGTTAATAAGAAGTTATGAGCATGAGCCTTGTAAGCTCAGATACGGCACAAAGCATTAACTTTAGAAACTGCATGACTTCCAACACCAACTTGACTACTGTATCATATTGTTACAAAGTTTACATTTTTATTTAAGCAAACCAAAACAAGGCAGATATTTAAAATAAATACACCATGAAAAGCTTAACCAAAGCAGCTGAAACAAACCATAATCTATTGCTTTTTTGGGTTAACCTTAATGCTTTGTCAGCTTAATATCAAAGATAGAATGTCAACATTTCAAATTCCAAACCACGCGTTAATGCTTGCTGATGATAAAGTTTACAAATACATACTTTTAGAATACTCCATATCTTTATACTACAAACATTCATAGCATAAACAAGAGATAAATGCTTTTAAGCCTTATTACAAGGACATGGCTCTCGTTACCTATGACTTGTTTTTGTAAGCAAGCAAACACAATAACAAAAAAAAAATATATAATGCCATTGGCTTTACAAATGCCTGTAAATAGCTCAAAATCCAAGCTTTAAATGCTATAAATTAAGTTGAATGAATGAATTCTAATTCCAATGAATCCAATTGGTAAATGCTACTTAAGTTGCATTAGCTATTGTTAGACAAATCCTTAATAGTACTATATATTAACAATACTCCTGAATACTCTCAAGTTAAGATCTCAAGAGATGCTCAACAGCTAACATTGTTATTGTATAGTTGCATGACTTATGGCATAATATGTGTTTATATGTATAAGTAAATTGAATATCTATGCATGTAATAATGCTCATATATGAACAAACCAATATCCATTAATTTACTAGATGACTCAACATAAGCGATAATGTGCTGACAGTTTGCCTTCATTATCGGTTAAACACATATTTACATGCGTGTTTTGAGCGACATTCATTTCTGCCAACATAAATATTAATTATTCGATTTGGAAATTTGATCTTTTCCTTGCTTGCTTACAACGGTTGAAGATATAATTATGTTATAAAAATGGTCTTTTCCTTTTCAGCTTTAAAGAACCTTTTCTTTAGAAGTGCTTCTACCACTTCTACCGACTCATTAAAAGCATTCGCCCTAGAACAAAAGGAATAAATTTAATACAAAATGCTATTTAAAATACATTCTGCTAGCTTTGGCTGTCTTATGCATTCATTGACATAAAATACAAAATTCATTGCACACTCTTGCATATTCAACCTTTGTCAACCGCAGCCGGATTAAATGGTTGCGTGACTGGTCAATAATGACAAGCGCGCTCATTTGTCCTGGCAGGATTTTGAGTTTTTTTTTTTTTTGTGTTTGCACGAATATGTAAGCCTTCCGTTAAGCCTACATCAAGAGCTGCTTAGTGCTGTTATGAATTTCTAATTAGAATTTCTACAAATGCAATCATCGAACAAGAGATCTAATTAAGAGCAACATTTTGCAGCACGCTGGCAACACTGGCGCAATACTAAATTGCCATGCAGAATATATGATGTAAGCTCGAACATAACGCAAGCTGTTCAGCCTTTTTAAAGGCGAGAAAGTTAGTTAGTTTGCAACTATGTGTTTAATATTTTTCTAAATAAATTAATACTGTGACAAATATTATTGGATTGTTCGAAAGGTATTTCCGTTTTTTTGGGGAAAATATAATACGATTTTATAGTATTAACCAATATTAATATTTTATTGATTGAATTATTGAATTAATTCTGGCACTAAAATGGATTGGTTTGGAAATAATTGAGTTAAGGTATAAATATACTGCACAAATGCACTTTACTGAAGGGTTTTTAAATGAAAGTATTGTCATTTTTTTCAAAAGAGTACCGGTGCCGAAGATTCTATGAGAAATCTGCGGGGGCTGAGCTAAAAGCTGCCGGACGGATTACAGGATGCGGATGGTGGAAGGCCTCTAGATATAAAAGTTAGCCGCTTTTTGCGGTACCGGACAAGTAGCGGTGACCAGCTAGGGTGTGGAAGAGCGTTGTGTTGAACAAGCACTGTGTCTTGAACGAAAAAACCACATAGCCCGCAACTGGCACTGTCAAGGCGAGTCAGAGCCGCATCAAAAACTTCATGTCGAAAACTCCCTGCCTTCTCTAGACTCCATACTTGAAAGTTCTCTACAAGACATGAAAAATGGAATGTGCGTAGGGTTTGGGTCACGACCACATTATAACTGCCCAATGAAAACAAAACCACACTCAGAAAAAAGTTTCTCGGAATACAATAAAAGAAGACATCATATTAAGAGAAAAATGGTGTAGACTTTGCACCAGAGAATGCCTTTCTCTAAATGTAATCCTAAAACTTTCCTAAAATTGATTAAATGCTTCCATGAAAAAGAGATATATAAACATATATCGTTTTTATACCCTAAACCTGAAAGGTCAGGGTATATTAACTTTGTGCAAACGTTTGTAACGCATAGAACGAAGCGAGACCGGTACAGAAAAGTATATATATTCTTCATCAGGGTCACCTCGTGAGTCGAGCTATCCATGTCTGTCCGTCTGTCCATCCGTCTGTGTGTTGTCCGTATACACAGGATAAGAAGAAGGTGTTGAGATAATTAAATGAATCTCAGTACACATGATCTACATGGATCCAAGGTTCTGCACTGTTGAATATTTTTGGAATCCGCCCACAGACACGCCTACCTCTCATGCAACGCAAAAATGGAAAACTCAATAAATAAGTTTATGTTTAACCTACAGAGATAAAATTTGGTATGTATGTTTCTTGTAACAAAACGAAGATGTTTTTGAAAAATGGGTGCATTCCACCCACGCACACGTTTACCTCCGATGCAACCCACGAGAGCGGAAACACTATAAAAGCTTTTAACCACTATAAACATGTGATGTACTGGAATAAAACTTAGTATGTGTAATATTTTTATCAAAATTGAAATGCATATAAAATATGGCCTTCATCTGCCCATGGACACACCCATTTTCAACACTTTTATTGTATATATTTTGAAAAAGTAGGTTTAGGGTACTTCATAGTCGGTCTAGATCGAGTTTAAACTTTCTTTACTTGTTTAAAACGTTTTTCTTTGACAGCTAAGTTACAATCTTTTTCAATCAGCAATGAGATTCAGAGTTGCCACCTACTACAATAAATAAAACAAATCCAAAGACTTTCACAGGAGGGCGCTTTAAGTAATACATTGTTTAGACTTAATAACTCCTAATGAATTGACCGATTATTCAATCGATGGCGCTTTATTCAATCAGCTATGTCTGGCTCATTTACGTCAAAACGGATCACCCGATTTTAATGAAACTTGGAAAGCATTTGTATGTGTTACTGAAATAGATCCTATGCTTTTAAAAGATCTTTCGACAAAAATCAAGGAAGGAGCCGAAGGCAAACGAAGTCAAGAACCAAAGACTAACGCATAAAATGAAGTTTAACGAATACGAGCAGAAGCTTTATAAAAATGAACAAAAATCAACCGAACAGTAAATAAAACTGAAGTTGAACGAAGACAATCCAAAAATCGAATCGATGCCAAAAGGTTTTTTTAAAATTGGGATTTTTTTTAATCATGTTCGGAAGGTACAGTTCTACAACAGATTAAAAGGTACAGTACTGTAGGGATGATGCAAAACTCCAAAAAAACGATAATCGGCAAATCAGTGTCACTCACGTTTCAGTCATAGCACTAAAAGTGAATTTTTCTCCATTAAACATAGACGCTTTTAACACAAAATTATATGGGTATAATAAGTCTTAAGCTTACTTTGAAAGTTCATGCAAAAACTTTTATATATATGTACACATTTCGAAAAAAACTATCATTAAATGGTGTGTCACTCACGTTATCGGACGATTTGCATTTTTCGACTTCTTCTTACAAATTCCTTTAAATCTGCGAATTGTTTGAGTTAATATAAAGAATTAAGTAATTTTCCCAAAACGAAATTAAGTAGAAATTTTAACTGCAGAAAAAATTTTGCTTTTTCTAAGAATTTGAAGATTTTTTCATACACTGATTTTGTCACTCACGTTTCACGTCGGTGTCACTCACGTTTGCAATGCAATTTTAGTTGTCTTTTTTTAAGCATTCTGGTTAATCTGGTGAACTTTATTAAGTATATTTTGTAAAAAAATTTTTTCTTAATATAAGTGACATTTATATACAAAATAGAAAAAACATTTTTTTGTTAAAAGAGGATAATGTAAAGCATAATAAACTTATAAAATTATTCATGACATAAAACAACACAAAAACTATTTTAAAACTATAACATTTTAACAAAATTTATTCCGGTTCTGCATCGGAATTTATAGAATTGAAGACCGTGCCAAAATGACTATATGTCTAGCCTTTAAGCAATTCCGTCAATGCCAACGGCTTACAATAATAATTTAATTAGATATTTTTAATCTTTGCAAAGTTTGTTTTCTGATATGAATCCGGATTTAACTATAATTTTTCTCTATACGTTTTTAGGGTCGGCTTTCACTTTTTCTTGATTTTTTTGTTATCTTCTTTCATTTCTAACACAAAAACAAGCAAAACAAAAAAATTAAATGTCACTCACGTTTCATTCCTTCAAATGCCTTTTTAATGAAAAAATAATTGCGTCTGCATGATTTAAAAAAATACAAAATTCACTAATCTTATATAGAAGTGGAGCCCGGGTTCGATGCCCAGTCGTGGCGAAAAGTTTTTTCAATAAAAAATTTTTCTGATCGGTCACCACCTCTCTGCAGACAATGGCAAACCTCAGAGAGTAAATAATGCCATGTAAAGCTTCCTGAGAACATGAGCCGTTCGGAGTCGGCATAAAACATTTAGGTCCAGTTCTCGGTCAATTGTGTGCAAAAATTTAATAACACACACAACACAATCGATCCTAAGAAGCTCGGTCAAAGTTCTTTCAAGGGCTGAAAAGGCCAATTTGTTTTGTTTTTTTTTTTTTTTGTTTTTTTATATAGAAAGTAAATCCGAGACAAAAAATGTGCCAGTCAATAATTTTCCATGATAATCAAACTTATCATTAAAAATTGTCACTTACGTTTCACTCTTGAATTACTTTTTTAAAATTATATTTTTCGATAGAAAAATTTTCTTTTTTTATATATAAAGTAAATCCGAGACAAAAAATGTGCCAGTCAATAATTTTCCAAGATAATCAAACTTATCATTAAAAATTGTCACTCACGTTTCACTCTTGAATTACTTTTTAAAATTATATTTTTCGATAGAAAATGTTTTTTTTTTTAAATTGTATTATGATATTTTCAATAGAAAATGTTTCAATTATGGATATTAAATAACTGTGCTCTGATATTTTAATCGCGAAATACCAAATTACAAAACATTAAAAATCTAAAATTTTTTAACTTGCTACAGATTAAAAATACTTATATAAAATTAGTTAAAATTTAAGAATACAATATGTTTTTTGAAGTGAAACTTCTTTGGCGGCGAGTGAAATTTCAAGCTAGGCTAACGTTTTCAATTCATATGAAAATTTAAAAAAATTTATTGCCGCTGCCGAAAATTGAACCCCGATCATCGTTGCTTAAGAGACGGAATCTATACCTTTACGCCACTTAAGCACATGAAAAACAGCCAAACAAAATGTAATTAAAACTGAACGCGTAACATACTGAAAATAACATAATTAACATTAACATTAGATTAACATTAAAATTACATTATTAAAATAACCGCAACATTAATTTTCATCCTACAAGTATGCACGAAAAAAAAAATAGAAAAATAGCTAAAACAGGAGCAGAACGAGTTCATGGATATAGAGAGCGAATTAGAGCTCTTAAGAATACAGCCGCAGCTGGGTCTGCAACTTATGATGAAGGTAAGGCTCAACAACGGCTGAGTTTAAAAATGCATTTTGACGAAACATCAGTGTTTTTTTGGTGAATCTACAAAGAACCAATCCCCAAAAAACAAACTGATGCTTTGTAAAAATGTATTTTGGAACTCAGCCATCATCTCAAAAAAATTTTAAAGCCAACCAAGTTGATGCACTCAACAATCAACGTTCGCTGCTTTATGAGGCCCTCTATCAACATAGCAATTATTATGATCAGGAAGCAGGAGGTAATAATGAACAAGATTTTCCTCTGCTTTCGGAGGCTCCTTCAAAGAGTACTATGCAAATACAATCCAGCATTCAAAAAGTAACAATGTTGAGAAGACATTCGAAAGCAACTAAAACACCAACTGAACTAAAAAAAGTACCGAAAATAACTGTTATTTTACAATTTTCAAATGAAAAAAATTGTCGAAAGACTTTTTAAAAT
The DNA here is from genome assembly GCA_958299015.1 of Tetanocera ferruginea. Classification (NCBI taxonomy): domain Eukaryota; kingdom Metazoa; phylum Arthropoda; class Insecta; order Diptera; family Sciomyzidae; genus Tetanocera; species Tetanocera ferruginea. The sequence continues at coordinate 135,341,724 of OY282640.1, forward strand.
ATACCATTATGTTACAAATGTGCTCAGCCTCACGAATATTAAGTCGCTTTTAAATTTGAAACTGATTCTTTAAAAGTTAATTTCTGGCCTAGTATATTTCGAGGAAAAATAAAGGTTACTTTTGACTTTTATTTTATCGGTCAAAAATAGCAGTTATTTTGTGACTTGAATTTTTTCGGTCAAAAATATCAAGCAATTTGTGTTTTCTTAAAGGCCGCTTGACAGATTGAACTATTGACACAATGTGTAAAATATCTCACCGATGAGATGAAAATAATAATATCAAAATTTTTTTATCGGTAAAATGACTTGAACATATCTAAATTACCTGATATTTTTGACCGAAAAAATAAACGGCAGAAAATAACTGTTATTTTTGCCCAAAAAAACTATAAGGCACAAAAAACTGTTATTTTTGTCGGAAAAAATAAAAACTAAGAGATAAAAGTTAATATGTGACACTTTCGACAAAAACCATAGCCGGTACGGTGCCTGGATGCAAATATTGAATCCACAAATTATTATTCCATTTCGTTTTGATTGAATTTCTTTTGAGATACTTTCTCTCTCTATTTCACACTAAAATCTCTCTTATTTCTTACTGTTAAAGAAGTTTCACTTCTGCCACGTATAGGTTGCTACACGCGAGTTTTTTTCAATATACTTTTACCTTAGGAATACACAAGCAATATTCTTAACGTTCCATGTATTTTTATTAATCTTAAGGCATTTTTATTTTTCAAGGTATAGGTTTACTTTTTCTGGATTTGCCGTAATTTAAAAAATTTAAAAATTGAATTGAAAAATTAAAAAATTTTTAAGTGAGAGCAGTTTTAAAAATCGTCCTTTTTCTGTGTTCAATGCACAACCCCGTGTAAGAGCAGTTTTAAAAATCGTCCTTTTTCTGTATTCAAGGCACAACCCCGTGTAACACCGGGTTACATTCACTAGTTAAACAAAAAAATATATTTTCCTGTTCAAATTAAATCAAATATCTCTAACTTGGAAAATGAAAACAAAACTTTATATTTTCTTGTCATAGTTTTTTCGGTTCTTTTTGTGCTCCCCATAATTCAATAATAATAAGTTTAGCCCCATATTTGACGTCTTTTCACGGAAATAGAGATAGATACCTGCTCGATTTGAAGAGGAGAGCAAAAGAGCGACTTTTTAATGACACAAAAGTTTGTCAGCTGCTTGAATATCATACTATTTCTTAATACAAAATACCTAAAGATATTTGAATCAATATGTTTTCAGCTACTTTTTGATTTTGATGATTTATAAACGTTCTGCGTCCAGGCTTCAAATATTTTCACGAATTCAATTCAATATCTTAACAAATTCAATGAAAGCAATGCATACTTATTCATATTTTTCCATACAGTAAAATATTGAAAACATACTTTTTTCTAAAAAAAAAAGCAACAAAACACTGAAACATACATTTTCTAGAAGAGACCAAAAAACCCTGTTTGGCATTCATTTTCGAGAGATAAAATTTTGTTGGTTACAAAAAAACGGGTGTGTCAAATATCGGGATAACTTTATAAACAAATTCTGGTTGGCAAAACTTAGGTCGATTCTGAGAGAGAGGGTTAAAAATACCCGCAAAAATTAAAATTTTCGTTAAAAATCCCAAAACCATCAAATAAATAGCAAATCAATTTTTTAAAAAATGTTAATTGCTCAGGTCTCTAGCAATAATTTGGATTAACAGATTGAAAACATATCAATTAGTCGACGAGTTATAACCAAAAAACCATATAAACAATATACTGAAAATCGGCATTTGATTGCAAAGTTCGAACGTCGATTAAAACAAAATTCGAACTAACATAAACAAACGCTGCAATACGGGTCTACTAATTTAGCCTCTTTTTTAACCAGAATTTGTTCCATAGTGTAGTGTGTGTTAACATTGCATCATGGTGCTCCCAAACAATCCCAAAATTTCTTAGATGAGACATAAGAGAGCATATTAATATTTTTATTAATCTTAATATATAAAAGACAAGCGTCCTGCTCCGTGCCCTATATCGTAAAACATGTTCAGCCTAGACCAGAACCTGTTTTAAAATTATCCATTTGAAATGTTTGTACTCACTGAACCTTTTGCTCTATATCGTAAAACTTGTTCAGCATGAACCAGAATCTGTTGTAAAATTATCTTTTTGAAATCTTTGTACGTACTTTACTTTCTAAAACCTGTTCAGCCTGGACCAGAACCTGTTGTAAAATTATCCATTTGAAATGTTTGTACTTACTAAACCTTTTAAAACCTGTTCAGCCTGGACCAGAACCTGTTATTAAATTATGTATTGAAAATCTTTGTACTTGAAGACTATCGTCATTTTCTTCATCTCTACTATACATCAAACATCATGTCTTGCTATAACAGTG